>JAMPIV010020171.1:355000-430000 GCA_024509875.1 Oreohelix idahoensis | reverse complement strand
AGCTTCGCTGTAAACGGACACAACGCAACCAACGTCCTTTTCAGGACGAACGAAGAAGAAGTTTTCTATTTGGGATTTCCTTGTTCCCTCTTTGGCAAGTTTATCTGCCTTCTCATCTCCAAACATTTTGCAGTGGGCAGGAATCCACAGTACTTACATTTTTTTTTGAATTCACAGCTGGTTTCCATTAGTGATTTTGCCAGTTGTCTAACGTGATGTTTAGGATTATCTATTTGTTGCAATTTCGTGTGGCTCATGGTAGATTTAAAGGCTTGCCACAACATCTGGCGTGGGGCTGATTCATCTGCGTTTGCTAAATCCAACCAAATTACACGGAGATTTACTCTGTCAAATTTTGCCTTTTGTATTGTTTCCCTTATCACCGTAGCATGCTGTAGGCCAGGGTTTCTCAGCCGGGGTTCCACGGAACCCTATGGTTTTGCTAGAGGTTCCGGGAGAGATCGTGACTGAAAAAAACGTCTTTTTTTTTAAATTTTTCGCGCCGGGCGATGTTAGCACTCGTAGTGATGGGCAGGGTGATGTTAGCACTCGTAGTGATGGGCAGGGACCGAACAGCCAAGAATGGGAGTGTGCAATAGGACCGTGTTCACTCTTGCACATACCATATTTCATTAGCATCTTGTAGATTATAAATTGTGAATAGACTTTTAGGCCTACTTGGATAAGAGTTAAAAAATCCGGCAGGAATTACAAAAAAGGAAATAAACTTTAGTTTCTTGTACAGTACCTACAACACTGATTTGTATTAGAGTTTATATCATTCGCGGACAGGGGACACCACTCAAAAGAAGAGGGCTACTAAGTTGTCCAAAATGAACAGATCCACAGAAAAAAATTTATTCTCTACTTAAAAGAGCAATTGACAATAGTAATTGGGATATTATATTTACAACTTACTGATTACACTAACGTACCATGAGCTGTGAGCGTCCGGTTGACAGAGTGGTTAGAGCGCTGGTCTCTCGCAGCAAAGGTGCTGAGTTGAATTCACTGCATCGATATGCTTCAGTCTACCCAGCTGTAAATGGGTACCTAGCACTTGACCTAGGGAAGGAAAAGGCAGCGGAGAAGGGAAGTGGTCACCCCACCTGTCGATGCTGGACCTAGTAAAGTGAAGTCTCTAACACTTCATTCCCTTATAGCAGTATCTGTTAGGGTACTACATTGTTTACTGTGAGCTGTAGATTTGATAATTTTTATGCAGGGGTTCCCTGAGACCTGGAAATTATTTCAAGGGCACCTACGGGATAAACAGGTTGAGAACGGCTGATCTTCATCAACTGAGGCTCGGAAAATTTAAAGTTAATAATTTTTTGACCGACTGTTAACTTCACTTCAAAGACAAGGGTTTCGGCATAAATCCCAAATTGACGTTCGCGACTAAAGGGCATCTTTGAAAGCTACCTAGTGAGTTTTCACCGGGAACACGGGAAAAGTGACATCAGTTCTAGGGTTACCGTGCTTTTACATGCCGGCGGATCCGATCTCACTGCAACATCCCTTACAATGAAGAGGCTGACAGATTGGCAAAGGAAAGTAGAAAGCTATCTCCGCCTGATGTAAGTATAACTTTCGATGAGACAAAGAGTTTATCGGAAGCAGATACAGGAATACATGGGAAGCAGAGCATCCAGGCCACACACCAAAAAAAAAAAAAAATGATCTTACCAGCTCAGCAGAAGAGAACAAGTGGTAATCTTCAAACTTTGCACTGGCCACAACCGATTGAGATACCATCGATTCAACAAGCTAAAGATAGGAACAGCTATGAGAATAAACGTGGCACAGATAAATGGCTGCTGAACATTTACTCCAAAGGTGCCCAACATGTGAGAAACATAGACAGCATATGCGACCATCACCAGTGCCAATCATGAAAAACTCTATGGAGGTAGAAATAGTTTCATGCTTACCTTTGCTTTCTTTGAACATATTCAAGTTGAAGTCTGAAAATTAACGAAGAAGAAGAAGAAGATATACCGGTTGGAGAGGGCTAGTCTGAATTTATCAAACATCGAAATTCTTTCTCATGTCCTGTCCGTTACACAGAGATCCAACAGATCACACCCTGTCATCTACCGCTAGATCGGGATCTACCTTAAACCAACCCCTCTGCTATAGACTAGAGTAGGTAGTCAGGGCAGCATAAACCCCTCTACTGTTGTGGGTCCTCGCGGAGTGCCCGAAATGCCCAACGTTCAGTCCGCCTCTGATCATTGCTTTTGTGTTTTTATTTCAGCAACGACAAAACAGCTGTTTTATCTTTTGTTTCAACATCATGTCTCAACGTGTAGACTCCCCGCTGTCTAAATGAGGATTTAATCGATCCCAAGAGAAATATTACCCATTTTATGGAGACGCATCTGTCGCCATTTACACAATAAAGAGACACCCTCTCGCCAGTTTTGTAATAAAACTTTGCCTCAAGTAGATCATGTTTAATGAAACTACACTACAAGTCCAAATTTGTTTAGACTACCGATCAAGTTTAGTCCCGCAACGGTCTGCGTCGATATAATTAACAAACCTGTCCCAGGTGGGTTATGTAACAGGTAACTCCTCCTATGGTGGCCCCAAGCCCAGCTGAAAAAGGAGGAGGGCGGCCTGCATGGAGGCCGTAAGGAGGCAGCCCCTCCATCATGCAAATGCACAAAAGGCCAATCACCTGTTTGCCTTAAACCACGATTACAAGAAATGCAAGAGAGAAAACCGGACTGATTCGACGAACTGGAACGGACTACGACTTATGGAACTTGGAATACAAGGAGTTTAAATGGGAAGGAAGAGGAGCTAATGGAAGAGATGAGGAAAGCAAAACTAGAAATTCTGGCTTTAACGGAAACGAAGGGACAAGGAGTTATGGATCTTGATGGCGACACGCTGCTCTACAGTGGTGTCCCCACTTCTGAAAAGCCAGGGATTCAGACCTTCAGGACGACCCAGAGTTAACTCGGAGGACAACATTAGACAATTTTTGAAGGACCGAGGACTAGAATGGAACCAGACCAGGAGGAAGACAAGCCGATGTATGGCGCTCTCTCTTCCAAACCCTACACCTCAAGTAGAAGAGGAACGACTAAATAAGTAAGTAACTCCTCTTAAAATAAACTTATATTTGAATGTCAATTGCGATGTGATGTAACCAACGGACTGCAGTCTAGATTGAAAGTATGTGCCTCGCCACAAGAAGGACAAACAAGGAAAACATTGGGTTATAGTTAAGGCATATCATCATCATCATCATTTTCCTTTGTGTTCCTCACAGTGCGTGGAAACACCACCGAGAGCGTGGGAACACCACCGAGAGCGTGGAAACACCACCGAGAGCGTGGAAACACCACCGAGAGCGTGGGAACACCACCGAGAGCGTGGGAACACCACCGAGAGCGTGGAAACACCACTTAGAGCGTGGGAACACCACCGCAGCTGGTCCCCTTGTGTAGCGAGAGGTTAATTTGTGTAGACTGTAGTAGGTAACAAGATGGTATCACGTGATACAAAGTATAGCTGCCAGATAAGAGTACTGGTCTTAAAAGCAATACCCCATTCTCAGAAATAAGCAATGGTGTATGGTTGTCATAGGTATAATCAGACTGTGAAGAAAGCTGGTCCAGATGGTAATAAGAAGTACCAGCTCCTACGTTGTCTCCTCTCTACAACTATCATATGTGATTGTTTTGCCAGGAGGAATTAATAAAGTAAAATAAACCTCAAACAAAACTGGAATGAGTTACTCAAGGGCTCTTGATGCAATTTGATAATTTGTTTATATACCGTTATTGCTTCTTTTCTTTTATGAAATGGAAGGATGATATGTATACTGATGATGATGATTACAATAGCATTAACTTAAGTAAACAATCAAGTTTCTTCTTCTTCCTCGTTCGCCCTGAAAAGGACGGTGGTTGCGTTGTGTCTGTTTACGCCGTAGCTGTGATATCTGCACCTTTCGGTCGATACATCCGACTTCAGCACGGCATTTTTTGGGACCGGGTTTGCCTTCCCTCTTCGATCCGTACTCGCTCAGCCAGACTGCACTGCTGCAGACTGTTTCCAGGACCACCCCGTGGAGGTGGAGTACGGTCTTGGTCAGCTCTGGTTAGCTGACCATGATGCAAGCAGTCAAGCTATGGGTCGCTGAATGCATTCTCTATTGCTGCATATTTTGGTCCCCAATCAAGTTTAATAATATAATGTCATTGTCTTTTCCTTCTTGAAAAATAAAAAGATCACTTGGTTTCAAAGAACTTAATTTTATATATATTGTCAATTACAGTCTCTTGCTCTTGGACTGGTACTGGTAAATAATAATCTTGCTAAGAGTCTTGTGATTTAAATCCTGTTTTTAATCACTATGGAGTGTACCAATTTTTATTCACATCACAAGTCTCTAGTAAGTGTGGTGACCATATTATGCCTCTGTCTGGTAGTGATTGACTTAACTCAAGTAAGTTCTGACGTGACTCCACTGTCTCTCCACTGCTGAAAACCGGGTCTGGAAAATCCCAAAACTGAGGTTTCCCTGGCACGCACGATGATTTCCCACCAATGGTTAGAAACCAGGTTGAGTCTTTTTTAAACCAGGTTAGCTTCGAAAAGCCACGCATTATTTTAGGCTAAGCTTCGCTTCGTAACGCCAAGCATTGGTCACGTGATTTCCCACCAATGGTTAGGCTGAGTCTTTTTTCCCCGGAATGAACAAGAGACGAAGCCATTTTTTTAGTCAGTAATGAATTTAGAGCGGTGGAGACAAGACGTAATTCTCTTTGCTCAGTGATATTCTATAGAGGAGATTGACTTCGCACAATTAAAGCAACTGTGTAATTTCGAAACGTAGAATAATTTGTTTGTGAATTCATGAAAACTGTAAGTATTGCTAAATACTGAATGCAATAACTGTTAGAGCCCACAGTCATAACTGAAACGGAGCTACGCTCGAAAACTGGGTAAAGAATTGTAAACCCAGGCATATATCTGAACCTTTTACCAAGAATGAAGGTCCTTAAGCTGAGAGAAAGTCAAACTAAGGAATACTAATAGATAAGAGAAAGTTTGGCTCTTCATTGAAATGAAGAGATAAGAAAAACGTGAAATCTAGACCACATTAACAAATAAACGAAGGAACACTAGAAGGATAGAGGAGCCATTTGGTGTGGTTACCATTTGACTTAACCCAGTTCTTGTTGGAAATTGAATAAACATTTGTTTCATTGAACACAAATGCTGTTGACGAATCATATGTTTGCAGTTAGCCATCATATCAATTATTAAAGGATCATGCCAAAGCTAATCGTTGCAGGTGCAACACAAATAATAACCATATGCTCTAAAAATAAAACATCATAGAGGATTGTCCCCGAACCTGGTAAATTCCTGTAAGTCTGTAGAGAGAAATCATCACCTCTAGCAGGCTAGCTAGTAATCAAAATCTAATACTCTCGAGTTAAACAGCAACCCCCACTACCCTGCCCGGCCACACATCTCAATTTGGTGCCGTATGACCAGTCCTCTAAAAAAGAGCAGAAGCGAAGATGGATCAATTAATGGAAAATTTTCAACAGCTTGGTGTGGACCAACAACAACAACAACCACAGAACCAACCTGTAAATGCACAACCGTTGAAGCCCCCAGTCAATCCAAATATGGAGGAACCCACATTGATAGCGCTACAGCGCCTTACTGAGAACTTAGAAAAGAATAGCAATTATGCAAAATTATCCCAAGTTAGGTCCATAGTACAACCATTCGAGGGAGATAAGAAGAAATTCAGGAGATGGTTGGCCGACATAGACAAATTTGCGGCAATAGCAGAAACAACAAATGATGAAGAGAAAAAGAAAATCGCTCTGTTAGGTTCTGATTCGTACGTGACTGATTTTTTAAGAAGGAGGTCCCAGCAGTACCCCACAGAAACCTACGAGTCCCTAAAGAAAGAGCTCACCCAGAGATATGGGGAAATAATAGACAAAATGCATGCTTGGTCAGTCCTTAGAAGCATGAAACAGGAAAGAGATGAATCGGTACAACTTTTTGGAGATCGATTCCTCAATATGGCAGAAGAGGCATTTTGCGGAGAAATCCCTACCACACCTGATGTAGAAATACAGTTAGTGGGGATATTTGCCGATGGCCTTAGAGCGGAAAATATCAGAAGGCATCTTATTAGAAAAGACACCAAGACTATTGCTGAAACAATCCAAGCAGCAATACAGGAGGAAAATCTTCACCGAAGGTTCCAACAAAGAGCAGGTAGGGAACCCCGACCAGAATATAGGGACTATGATGAGCATGAGCCTATGGAAGTTGACCATACCAGGAGGCAATGGACTTGCCCACGAATACGTGATGATAGACCCCGCAATTATAGACCCCCCACACAGAGGCAAAACGACGTCAATAATGTCAATACAAACGGATGCTTTACATGCGGTAGGCTCGGACATGGTTACAAGTCCTGTAGAGCAAATTACAATCATGCACCACCCAGAAGAGGAGGTTACCAACCACAACAACCCGCACCACCCCCACGTGATTACACCAGAAATCAGTATACCAGAGGCGCACCTCAACCCCTCATGCGTCAGGGAAACGGCCGCGCCACTCACTAAACAGGACCGTTAGTGAGGGCAACAATCACAGAAACTGGTCCAAAACAAAAGAAACAACACAGAACAGAAATTGTCAAGTGGGCCCATCCAGTAAAATACAATATGAAGAAATGTTGCATGATGGAACTAAAATACATCCGGACCCCAGTTCCTGCATCATGTCTATACAGGGCCAACAATATAGGGCACTGGTAGATACAGGAGCATCCATCAGCCTTATTAGGTTCCAGCTGTTCTCAAGAGGATCCAACACTTAGTACGATTTCAACCGTCCAAAACACACCTAGCTTCAGTCACGGGACAAAGACTAAATTCAGTTGGGACAGCATGGCTAAAATTTTCCTTAGGCGAAACAAATTTTGAACACCCATTTGTCATTACTAAAGGAATGTCTAGAAATCTTATCCTAGGGAGAGATTTTTTTAACAAACACAAAGTTCGAATATACTATGACCTCCACAAAATCAAAGTCAACAATACGTACATAGATCTCCAGGACGATATCCACATAGCGTCTTTAGTAAGGATTACAGCTCCCATAACGGTGGCTCCAAACTCCCTGGTCATAGCAAAAGGCAGAGTAAAAAATTCTGAGTACATAACACCAGGGCAATCAATTCAAGTACAGCCCCTAGCAGAAGAAAGCATTATTGATGACCCATTGTTGCAAATTACAGAGGGAATCGCTGAAGTCTCGAAGTCCAGAGATTTCCCCATCATGATATTGAATATGTCAGGAAAAACTACCACTATAAAAAGAGGCACAGTTGTAGCGCAAGTGGATACGTCAACAATAAGACAAACCAAAACCAATAGAGACCATCCACAAATTGTCTCAACCACTCCCACTGGACATAATGCACGAAATCGCAGTACAAATAACCATAGTACACGGAAAGTAAACAGTTATAAGGCAGAAAAAGGCAGTAACATCAGTCACAGTCATGTTACACCACAGCATACCCTACCCAGATGGCAGAAACGAACCAGTCCATACATAAGAAGAGAAAGGCCACAGTATGAAAATGACTATAATTACTCATTCTTGCGCCCCAGCACACCAAGAGAAAAGATGAAGTGCTGTATATCACAGAGTAACAGAGAAACAGAAATTGTCTTGCCAGGAGGATATCCAAAGCGACAAGACACAGAAATAATCAGAAAAAATGGCACAACAACGACTACCCCAGAAATATAATAAGAAATGAATATACAGTAAATGCAGTGACAAATGGAAATGCACACAGTACATGGCAGAGGAGACAGTACCAAGCACAGCCCAATGAACGGCAAAGAACTACGCAAAAGAAAGCCACATACCAGGAGCAGAGATTTTCACAAGATGCAAGAAAAATGTCCCAAAATTATGGGAATGAAACGGAGGCATCAAGACAGACCAGAGATATCATAGCAGATCATAAATACAGAGAGAGAATAGCTCAGTTACTTGCAACCCTGAATGCCACAGAAGATAATAAGCAACGTTTGAAAACGTTTGTAGAAAAGCACCAAGATGTATTCGCACTCAATGACATGGAATTAGGCAGAACTAACACTGTCACAATGGACATTCAAACAACCACAGAGGAGCCAATACATATGAAACCCTATCATACGCCCTTGAAAAATAGAGAACTCGTGGAAAGGTCTATAAATGAAATGCTACAGGCAGGAATCATCGAAAGATCCCGTTCCCAATGGTCCTCACCCATAGTGATCGTGACAAAGAAAGACGGCTCCAGTCGCTTTTGCTGCGACTACCGTGCCCTTAACAAAATCACAAAAGTCATTTCCTACCCCCCTCCCCAGGATAGACGATCTACTTGCGACGTTAGGAAAGTCTACATACTTTACCACACTTGATGCAAGGTCAGGCTTTTGGTGCATCCCCATGACACCTGAGGCAAAACAGAAATCCACATTCTGTTCACATATGGGAAGTTTTTTTTGGAATGTTATGCCATTTGGTCTAAAAGGATCTCCAGCAACATATATGTCACTCATGGATGAAGTGTTAAAGGGTCTACATCCATTTGCCCTGGCATACATAGACGACATCCTGATACATACCGCAGGCACGATGGAAGACCACCTCCGCAAGGTTGAAACAGTGTTTGATAGACTCAGGCATCACCAAATAAAGTTAAAACTGTCAAAGTGTGAGTTTCTAAAGACAGAAACAAAATATTTAGGCTTTGTCATCAATAGACATGGCGTCAGACCTGATGAAGATAAAGTCAAAGCCATAAGAGAAATGCCTAGCCCCAAGACGGTGAGACAAACACGCTCATTTATTGGTACAATAGGGTACTATAGACGCCACATTCATCAATTTCTCCAGAGCAGCAGAGCCTTTGATAGCCCTTACCCGCAAGTATGCACGCTTCAAATGGACAGAAGACTGCCAGAGATCCTTTGAGTATCTAAAAAATGCCCTAACCACCATCCCACTGCTTGGACATCCAGATATTTCTCAGCCCATGATACTATACGCCGATGCCTCAGATAACGCAATTGGTGCTTGTTTGGTCCAACCTGTACTAGAAGATGAAACACCCATCCTACCAAACATTCCAAATGAGAGACCCATTGCATTCCTATCCCACGCATTGTCAAAGTCACAAAAACGGTGGACCACCACTGAGAAAGAAGCATATGCTATTCACTATGCAGTACAAAAGTTTGACTTTTACGTCAGAGGAACTAAACTCATTATAAGAACTGATCATCAACCTTTGGTTAACTGGCTCACCAAAACACAAGAACAGCCAAAGAAGTTACAGACATGGGCAATGAATTTACAGTCCTACGACACCACTATCGAACATATCCCAGGCGAAATGAACACCTGTGCAGACCTCTTATCCAGGATTAAATATGATGATGAAACTGAAGTGAAAACAAATAGAGTCAAAAATGATGGCACATCCTCAGAGATTGACGATAATGCTAAAGAAATTAATGAAATTACTTCATCAAGTCGAAGAAGTTCCTCAGATTCCGCCACTCAAGTAGAAGAAGAAAGCCAAGAGATGTTTGACATGAGAGTAGAACAAGCGAAAGATGCAGAAATTGTCAAGCTGCTCACATACGTGAAAGAAAACCCAACAAAAAGTAAAGATTTTACAGTACACCCAACGGATGGAATTCTATACTATATTGATCAGAAACAAGAAGGGACACTAAGAAAAGTCATTCCAGCACATCTAGTCCCAGAAGTATTGCTACAGTTTCATGATAACAACGGGCACATGGGAAGAGACAAAACAATTGATGTCATAAAGAAAAGGTATTATTGGCAAACTTTCTACAAGGACATTACAGAATATGTAGCCACCTGTAGAACATGTAAATTGAGAAACATGAAGCCACATTTAATTCCCCTTCAAGAAATGCAACCTTCCCATTACCCCATGCAAACAGTGAGCATTGACTTATCAGGTCCTTACCCACTCACCCAATCAGGCAACAAATACCTCCTGCACATAGTTGACCAATACTCTGTTTGGCCAGAAAGTTACCCACTCAGTGATGCCACATCGCAGTCCATCACGCAAATTTTTTTACAAGAATTCATTCACAGGCATGGCTGTCCAAAACGAATCATTTCAGACAACGGTAAACAGTTTATAGGTAACCCATTTAAAGCCACCTTACACCAGCTGAATATTGAGCATACTACAACCACTTATTATTGCCCAAATGCAAATGGCAGAAATGAACGCATGCACGCCACCCTACATGATATTATTAGCAAATATATCAAGGGGAACCACCAATACTGGGACCTATACATTAACCAAGCTCTTGAAGCCATCCGAGTAAACGTGAACGATACCACAGGAATGTCACCCTTTCTCATGCTATACGGAAGAGAACCAAACTTTCCGTTAGACAACCTACTTCGCCCACAAAGAAAATACATGGGAGAAGACCCCATCGAAATAATCCTTCAAGAAAAGTATAAAGCTCACCAGATTGCACAACGAAATACGCAGAAGGCATTTCACAAGAAACAGAAACAACATGATAAATCAGCCAAGCTACCAACATACAAAATAGGAGACAGAGTATACTACAAGAAACATGTACGCAGTTCAAAATTCGATGACCGATGGTTAGATGGCTACAAAATCATGAAACAAACTACGCCTGTAAACTTCATTATTTGGAATGAAGAGAAACAACACCAAACAAAAGCTCACGTAAAACAAATAAAAATTGATAATCACCGGCCCATTCCGCCTCTGACGACAAATACAAGACCACCAGAAAAGCCACCCTAAATTATAATCCATCCAGCACAGATTCGTCTGACATATCAGAGTCAGAGACGACAGACTCTGAATTTTACCAAGACGACCACATACCCAGACCACCCACAGATGAAATACATCGAGCAAGACAACAACGAGACTCGTCCGAAAGCGAAGAAGATATCCCACCACTTGAATTGCGTAATCGACTCCAGGACAGAGACCTGCGCATTAGAAATGAAGAAATAATGCCTCAGACGTCACACGATGACAACAACCAAGCACCTTATATCCACACTCAAACTTACTCCCGCAGTGATAAATCGTCAGCTGATACCTATCACACCCCCAGTTCAGGCAGTTCTAGTTTTAACACTAGTGAAAACCAAACACTGCTATACCACAAGAACAAGATTGCTCGTTCAAAACAATCAGATCCTGAAGAAACTATACCCAAGCAGATTGTTGAACCATATACCAGCGATCTTTATGGAGACGAAACAGAACAAGACAGCATAGCTTTGTCAGACCCCAACGAACATAATGACAGAAAAATGGTAGAATTATACCAACAAGAAACAGACATTGATACAGCTAGTTCCATTGAAACCAGTGATGCGGATAGTACATTATTTGTACCAGTCAGCTCCAGCGTCAAACGCGCCTATAAAACAGAATCTGATGACTCAATCCCTAGCAACAAAATTCCGCGTATACAGCACAACTATATCAGACGAAAGATTCTGAAGAAACGCAATCATGTTCCAAAACCAAGCCGAGAAGTGTTAGCCTCATCTCAACTAGTCAAAAACAACAGTGTGCAAATTACTGTGCCCATTGTAACCGGTGCTAACGTTCAGCACAACCAGGTCAGAAGAAAAATCAAGGCGAAACATATACCTGCCTCAAAACCAACAGATGTTCCAGCCATACAAACCCCTACCACAGTGAAACCATCACCGCAATCAAAAGATGTTAAGCCATCACCGCATTCGTCAATGTCCTCAGTGTCCCAACAATCAGCAAATGCAGTGTCGTCGCCTATCACACCCGTCACCACTGCTACTCAGTATGATGCTCGCCTAAGCAGTCGGGACATTGCAAGGTTAGAGATGGCAGAGAAACTGAAGGAACTACTAAAACTTTGCTGAGACACGCCCCTCAAGTCTTCAATGTACATGCCATCCCATGTACCGTCACCGCGAATGTGCACTTAATTTTTAACAATGTACTAACTCTCCCCATGTACTCTATTTTCAGTCTTGGACAGTTCAAATGACTTGCTTACAGACTAAGATGTCAAAGCCTCACTGAGAAAGTTATTTTTTCCAGCCTTAGAATAATGATGCCCAGAAAGAAATCAAGACCAGCCCACGGAGGATTCTAGTTAGACATTTTATTTGGATTATTGAAATAAAGATGACACAGATGATACAATGTTCTTTGTTTACAGACACCCTTATTAGTCAGACAGTTTTTGATATTCAGAATGTTACACAACTTTACCTATAACACATGTGTCATACTATTCTGTTGTAACATTGATCTCTACTTTTGAAACGAATCATATTCCATGTTTCATTCACCAGACTTCTTGTCCTTGCAGATCCAGAGTCCTGTATTTTCATGCAGACACTGTACACCAGTAGTTTTGTTTTCTTACCCCATACTAATATTTCTTTGATCTATATTATGCTAAACTCCTTTATATCTATCACCTTGATCAATCATACTGTTCATACAATGACATCTCTCAACAGCACATAATTCATACCCAAAACTAGTATTGTAGGTTATGCTATTTTTCTCCACAGGATTATTTCAAATGTACATTATTATTTTAGACCCAGATGTATATTAGTACTGTCAAAAATTTTACTGCCTATCACAAATACCCCAATGACATTTGCGCATGCTGAATTTCTGCAAATGAAGAATCCCTTGAGAGCATTAGTATATGCTAACCCCAGATTGAACAAATTGCACCTATTTGTTGATGATGCCTTTGCCCATGTTAAAGAAATAGCATTTGCACATGCTGACCTAGCAAATGAAATACCCCATTACCGCATGATAACCACTAATGACACATGAGATGAAGAAGCAACAGGTTATGTATGATGAAGATGACATTTTATATTAAGGTGAAACTTTATGTTGTCACAGCTGAGATTTTGTTGAAATGTTGATGCACAAAATCCCCCACATTAACATTGGAGGAGGAATAATCTTAGTCTTTCGTGGTTACGAGATAAGACAAGGATATAATAGAATATTTGATGAATACCATGGAACAAATCAGAGCAGATGATTGTTGCACATATGAGGACCATATTTGAAGTCATTATTGAAGGATTATCAGTAGACAAGAGACATAAATGAATTATGATAATCCCATGGAACCACAGGTACTAAGGACACAAAATGGAGATTAAATAATGGAGAAAAAAAATAATGACTGAATAATTGCTACACCCAGAGGTAAAGGAAATAGAGATACATCCGCATTTTTGGAGAAGATATCTTTTTTTTTTGATTTTTGCTCATTGCCTTTGTAATATGAACATTGTTGTATAACAAATGACTATTCCTTATCACGAATTACAGAATGTTGTAAGATAGTTAGAATAAATTGACAATGTACTATACTCATAACATACCCAGAATTACAGGAGAGAAAATAAATAAATGGTTGATGAAATTGGACATACTGAGATTTGCTCACCCCGAGGATATTGGATAAGAAAATAACGTTATCCCAAGGACAGACATGTCACAGATATAGTACATGGACAATTAATAAGGATATATTTCCAGTACAGAATAAGAGGAATAGGAAGGATCCACATTTTAAATATTGGAGCACCATGAGCGATGAATTGGACTTATAAAGGAAATGGAAATGGTACACTGTATGCAAGGATAACCAGAAATAATATGGTTAAATAGTAGTCAGAGTGCAAGGAACTTTGTCTTATAAGAATATTGTAGATTCCTCACGATCAATTGAATATTTTTTCTTCCTTTCTATGTCACATTTTTTGAGTGATGACCCCAAAATTTTTTTTTCATCTCATATTGTCAAAAGTTCTTACATCTCAGTTAAATGTTTCCATAAATAATTGTTTGATGTGTTTTGCATAAATGTATTGCTAGATAAGGTACATAGGGAGTTACTAAGGATGAATTCTCAAGATAACAGGAGGACTAGAATAGATACAATGATATTGGTACACCATAAATGATACATTGGTGTTATGAAAAAAAAAAAAAGGAGACAAATATAAATTGTATACAAGGATGCCTCGAGAGTGACAACATGGATACATATTGTCAAAAGTATAAGCAGTTGTCTTAAAAGAGAAAATAAAGTAATACGGAACCCAATGTAGAAAATTCATGATGATTTGGAAACTATATTTTTCTTTTCCCTTATATTTCATAAAATGATAGTAACACATTCGTCTGTTGGTTGCTGAATAATTTGATGTTTGAAAATTGATGTATAGTAAGTCAAAGAAGATCGTTGAAGAATAAATATATATATAAAATAATATTTCTAGGGAAGAGTTCACAAAAAAAAAAAAAAAATACTGTATTGACAGAAAAGAAGGAATGATTAGAAATAACTGACTAATGGACAGGATCACCACCAGACGTACGGATATTAGAGACAAACATCACATATTTTGAAGAAAAAAAAAAAAAATGTAATATAGAACATTTTCTACAGTGACGGACTTAGAACGAGTTTATACACTTACCATTTGGAAAATGTCTATAACAAGGAAACATACAAATAAATAAATAAGGATAAGCCATGAGGTTTTAATGCTTTTATTGTGAAAAATGATTACTTATAAAAATGATGCTGGTTGTATTATCGTATGATAAATATGCATATTATGTTTAGAGATGTTTTCTACATGTAATAATGAGCAAGTGGCTCATTCACTAGAAAAAAAAAAAAAAAAAAAAAAAAGATTTTTTTTAGTACTTGCAGGCTTTTAATATGGAGCAAATAACAGTACAGAAAAGAGATAACACCCCCACCACATCCAAGAGAATGTAATCAACTATATTTTTGAATGAAATGTAATAGATTATGATAATCCAGCCAAGTTCTGCAAATAAGATGGTTTATTGTTCATTCCCCAGTGTTGCCACTCGTCACATTTTTTTAGTGATGACCTTATGAGTGTTTTGCAGATTTTGTTAGGCAGTGTTGCCAATTTGTAAATTTGGTGAAAAATATTATGATGTGATGAATAAGTTACACTTTTTGAAGTTGATGTCCACTACTAGTTTTTTTTTACATAGCAGACGACCTCATATAGACATAGGACCCCAGTATAGGAATTAAATTAAATTTTTTTGGAAATATTTTTGGACTTAGAAAAATTTTTGAACTTTAAATTTTTCTGAAAATTTTTTTGAACTTAGAAATTTTTGGGGATGGATTTTTGTTATTGATAGTACTCAAATGTCTCCCTACGGGATACATTTGCAGGGCCCCGGGATCTGTATGTAACCGCGTATACCGTAAGTTTTCAGATACAGGCTATATTAACATATAAAATAAATTTTTTATAGAAACAGAAGATTAAAAAAGTCTTGGCGCAGATGTTTAATTAAACCAGGTTAGCTTCGAAAAGCCACGCATTATTTTAGGCTAAGCTTCGCTTCGTAACGCCAAGCATTGGTCACGTGATTTCCCACCAATGGTTAGGCTGAGTCTTTTTTCCCCGGAATGAACAAGAGACGAAGCCATTTTTTTAGTCAGTAATGAATTTAGAGCGGTGGAGACAAGACGTAATTCTCTTTGCTCAGTGATATTCTATAGAGGAGATTGACTTCGCACAATTAAAGCAACTGTGTAATTTCGAAACGTAGAATAATTTGTTTGTGAATTCATGAAAACTGTAAGTATTGCTAAATACTGAATGCAATAACTGTTAGAGCCCACAGTCATAACTGAAACGGAGCTACGCTCGAAAACTGGGTAAAGAATTGTAAACCCAGGCATATATCTGAACCTTTTACCAAGAATGAAGGTCCTTAAGCTGAGAGAAAGTCAAACTAAGGAATACTAATAGATAAGAGAAAGTTTGGCTCTTCATTGAAATGAAGAGATAAGAAAAACGTGAAATCTAGACCACATTAACAAATAAACGAAGGAACACTAGAAGGATAGAGGAGCCACGCCATGTTTTAGCAACTTGAAAAGATTACGAGATGCAATAAGGAATATTGCATCATTAAAATAATGCATTGACTTTTTATGCTTGTTTATTAAATGTCAACATGCTATTATGCAAATTTGGTGTGGTTACCATTTGACTTAACCCAGTTCTTGTTGGAAATTGAATAAACATTTGCGCCCACGGCGACCGTTGCCTCAACTGGCTGTGTGTGGTGTACCCGGAAACGGGGCCTCCCAGTACTGAGACACAGTTAAGTCCCCGATGTCATTTATCGGTGCAGAGTTGAGAGAGATGGCTGAGCATCACAATCCCCCCTGTGTTGCAGCATGATGAGAACCCAGAATTGCACACTGAGCTTGGGGGGAATCACTTGGGCACCAGACTTAATACTGGCTCTTGACTGGATGGCCGCATGCAGGAGATTTCTACAATGGGGGGTTGGCAGGTGGTGGGTATCTGGAAGTGGCTCTGTGCAGGACGTGAGGATTCCTTGGGTGAGCCCAGAACCAGAGCACAGCATTGTGCAAGCTCTGCATAGTTGGAGAGCCCCCTGGATGACGGGGAATGCACAGTGTGCTACCCCCACCTGTCCCCAACTGCTAACTTAGAACCAGAAGTGGGGTCCTCTGTATGCGTGCCAGGCCAGGATAAAATGCCTGGGAAAGAGACTGGAGCTCAGAACTCCCTAACTCAAAGTTGCAGGATGGCAGAAAAGACAGGGCTATTTTGAAGATAATGCAACCATATTTTCACCATACGAGCTCGGACGCCGCCTCGGTAAACAAGGTCCGCGCAGAGCAGTGACACCCCAGGCTGCTTGCGAATAGTCTACTACTGGGAACATAAACAGATTAGGGATGAGCCCACTCTCCCGTTGAACAGGTGCTAAAGTCATAGATACTGGGCCAGAAGGCGCACCGGAAACCACAGTATCACGCAACTCGCTTTTTTTTTTCTATGGAGAGTACACCGTCAAATAAATCTCGTACTGGTGCTCGCCCTGTGGAGCTCCACCAGGCAGGTGCAGTGCCGGGCTCTGAGCCTCGACAGAGCCCACCCTCAGCTACTGGAGGACCCTCTAGACCGTCTTGTGGAGTCAGCAGACGGCGGAGGAGAACTACTGACCAAAACAAAACAGAAAAAGAGAAACCCAGAGTGCCACTTGTCATGATGCACTGGAATGCAGAGGGAGTGAACAGCAAGCAGGCTGGATACAGCAAAAAGACAGAGCTGGAAAACATCTTGTATGAGAAGCAAGTCAGTGTTTGCTGTATCCAAGAGACTCACTTGAAAGCAGATCAAACCTTTAAAATAAGGGGATATCAATGCTTCAGATCCGACAGAAAAGATAGACGAAAAGGAGGAGTACTTACTCTTGTAAGGAATAACATTCCTGCACACGAAAGGAAAACCTTCATGGATGGAGCAGAATATCAGCTGTTGCAGATAAAGGTAGACAAGATGGAAATAGAACTCCTGAACTATTACTGTCCGAACAACAAACCCCTGAGTCTCAGCTCTATACAGGTACCAGCCACCAACTTTATAGCAGTTGGAGACTTTAATAGCCACTCCCAGAGCTGGGGCTATAACCATCTGGATCACAGAGGTGAAGAGGTTGAAACTTGGCAAGATGATCACTCCCTAATCCTAGTCAATAATGCCACAGATACTCCTACCTTCTACTCCAGAGGATGGCACACAACTTCAACACCAGATCTTGCCTTCTCCACACCAGATATAGCTGGATCTATTAGTAGAGAAGTAGGAGACCAACTAGGGGGAAGCGACCATCGCCCAATCTTTCTTACTGTCCAGAGTGCAACTCTCAGTACAGGCCCAGCCATTACAAGATGGAACTACAAAAAAAGCCAACTGGGGTTTATTCAGGCATCAGGTGAACACGCTGCTGTCTACCCTCAAGGTACAGAACAGAGACATTAATGAAGTGGTAAAAGACTTCAACAGATGCATACTACAAGCTGCAAAAGAAACCATTCCCAAAGGATGCCGGCGTAACTACATACCATACTGGTCCAGCACACTCCAAGAACGTCAGGAAGCCATGGACAGGGCTAGAAAGGACGCAGAGTCTCAGCCTTCACTTGAAACTCACAACAAATGGAAAAAGGCTGTAGCAGAGTTTCAGAGAACAAAGCTAGAAGAAAAACGGAAAAGCTGGAGAACTAAAACGGCATCGCTGAACCTTGAGAAAGACGGCAGGAAACTTTGGAGATTAGTCAAGTCTCTAAATGAAGAGCATTCCTCACCTAGGCAGACTATCACATTGGATGAAGGTGGCAAACTTTTCAGAGGAAAACAAGCTGCAGACTTGTTTGCTAGAAGATACAGTTCAGAAAGCAACTTACCCATTAACATAGATCATCAGAGAGAGATAAGAAAAGAAATACTGGCAACCATGGGACAGACAGATACTCCTGCCCCAATGAGGGAACCCATCACACTAGGAGAACTACAGAAGGCTATTTCCAAGCTTAAGTTTCAAAAGTCACTCCCATTGCCCAGACAAAATCAGCAACGAAATGCTAGTAAATCTGAGCTCAGCAGCAAAGACAAAACTGCTTGAGATATTCAACCACAGCTGGTTGAAAGGAACGGTACCCCAAGTATGGAGAGAAGCCATCACAATACCCATACTAAAGAAAGGGAAATGTAAGACCGAGGCTGCAAGTTACCGGCCAATCAGTCTCACAAGCTGTGTTGGGAAGACTATGGAGCGAATAGTCAACCACAGATTGAAATGGTATTTAGAGTCTGAGCAGATCCTGGTGCCGGAACAAGCTGGATTTAGAGAATGCTACAGTATAGAAGACCAAGTTACTTACTTGTCTCAAGCAATAGAAGATGCCTTCCAGGAGAAGAAAAAGGTCCTAACGATCTGGGTCGACTTCAAGCAGGCCTTTGACAAGGTGTGGAAAGATGGCCTCATTGCAAAACTTAGGAGAAGTGGAATCCAAGGCAACATGATGAAATGGATCCAGTCATACTTGCATAACAGGAGAACTAGAGTCACTCTTGACGGTCTGCAGAGCAGAAAAGTGTTGCTCCATCAGGGGGTACCTCAAGGAGGAGTAATTTCCCCAACACTCTTCCTTGTTTACATCAATGACCTGGTGAAAGATCTCCCTGCAGGAGTTAAAGCTGCCTTATATGCAGATGACCTAGTACTCTGGTGCGCTGATGAAAATGTCACCACAGCAAATTATAGAATGCAGCGGGCAGCAGACATGCTAGTGTCATGGGCAGAGAAATGGATTATCACAATAAACACAGACAAAACCTCCACAACACTGTTCTCCCTCGCCCCCAAGGACAAATCAGCTAACATACACCTAGGGACAACCGTGATCAAGGAAGAAAGCTACCCCACCTATCTTGGGGTGACATTTGACCAAAGGCTTACATGGAATAAGCATATTGAAAACGCAGAAGGAAAGGCCCGAAGACGACTAGGCATACTCAGAAAATTAGCAGGTACCAACTGGGGAGCAAATGAACAAAATCTAAAGAAGATTTATAATGGAGTAATAAGACCACACTTAGAGTTTAGCTCAGCAGCATGGTCATCAGCTGCTAACTCACATCTGCAGTCTTTGGACAGGGTGCAAAATCAAGCTCTCAGGCTCATTACAGGAGCCATGAAAACTACACCAATAACAGAGATGCAGAAGGTTGCTGGATTACAGACATTGTCCCATAGAAGAGACACAAAAACCATGATCCAGATGGAAAAGTACAACAGTATGCCAATGCACCCAATGAAGGCAAGACTAGATGATCTGGCATTGGGACGTCTAAAGCATAGCAGCTTTGTGCATCGGGGGAAAAGACTTATAAGACAGCATCAAGAGGACCTATCCATGAAGACAACACCACTGAAGCCCACCCTATACCCTGTACCATGGGAGCAGGCCAGCAGTGCCCTCCAAATTAATACATCAGTCAGTGGTCTCACAAGTGGATGTGAGTATAATGATCTGCAAAAACGAACTGCTACATTGAGTATGATCCAAGAAAGCTATCCCGATCAATCATGGATACATGCCTATACAGATGGATCAGCAACTAATGCTGTTAGGAATGGAGGTGCCGGTATCTTTATCTCATATCCTGACAACCACTATGAGACTAGGCATATTCCCACTGGTAAATTCTGTTCCAACTATACAGCTGAGGTTCAAGCTCTAGAGCAAGCTGCAAATATGATTTATAACACCAACTCTGACTGCCACCAGGTAGTCATCCTCACAGATGCACTGTCTGTCCTGCAAGCTCTCAAGGGTGGTAAACTCCCGCATCTGAGAAATGAACTAAACAAGGTAGCTGCCAAAAAGAGAACCATACTTCAGTGGGTACCATCTCATTGTGGTGTACCCGGAAATGAAAAGGCAGATAAACTTGCAAAAAAGGGAGGAGAATGTGAACAAGAAGATAATGAAGTCACATACTTTGAGAAAAAGAGAGCTATCCAGACTATCAGAAGAGAACAGAACCAACCCAAAGACGAGTATCACACTCTCGACCGGCAGGGACAGATAACTATTTTTCGACTCAGGACAGGGCATAACAAACTGAATAAACACATGCACAAGCTACGATTGTCTGCTTCACCACTGTGCACATGTGGATTAAACGAACAAACTGCTGAGCATGTTCTACAGGACTGTCCTCTGTATGACCAGTTAAGAAAGATATACTGGCCGAATTACTCAACACTAAACTCAAAGCTATATGGAGTTAAAGAGGAACTTCAAACAACAGTCGAATTCATCATGAGAACTCGTCTGACGGTGTAATCATCAAAGATGCGATCGCAAGAAGAAGAAGAAGAAGAAGAATAAACATTTGTTTCATTGAACACAAATGCTGTTGACGAATCATATGTTTGCAGTTAGCCATCATACCAATTATTAAAGGATCATGCCAAAGCTAATCGTTCAGGTGCAACACAAATAATAACCATATGCTCTAAAAATAAAACATCATAGAGGATTGTCCCCGAACCTGGTAAATTCCTGTAAGTCTGTAGAGAGAAATCATCACCTCTAGCAGGCTAGCTAGTAATCAAAATCTAATACTCTCGAGTTAAACAGCAACCCCCACTACCCTGCCCGGCCACAAGGGGACAGAACCCGGATCGGTCGATGTTAGATTCGATTACATGGGTTATCTTTGCTTGTGTTACAATCTGGCGTATAAATACTGTTTAGGTCATTTTTGCGTCAGGTATGGCCAGAAACAGATTGGTCTTGCTTAAAATGTTTATGACCTGAATTTATATGTATTCCTTGACTAATTAAGGTGATTGGCTCTTATATCTTTGTATCTTTGTATTTCCATGTCGGACTATTTTGTGAGCTGAACTCTGGGGGGAAAGGCGTTGTTAGGCATGCGGAGTTCTGGGAGAGAACAGAAAAGGCTGTCATGTCGTCGTGTCTAGGGCTGGTTATTTAGAAAGTTTAAAGAGTGATTTGTGATCTATTCTAGGAAGGAGATGGTGTCTCTGTATAATGGTATTATCAGAGATTCTCCTATATTCATTATTAACGCCTAGGAATGGCGTGCGTTATTCGCCTGTATGTGTTTTCTAAACCAAGGTAAAACAAAACCCTTTTTTTGGTTGAACTTTGTTGCTAAGCCGAAACGAGAGACGTATTATCGTGCATCTCGGATTGCTGACCACAAATGAAGATGACATGTAATTTAGCAGCACCAGATTACTCCAGTAACCAGCTTATTGATAGCAGAAATAGATAGAAGCAATGAGGACATTTATGATTATATATCGAAGTAATTCTGCTTCATACTTCTCCATCCCAGGTGAGCGAAGCTCACGGAGGAGGAGCCATTTTTGATTCCCGCCATTGTAAGACTATCATCGGAGAACAGAAAATGTCTTACTACCTGATGATGGCACAGGGAGCTAGATAATATGAAACCCATTACTGTGGTTTAACATGGTCGTTATAATCATTGGATGAACTTTCGGCTTGAGAATCTTAGCCAGGAGAAGGTTCGGACAGTGAACCATTATTGTTGATGTTGTATGTATCCACCTTAACTGACGCGATCAGTCAGTTAGAACCTGAGACGATAGACAAGCAGGAGATTGAGTGTTTCCCTTCTATCGTTCCTTTATATTGATGTACCACATAACTATACATCTGATATTGTCACCCATTTTCAAATATACGATGATTGTTGTGCCAACGTGTTCAAATGACTGTACCTGTGAGGTCGAAGTGTATGTCCATTAATAAATGTATGAAACGTCATCAGTGGTCTGCCCTTATTGACTTCTGCTTATGATTGAGTGAGTGACTTGTCAACTCAACAGAACTATACACACATTCGCGTCGATTACACCTACACACTCACTCGATGTCAGCACTGTGTTGGAACGAGTTGACCTTCCATCTACGTGTCCAGTATGACCCTATGAAAGCAGGAACATCACAACAAAGAAATGCCTTTATCAATGCGATAGCCACAAATCATACTTATCAATGTGGTGTATTAAACTGCAACAGAAATACAACGCTGTATCAGCTGGTATATGGCCATAATATCTTTCCTTACCACAGATGAAAGGAAAGTGAGACTTTCAGAAAGTAATTGGTAATACATGATAGACAGATCAAGTCAGAGACATATACCCAGTAAATTTATCATAAAAACTGTAGCATCATTCCTTAAACTCAAATTCTCATCTCTGCACATGATTGACTTCACTGAAATAACATAAGCTTTGGTATAATGGTTAATGTTGCGTGATAAATTCTCGCAACATCGTTTTATTACAATATCTATTTTATAACGCAAGGGCAACAACTGCTTGAAATTTATAGTCACTTTTCTCGGTAAGCATTTGTCTTCCCGCGTTGGTATTGAATGCAGTTAAGTTTTGAGCTGTAGTCTTTTTGCGCTGGACTGCGCATGACTGGTCTTGCTTCTTGGTCGATCGGTTTCCGCCCACCACTGGTAGAGTGAGCGATTTGAATGGCGAAAGAGATGCCTCGTTGAAGAGGGGATCTCCGCTATTTTTTGTTCTGTCAGGGATGTGTAGTCCTCTTAATGGATATTTCGTTTATTCGAGATAATACCTCTAGTGTTTCCCACATGTCGGGAGGCGTGATATTTCTGTGTATTTCCTGAAGGCAAGGTAAATTGACTTTTCATTAACTCTATCGATTTTGGGTCGTGAGCGATTTCGATTCATAGCCTGTCTTCGAAAGTCGTCGTCACGAGATGTTTTCCCAGCTCACATGTCGCTGTATTGTACTGCATCGGTTGATGCATGTCCCAAGGACCATTACTTGCTACTTTGTTAAATGAACTAGGTTTGGAAAACCTTTATTATCTAGAGGATATTTTTGAGGACATTATTTATACTTCGGCAGACGTGTCTGTCTTGCTGAAGTCAGACTAAGGAGAGTGAACTGATCTCATACATCTGGTTATCTCCTGGCTGTTATAGAAAAGGATGGAGTTTTTCACCTGACTACATTTACAGCACTATGAAATATAACATGCATCTGACTCATCATTGTAATGCTGTCTACCGTCTATTGCTGTATTGAATGTTGCTGTGATAATGACTGTTTGATGTGCCTACATATTCGCGTAACCATTTTGTCACTGTGGCGTCCACAATAAATAATGAAGAAAAACGTCAACGGCTGTTACAAGAATCATTTACTTTATACGTCGTGAGTTTACTGACGTCCTATGTGGATTGCCCTGTTATTTTTGTATGAACATTGTTTGACTGAACACATCTGCACACTACACAAAACCAGACATGCGGATACCATCCATCATCATATGGCATCACGCATCATTTGGTGGCCATAAGCTGGTTTGATTCTGGTACCAGCAAACACGGGGTCCCTTACCCACTTCATTTTCAACAAGAATTCATCAGCATCCTTCAAGAAATTAACATTCTTCAATACAGTCAACATCTTCAAAATTTTCAAAGTACTCGGCGTTGCCCGGTAAAAGTCAAAATTTCAACTTTTTGACGGAAACAAGAATTTGACAGTACCCGGCGTTGTTACATGTTGCCGGATAACTCGGACTGCTGTTATCTTTTACGCAAGTCAAGCAAGTTGCTGCTGTCAAGGTTCCAGTGCTGTCGTTTTTGTGAAGGTCAAGTGCCGGTTGAAACGGGTTGTTTTCTGAAGAAGGCCAAGTACCGATTTCCATCAACTTACTTTTGGATTAGGTCAAGTGCCGAAACAACTCAACACACAGTAATTCAGAAGCTCTTGTACCATCGTGTTAGCAGTGGAAGCAGTTCAGATGTGCCATCATCGTTGGAGCTTCGCTCTTTAGGACGTTGATTGACATCCGTTTTGTCTGCTGTTCTACGATTGGAAGCCTATAAGTTAAGTGGCCTGTTTGTATGTAAACTGTGCCCTTATACTTCTGCTGAGTCTTCTGTGTATCATCTCATTCTATATGTTATATGTCTATATGTTATTTGTATATTTATATGTTTATATTTCAGCGGGTTCTCGGTTGGGTGGTGTCTCCGTTAGATTATGCCACGTCATAGAGGTCGTCTATTGTGAGCGTTTCTGTAGGGTTTGCAAATTTCCGATACTGGAATTTGCTAAGCGACTTCTGTTGCTATTTATGTTAGCTGTGATGACATGTTTTAATATTGTTTTCGTTATTATTTCGCATTCTTTAGTTTTGTTTTGATTTGTTTGTATTTGTTAGCCTACTCTTGTCTATAATTTAGTTTCATACAACATTTTTGTTTATACACTGTGGTGTCATGTATTTTGTTTAATTATAGCGCAGATATCGTCACATTTTTTTGTGATATTTCATTAATTTCTGCTTTATTTTTAGTTGATTTCTGCGAACGTTTTTGTATTGTTGCTGATCTTTGTTATTGTTTACATTGTTATTGTTTACATTGTTTGCATTGTTTACATTTTCAATGTTTACATTCTGCATGTGTTTACATAGTCATTGTTTACAGTTATAGTAATTAGTTAATGGGCTATGCTAATGCACTGTTACTACTACACTGATGATAAATGAATGATGAATAGTGTCGTGCACTATTGAATGAGAAGTGCACTTATGATCAAGAATTGAGTGCTGATATTTCATATACAAGTTCTTTGATTGGAGACTTGTTTCCCACAGAGACTGGGATAATATAATGTGATGTGAATATACAAGTGCTTAATTAAGACTTGTTACACTTAGGTTTGAAATAAATTAGTTAATTATTTCAGGTTTTTGGACTCATATGTTAGACAACATGTCTACATTTGAGCACTTTATTGAGCAGGGTAAATTGCTTGGGAAGACTGGTGATAAGTTAGAAGAATTTGCAACTGCTCGATATGATAAAGCAATGGAAGCTGAACAAAAGAAACTGCAGATGCAGGTGGATGAAAAAAGATTCCAAATGGAAATGGAAAAACAAAAAAGGGAATCAGAAGCTGAGGAGAGAAAACTCCAGCTACAGCTAGAGGCTGAGAATAAAAGACTTGAAAAAGAGGCTGAAAATAAAAGACTTGAAAAAGAAGCTGAAAATGAAAGACTTCAAAAAGAGGCTCAGGCTGAGGAAAGAAGATTACAGAGAGAGTCTGATGAGAGGAGAGAGAAAGCAAAAATGGAACATGAAGAAAAGGTCTTAGCTTTAGAGTTGGAAAAATTGAAATTGACGAGCATGAGTAATGGTAATGATTCAAACAAGGTTTCATCTTCTGGTAAGGCTAATAATGATACTTTTAAGATTAAGTTACCAACATTTAGTCCTTCCAGTGATGACATAATGTTCTATCTGGACAGATTTGAACAAGCATGTACAGCTCATAACATAGACAAAGCAAAATATGTTTATCAGTTATCAGGGATACTGACAGGTAAAGCTCTAAGTATATTAAATATGGTGGATGAACCTGACAAGAACAATTATGTGGTTGTCAGGGCCGCTTTGTTAAAGAAATATCAGCTTAACGAAGACGGCTATCGTCTACAATTTAAAAACATGTTACCTGAAAATGGAGTTGAATTCTCCGAGTTTATTGCAAGAATACGCATTACTTTCTCACCATGGGTTGAACTATCTAAGACGGAAAAAACTTATGAAGGACTTATGGACTTAATACTTAGAGACAAAGTCATGTCGTCTGTCAATGAGTCTTTCCTTGCTTTCCTTCATGAACGTAAACCTAAAACAATAAAAGAAATGGAAGATTTCTGTTGCCAATACGTAACTGCGCACCCACACATAACCATGGGTAACTCTAAGGTGAAAGAAGGTTTACCAGTTGCTTCGGCAGCTCCGTATGGCCAAAACTTTGCTCGTAGATTCCAACAAAATTTTGATAGAAAGAGTAGCGGTAATTTCTGTCAAAATCATGGAAATCAATTTCATGGTGATTCTTCTTCGAAGAATTGGAGACAACCTGATAGTGGTCGTTACTATCACCCTAATAATTATAGGCATTTCAAAAGAGGATATGGTAATAGAGGTTATTCCTGCCGAAGACCTCAGAACCAAACAAATAGATGTTCCCATCAATGTGAACATGATAGTAATCGTGGAAACTGGAATTCGAATCATGATAACAATTACAATAGAGACAATAATAACTGCAGAGATAATAATAACTCTGATAACTTCAGAGGTAATAATAGTCGGGGTAGATCTCAACACAAAAAAAAGAGATATCAGCAGGCTAATGCTGTACAACACGAAACTGAGGGAACCTGTAATCATGTTGTTGATAATAAAAACTTTGACGCTGTCACTGGTTCTGCTTTTGACTTTGAGAGAGCAAACAAATGCCCCCAATGCAGTACTTTATTCGAACCGGGTACCATAACTACTTTGAGTTGTGGTCACCCACTTCCCGCTCTTCCTGCTGCTGTTGCGCATGACGGGAGGGGTTCTTTAATTCTACATAAGGGTCTTGTTAATGATACTCCGGTCTCACTACTTTTCGATTCCGGATGCACCACTATTGGTGTTAGACAATCGCTTGTAGATCCATCTTGTGCTACAGGAAGGGTTATTAAATGTGTCACATTTGGCGGCACTCTAGAAAAATATCCTATTTTTTCGCATTGCATATGTATGATCATTTTTTTGACTGAAGTGCTGCTTGTATTATTATTTTTCGTTTTCATTATATGTATGTCACTTGAAGTGTGTATTATGTTTTCTATGGTCAAGGGACATAATCCGAGTTATCGAGACTACAATTTGTTAGGAGTTGCCTTCTCTTGTATAGAGACACGTTCGGTCTATAATTTCTTGAACGAAGCGTGACCACATCTCCTTATTTGGTAGTATCAGTCAACTATGGTAGATGTCTGAAACCTTTCTTAACGCTTCTTTTCATGACCATAAAAGGCGCGACTGTGTAAGACTTTTATCTCGAATGTTCTTCGAATCGTCTTATTGTGAACGGCAACTCAGAGATTGTCGTTCTGCGCATGTCAAACCGGGAGTTCGTTCTGTGTGTTCCGCCCAGTTGGGGCAGTTTAGAAATGGTTTAAGAAGCGAGCAGACGCAACTGCGTCTTGTGATTCTCTGAGGGAAATACAGTGTCTTAGTGAGTTAGTTAGCTAACTAGACTATTTCCCAGTATTATGCAGCCTGCCTGGAGGCATATGTTCATGGTTGATTTTCCGAAATAAGGTAATTCCTCTTGTATCGAACTTTATGCTATCGTCTAGAGGTTCGTCATTTTGTCGCCTATTTGCTCGCCTGTGTGATGCAAAATGGAGAGGTACTTTGACTAGGATTAAGTCACCGGTATCTGTATACCTGAACTAGTTAAATATATATGGGTCGCTCTAGACCAACAAGACTGTTGTCTGTGTTCCAGGATTCGTTATATCAGAGATCACGTCCAAGTCAGATGGTTAGACTTAGGAACATTATAAAGGTCGAGCTGACCTGTAGCCCATGTATGCTATTCACGTGCAGACAGTGAACGGACTTATTGTATACAACTGATCTGCTAGCATCAGAATGGGAGCATTTATTATTGTTTATGAACATTGAAGATCTGTAGCTGACACTGTTGCAGAAGTTATAGAAATTATTATTATTTATACAGCTTCACGAACTAGCACTCGATGATTGATGAATTTCTGAATCTATTGAACTGTGATGTCTTATGACGCATATATACAACAGCTATCATTGCTGACTACAGAAATTGTTTTCAATGTGCCATATCATCTTGCTGAACTCGTTAACCATGTTGATGTCATAAGTATCATGACTGTTTTGTGGCGTGCAATAAATGAAAGAAACTTATACAACGAAGTTACCCTTTCTATGACTCTACACGTCATGTTGCCTGTGTGATAACCCATTGAACTGTTCCACTACCACATACACAGCAACATCCTAAATCAGAGAAGACACCTACATCTTACACTTTAACACCAGGTGTCGATAAGGGTGGCAAGTTACCACTTCAGCACAAATCCACCCTTATCATTTTTGGTGGCCAGAGCTGGTTCTATCATCTGATATTTTGGCGCACCATATCATTTTTGGTGGCCATAGGTTGGTTCACTCTGATTCCAGCTATCAAGGGGGTCAGCAAACCCAGACATCATCATCATACTAGATACAACTACAGCATCAACTACCACCTTACAAGAAATTTTATTGAAAGTATCCGGATTTTCTGACAGTTGCTGATTTTGAAACTACCCGGCGCTGCTCGGCAATATTGAAGTTTATGTAAAATTAGAAGGACAAGTACCGAGCGAATGGATTTCCTGATCTGGTGAAAAGAAGGACAAGTGCCGTAACAACTGTTCCGGTCTCAGGGGTACTGTTGCGGGTTCAGAAGGTCAAGTGCCGGTTAAATCAATTTAGAAGATTCAGAAGGTCAAGTGCCGTAACAACTGTTGCAGTATTAGAAGCTCATTTCCTTCGTCATGGCTGTTTATGGGAGCAGAAGTTAATCAACGTTGGATCATTATCCTCAGAATGCTGATTACATCCTGTTCTGCACCGTGCTGACGCTGGATTTATAGAAGTTAAGTGGCCTGTTTTGTTTGTGAACTGTGCCCTTATGTTCTAACTGAGCCTTCTGTACTTTCACACTTTCTCCTATTGTTTTCATGATACATGTTTATATGTTATATGTTATTTGTTATTTGTATATTTATATGTTTATATTTCAGCGGGTTTTCTCGGTTGGGCGGAGTCTTACAGTAGAAGATACCACGTCACAGAGGTTCTACTGTTAGCGTTTTCGTTAGGGACTGTGCGAATTTCCTACAGTGAAATTTGCTAGCGACAATCGTTGCTATATCTGTTTAGTTGTGACGAGTTGTGCTTTATTTTTGTTTCTTGTATATATATATTTTTTTTCTTTTTTCTTCTCTCTCTTTCTTTGTGTTTTTAGTTTCGATTTCGATTGTTTGTATTTGTAGGTCTCCCCTTTGCTATTATTCAGTTCTTTACGTATATTTTTGTGTATACACTGTAGCGTCATTTGTTAGTCATATCTTCGCATATTTCTTTTTAGTTTTGCTGTTTGTGTATTTGACTTATGCGAATGTTTTCGTATTGTTTGATCTTTGTTGATTGTTTACATTGACTCTGATCTTTGTTATTGTTTACATTGACTCTGATCTTTGTTATTGTTTACATTGACTCTGATCTTTGTTGTTGTTTACATTGACTTTGATCTTTGTTATTGTTTACATTGTTGATGACCTTTGTTATTGTTTACATTGTCTTGTTATTGTTTACATAGTTCTTGCATAGTTAGCTTTCACTATTGTTGATATATGCTCATGCACTATTGGTCTATAGTGCACTTATCATAACAAAACTGGTGTTTTTTGCTTATGCACTATTGTAGTGCAGTTATGATAAATAACTGATGATTATGCACTGATTTGGGTAGTGCACTGTTAATTAAGAGGTGACTTGTGATATTATTATACATTTGATAATACAAGTTGGTGTCAACTCCTGTTTCCCACAGAGATTGGGTTCAACATAGAGATTATACAAGCACTTTATTAAGTCTTGTTGCTATTTAACATTGAAATAAGATAATTAATTATTTCAGGTTCTGTACTCACATTTTGGACATCATGTCTACATTTGAGTACTTTATTGAGCAGGGTAAAGCCCTTGGGAAGACAGGTGATAAATTAGAAGAATTTGCGACTGTTCAATATGCCAAGGCATTGAAGTCGGAAGAAAAGAAAATGAAAGAACAAACTGAACAAAAGAGAATAGAGGCTGAAATAGAACAAAAGAAACTGCAGATGCAGGTGGAGGAAAAAAGATTTCAAATGGAAATGGAAAAACAAAAAAGAGAAGCAGAATCTCAGGAGAAGAGGCTTCAGGCTGAAGCTGAAAATAAGAGACTTGAAAAAGAAGCTGAAAATAAGAGACTTGAAAAAGAAGCTGAAAATAAGAGACTTGAAATAGAGGCTGAAGGAAAAAAGTTACAGGCCCAGGCTGAAGAAAGAAAGTTACAGGCTGAGGCTGAAGAAAGAAGGTTACAAAGAGAGGCTGATGAGAGAAAAGCAAAAATGGAACATGATGAAAAAATCTTAGCTTTAGAGTTAGAGAAGTTAAAGTTATTGAACACTGGTAATGCTAATGATGCAAATAAGGTGTCAAATAAGACTAATGCTAAGGATTTCAAGCTTAATCTACCAGCATTTAATCCCTCAATCGATGATATAACATTTTATCTAGATAGATTTGAAAGTGCATGTAATGTGCATAATATAGATAAAACATTATATGTGTATCATCTGTCCAAGATACTTAGAGGTGATGCTTTGACTTTGTTGAGTATGGTAGATGTGCCTGACAAAAACAACTATGAGGTTGTCAGGGCGGCATTGTTAAAGAAGTACCAACTTAACGAGGACGGATATCGTCTTAAATTTAAAACCATGTTACCAGAAACTGGAGTTGAATTCTCTGAATTCATCTCAGGCATCCGTCTTACTTTTTTACGATGGGTTGAGTTGTCTAAGACAGAAAATACATTTGAAGCTCTTATGGATTTACTACTTAGAGATAAGGTTATGTCTTCTGTTAATGAAGCTTTTCTATCTTTTCTTCATGAGCGTAAGCCTAAAAACATAAAAGAAATGGAAGAATACTGTAGCCAGTATGTTACTGCGCATCCGCACATAACCATTAGTAACTCTAAGGTGAAAGAAGGTCTGCCAGTTGCTTCGGCAGCACCTTATGGCCCAAATTTTATGCGTAAATTTCAGGGTAGCCAGAAAAATTTCAATAAAAAGAGTAATCGTAATTATGCCCAGAACCATAGTGATCAATTCCAGGGTGATTCTTCTTCCCAGAACTGGAGACAACCTAATACTACACGTTATTCTACTCCGGTTAACTTTAGAAATTTTCACAAAGGTAATCGGTATAGAGGAAAATATTTTATGCAGAGACCTCAATACCAAGATAATAGAGGTTCTCAACAGCATAGAGATAGTAATGACAGTTATGGAAACTGGAACTCAAACCAGGATAAAATTTACAGTAGGGACTTTAATGATAATTGCAGAGGCAATAATGGTCGCGGTAGATCGCAACATAAGAGAAAAAGATATCAACAGACAAACTCTGTTCAACAAGAATCTCAGGGAGCAGATAAACAGGTTAATAATGATAAAGACCATAATGCTATCGGATGCTCATCTTTTGATTTTGGTAGGGCAAATAAATGTATCCAATGCAGTACTTTATTTGATCCGAAAACCGTTAGTACTTTAAGCTGTGGTCATCCTTTGCCCGCTCTTCCTGCTAATGTTGCTCATGATGGGAGAGGTTCTCTTATATTACATAAGGGGCTAGTAAATAGTAATCCAGTCTCAGTGTTGTTTGATTCTGGATGTACTACTGTCGGCGTTAGGCAATCTCTTGTAGATCCATCCTGTGCTACAGGAAAAGTCATCAAATGTGTCACATTTGGTGGCACGTTAGAAAAGTATCCTACTGCTATAATACACATTGCTACTCCTTTCTTCACGGGAGAGGTCCACGCGTGTCTACTTCCAAACCCTATTGCGGACCTTATTATTGGTCGTATTCACGGAGTTAGGGAATGTACCCCACAGCAGATTGCTGTTTGGGAAGAGCAAAACATTGAAGCTACCAATGCGGTGGTCACAAGAGCACATGCTCTGGATCCACCTCAAACTTCATTAACTAATAATGATGAAGTAAATGACCAAGATAGTCACTTGACTATTACACGTGACTCATTTATCAAATTGCAAGAAGAAGATCCTTCTTTACAAAAATTCTTCATTCTAGCAAAAAAAGGTGATCCTAATCAGAACACTAATAGGAAATCTTGGATTTCTATGAAGAACGGCGTACTTGTACGTATGGTACAAGACTCGACTACGTCCACTCATTCACAAATTCTTGTGCCTAAGAGCATGAGATTGCAAATATTGCAACATGCTCATGACTCGCAATGTGCTGGACATATGGGTTTTTCCCGTACAAAGTCGAGGGTTCTTGCGGCTTTCTTTTGGCCATTTGTGAGCAAGGACATACGAATGTACTGTCGCTCTTGCAAAGTATGTCAGGAGGTCAAATCTAAAGGACCACGACATGCTGCGCCTATCCAGGCTGCTGACATTCCTATTCGCCCTTTTCAAAAAATGGCAATAGATATTATCGGTCCTTTTAGAATTAAGTCGGCTAGAGGACATCAATTTATCCTTACATGTGTCGATATGTGCACACGTTGGCCAGAGGCAATACCTCTCAAGAGCATCTCAACTGCTGATATCGCAGACGCTCTTTGGCTGATATTTTCTCGCTTGGGTTTTCCCGGAGAAATATTGTCAGACCATGGCACTCAACTTATATCAGACACTATGTCACAGGTAATGTCTATGCTACACATTAAAAGGTCTCTCAGCAGTATCTATCACCCAATGTCTAATGGGTTGGTCGAACGTTTAAATAGGACTCTGAAAACTTTACTTGGTAAAATAACTGAGGATCATCCTCAGGATTGGGACAGGGTCTTACCCGCGGCTCTCTTTGCGTATAGAGAGGTCCCCAATGAACATACGGGGTTTTCCCCTTTTGAACTTGTCTTTGGCGCGCAACCGCGCGGCCCTATGTCTTTACTTCACGATCTAATCACTGCCGATAATATTAGCGATGAGACTCAATCTTCTTATGAGTACGTCATTGCTCTTAGGCAAAAGATCATCGAGGCATGCAAACTAGCAACTTCGTCTTCAGAATTTGCTAAAGAAAAGGCAAGGCAGTTTGCAAATAAGAATAGATGTCTACGACAACTTTGTCCAGGTGACAAAGCTCTCGTTCTACTTCCTTCAAGGGAGAACAGACTTCTAATTGCATGGAAAGGTCCATATGCAATAGTCTCCAAAATTTCTGATGTCGACTATGTTGTCGATATTGATGGAAAGCATAAAACTTTCCACATAAATATGCTCACAGAATTTTATGAAAGACCTGACTATTTGCAGCCTATTTTCCAGGCTACGGACAATTCACAAGCAACTCGTGGTCAGTACTCATCTCTGTCAGTTATACAGGATGAGGAAACTACTTTTTCTGATGTCAATCTTCCTCTTTCTATGGTCCCACTTTATTCTACGGAATCTTGGAAAAACGTGACCGTTTCTCCAAATCTTTCCGCTGAGGAACATCGACAAGTTTCTTCGATGTTGCAAACATTTCAGGATGTTCTTACAGACATCCCGGGACACACACATGTCATAGAACATGACATTGTGCTAACTGATCACAATCCTATCAGAGTCAGACCATATCCAATACCTATTCATTTCCAGTCTCAAGTCGAAAAAGAGTTGGATGAAATGATACGTTTGGAAATCATTGAACCATCCACTTCAGCATACTCTTCGTCTATGGTTATTGTTCGAAAGAAGGATAATAACATTCGCATTTGCGTAGATTATCGCAAATTGAACCAAGTTACGAAGTTCGATGCTGAACCTATGCCTTCATTAGAAGAGCTACTCAATAAACTTTCTAATTCTAGATTCTTTACCAAACTAGATTTGTCTAAAGGTTATTGGCAAGTCCCGCTAACTGAACGTGCCAAACCTTTTACAGCTTTTTCTACACCTAGGGGTTTATTCCAATGGAATTTCATGCCTTTTGGTCTTATGAACGCCCCTGCTACATTCGTACGCATGATGCGGCGAATTCTCGCATATCGTACAGATGTCATAGCATACCTAGATGATATCTGTCTATTCAGTGATTCTTGGGAAGATCATTATTTGGGTTTATACGAATTACTGTCTACTCTTCGCGAGTATAACTTGACTGCAAAACCCTCTAAAGCCTTTATAGGATTTAGCGAGATTTCTTTCCTAGGTCATCGGGTTGGTCATGGTCTTTTAAAGACAGAGGACCACAATGTTTCAAAAATACTTAACATTTCGGTCCCTAAGACGAAGAAACAAGTAAGGAGTCTATTAGGTTTGATTCAATTCTACGGACGATTCATTCCGAATCTGTCCTCCATTATGGCACCGCTTTCTACTTTATTGAAGAAAGGGTCGCCTAATCTGATCCGCTGGTCTAAAGAATGTCAATCCTCATTGGACCAGGTTAAAGCCCTATTTTCATCTCCACCTATTCTTAAGTTACCTACTATTGAGAAGACTTTTGTTCTTCGAAGTGACGCCTCGTCAACAGGGATTGGGGCAGCACTAATGCAGGAGTATTCTGATACTTTGCATCCGGTGATGTATATCTCTAGGAAATTAAACGCTGCAGAAAAGAATTACTCGGTTTTAGACCGTGAGTTATTGGCTATGGTATGGTCTATTCTGAAGTTACAAAGATTTCTTCTAGGCGCACATTTCATTGTGGAAACCGACCAGAAAGCGCTTACTGCTATTCAGAGCAAAAACTTGAAGAGCTCGAGGTCCACTCGTTATGCCATAGCTCTTCAACCATTTCATTTCTCGGTTCGAGCTATCCGTGGTTCGGATAATGTAATGGCAGACATTCTGTCCAGATGTCCACACGATTCCACATGATTCTTCTGTCATATATATATATTTCCTGATATACAGTCCAATGTTATAATGACATGTTAGTAGATTTTGTCTCACTTTTTTTTTTTGAGGGAAATTTATAACATTGTACCATGTAATTATCTAAGAAGGCTTAGTTAGTGATATACGGGCCAAAAGATCACTCGGCCACATTTAAATAAATTATTTTCAGGATTGTATTAAGAAATTTACCAGTTGTCTTTAAGATTTGTGTTATTGATATTTTCGCAGCACATCATTGAAGTCTGCGAGTTTATGTCCATTGTGGAACTTTGAGGATATCAAGTCCTGTCCTACATTGGGAGCGGATGATGTCCACATCTTCTTCTATTGAATGTTTTATGTCACCGAAGAGCAACACATGTATTACTTATTAATTACTGTTACTTTATATAATGTAATAATATAGTGCGGTATATTAGTAAATTACACCGCTATTTGCAACACATTGTATGATAACACATAATATATTTAATTTCATATATTGGTATGAGTATAATTTGATTGTCATTATGTTGTTGCCATCATTGTGGCGTGTGTTGGTGGCACCTTCCTGGAATATATCAGCGTATACTTAGATAAATTTTTTTCTCTAAGGATCTGAGATATGATCTCAGTGTCGCTCCATGCGTTGAGCTAATTTGTTAGGTATATATCCACGCATCATACGTGCGTTAGGAGCCTAGATTTTTTCCGGCTCCAGGATTTAAAAAAAAAAAAAAATGTTTCATTTTTTTTTTTTCCAGGGAGGGTGCGGTAATGTTACGCACGGATCATTATTATTTTTCGTTTGTATAAACATTTTTTCATATGTATGATCATTTTTTTTTGACTGAAGTGTGTATTATGTTTTCTATGGTCAAAGGGACATAATCCGAGTTATCGAGACTACAATTTTTTAGGAGTTGCCTTCTCTTGTATAGAGACACGTTCGGTCTATAATTTCTTGAACGAAGCGTGACCACATCTCCTTATTTGGTAGTATCAGTCAACTATGGTAGATGTCTGAAACCTTTCTTAACGCTTCTTTTCATGACCATAAAAGGCGCGACTGTGTAAGACTTTTATCTCGAATGTTCTTCGAATCGTCTTATTGTGAACGGCAACTCAGAGATTGTCGTTCTGCGCATGTCAAAAGCTGGGAGTTCGTTCTGTGTGTTCCGCCCAGTTGGGGAGTTTAGAAATGGTTTAAGAAGCGAGCAGACGCAACTGCGTCTTGTGATTCTCTGAGGGAAATACAGTGTCTTTGTGAGTTAGTTAGCTAACTAGACTATTTCCCAGTATTATTCACGCCTGCCTGGAGGCATATGTTCATGGTTGATTTTCCGAAATAAGGTAATTCCTCTTGTATCGAACTTTATGCTATCATCTAGAGGTTCGTCATTTTGTCGCCTATTTGCTCGCCTGTGTGATGCAAAATGGAGAGGTACTTTGACTAGGATTAAGTCACCGGTATCTTTATACCTGAACTAGTTAAATATATATGGGTCGCTCTAGACCAACAAGACTATTGTCTGTGTTCCAGGATTCGTTATATCAGAGATCACGTCCAAGTCAGATGGTTAGACTTAGGAACATTATAAAGGTCGAGCTGACCTGTAGCCCATGTATGCTATTCACGTGCAGACAGTGAACGGACTTATTGTATACAACTGATCTGCTAGCATCAGAATGGGAGCATTTATTATTGTTTATGAACATTGAAGATCTGTAGCTGACACTGTTGCAGAAGTTATAGAAATTATTATTATTTATACAGCTTCACGAACTAGCACTCTATGATTGATGAATTTCTGAATCTATTGAACTGTGATGTCTTATGACGCATATATACAACAGCTATCATTGCTGACTACAGAAATTGTTTTCAATGTGCCATATCATCTTGCTGAACTCGTTAACCATGTTGATGTCATAAGTATCATGACTGTTTTGTGGCGTGCAATAAATGAAAGAAACTTATACAACGAAGTTACCCTTTCTATGACTCTACACGTCATGTTGCCTGTGTGATAACCCATTGAACTGTTCCACTACCACATACACAGCAACATCCTAAATCAGAGAAGACACCTACATCTTACACTTTAACACCAGGTGTCGATAAGGGTGGCAAGTTACCACTTCAGCACAAATCCACCCTTATCAGAAGATAATAACATGCAAGCTACAAATGCAGTAGTTACAAGAGCACAAGCTCTACAAACACCCGAAACTTCACTGAATAGTGATAATGAAGTTGATAGCCAAGATAGTCACTTAGTAATCACTCGTGACTCTTTCATAAAATTGCAAGAAGAAGATCCTTCTTTAAAAAATTCTTCGTTCTTGCGAAGAAAGGTGATCCGAATCAGGATACAAATAGAAAATCTTGGATTGCAATGAGAAACGGCGTACTTGTACGTATGGTACAAGATTCGACTACGTCGGCACATTCGCAAATTCTTGTTCCCAAGAGCATGAGAGTGCAAATATTACAACATGCTCATGACTCGCAATGTGCTGGACATATGGGTTTTTCCCGTACGAAGTCGAGAGTCCTTGCGGCTTTCTTTTGGCCTTTTGTCAATAAGGACATTCGTATTTACTGCCGATCATGCAAGGTATGTCAGGAGGTCAAATCTAGAGGACCACGACATGCTGCGCCTATCCAAGCTGCTGACATTCCTATTCGGCCGTTTCAGAAAATGGCCATAGATATTATTGGCCCTTTTAAGGTCAAGTCGGCCAGAGGACATCAGTTTATCCTTACATGTGTCGATATGTGCACACGTTGGCCAGAGGCTATTCCTCTTAAGAGCATATCTACTACAGATATCGCAGATGCTCTTTGGTTGATGTTTTCTCGCTTGGGGTTCCCCAGAGAAATATTGTCAGACCATGGCACTCAACTCATATCTGACACTATGTCACAGGTAATGTCTACCTTACATATTGAACGATCTCTCAGTAGTATCTACCATCCTATGTCTAATGGGTTAGTTGAGCGTCTGAATAGAACGCTCAAGACTTTGCTTGGTAAGATAACTGAAGATCATCCTCAAGATTGGGACAGGGTTTTACCCGCGGCTCTCTTTGCCTATTGAGAAGTCCCTAATGAACACACAGGATTTTCTCCCTTCGAACTTGTCTTTGGCGCGCGTCCACGCGGCCCTATGTCTTTATTACACGATCTCATCACTGCCGATGATATTAGCGATGAAACTCAATCCTCATATGAGTATGTCATTGCTCTTAGACAAAAGATCATTGAGGCATGTAAGCTAGCAACTGCTTCATCAGAAATTGCTAAAGAGAAGGCAAGACAGTTTGCTAACAAGAATAGATGTCTACGACAACTTTGTCCAGGTGACAAAGCATTCGTCCTACTCCCCAGTAGGGAAAATAGACTTCTTATTGTATGGAAAGGTCCGTATGCAATAGTCTCTCGGATTTCCGATGTTGACTATGTGGTCGATATTGATGGAAAGCATAAAACTTTCCACATAAACATGCTTTCGGAATTTCACGAACGTCCGGACTATTTGCTGCCTATTTTCCAGGCAACGGATGATGCTCCTGCACCTCACGGTCATTATTCATCACTGTCTGTCATACAGGATGAGGAATCTACCTTCTCTGATGTTAATCTTCCCCCTTCCAGTGGTTCCATTACATTCTACGGAATCTTGGAAAAACGTTTCTGTTTCTCCTAATCTTTCTGGTGACGAACATCGACAAGTCTCGTCGATGTTACAAACATTTCAGGATGTTCTCACTGACATTCCTGGACACACAGATGTCATAGAACATGACATAATTCTTACCGACAATAATCCAATTAGGGTTAGGCCTTATCCTATTCCTATACACTTTCAGTCGCAGGTGGAAAAGGAATTGGATGAAATGATTCAATTAAATATAATTGAACCATCGACTTCACCATATTCTTCTTCCATGGTTATTGTCCGGAAGAAGGATAAGAACATACGAATTTGTGTTGATTATCGCAAATTGAATCAGGTCACAAAGTTCGATGCTGAACCGATGCCTTTGTTAGAAGATCTACTGATTAGACTTTCTAATTCTAGATTCTTCACTAAACTTGACTTGTCTAAAGGTTATTGGCAAGTGCCTTTAGCAGAGCATGCCAAACCTCTTACTGCTTTTTCTACACCTAGGGGTCTATTTCAATGGAATGTTATGCCTTTTGGTCTCATGAACGCCCCTGCCACTTTCGTTCGCATGATGCGTCGAATTCTGTCGCATCGTTCGGATGTCATCGCATACTTAGATGACATCTGTCTCTTCAGTGATACCTGGGAAGATCACTATTTAGGGTTATATGACTTACTGTCCACTCTACGTGAGAATAATTTGACAGCGAAACCTTCTAAAGCTTTTGTTGGTTTTGGTGAAATCTCTTTCCTGGGTCATCGTGTTGGTCATGGTCTCTTGAAGACAGAAGACCACAATACTTCCAAAATACTGAACATCTCTGTTCCTAAAACGAAGAAACAAGTTAGGAGTCTCTTAGGTTTAATTCAATTTTATGGAAGATTTATTCCAAATTTATCTTCGATCATGGCACCTCTCTCAACATTGTTGAAGAAAGGTTCGCCTAATCTGGTCCGTTGGTCTGAAGAATGCCAATCTTCACTAGACCAAATCAAGAATATATTTTCTTCTCCTCCCATCTTAGATTACCTACTCTTGATAGGACTTTTGTTCTTCGGAGTGATGCTTCATCCACTGGGATTGGAGCAGCACTGATGCAAGAATATGCAAATACTCTGCATCCTGTTATGTACATTTCTAGAAAACTAAATGCGGCAGAGAGGAACTACTCGGTTTTAGACCGTGAGTTGTTAGCGATGGTTTGGTCAATTCTAAAGCTACAAAGATTCCTCCTGGGGGCACATTTCATTCTAGAGACTGATCAGAAAGCTCTTACAGCTATTCAGACTAAGAATTTGAAGAGTTCGAGATCCACTCGATATGCTATAGCTCTTCAACCTTTTCACTTCACGGTACGAGCTATCCGTGGTGCGGATAATGTGATGGCTGACATTTTGTCTAGATGCCCACATGACTCCAACTAATACTTCTGTCCTGTATTTCCATATATTACAGAGTCATAACACACCTATATTTCTACAATAGATTAGCACATCTGTACTTACTTTATATGTACACACTATCGTGCTTTGTTGTCATCTTCTTCTGTTCGTTTTTTAAGATGATAGAGGAGGACTGAGTAGTTAATATAAGGGCCGTTAGTTTACTAAACAGCCACAATTATTAATAATGTATTGTACCTTATGAAGCATATTAGTTATTAATTAGCATTATATTGCTTGTACTTTCTCAGAATGTCATTGTTGAGCTGAGGACTTACCTTACTAGTATCAAGCATGACGAGTTCTAGATTGTGTACTTACCCTCGGAATACCAGAGCATATGTCCTGGATCGTCATGTAGTTTAACTTTACTATGTACTTATGTCATTACATGTCAAAGAATGTACTATTTAAATTTTCCTATCAGATTTGTACATCCATTTTTAAAGACAATATTAGAGTATGCTGTTTAATGATGATTATGGTAACTTGCATACGTATATTGTGTTTACATGCTAACGTGATGTGTGTTGGTGACACCTCCCCGATCTGAATATTTTTTGAGACATATTTATTTTTCTGTTGAGGTATATCCTCACCAGACACTCTATATTTAGCCTCATGTTAGGCAATTTAATTAATTATCAGCGCATAATTCGTGCGTTTTGAGCCGCTTATCGCATGCTCTTTGATATTTAAAAAAAAATATGTTCCACATTTTTTTTTATCGGGAGGAGGTGGTGATATGTTGCGTGATAAATTCTCGCAACATCGTTTTATTACAATATCTATTTTATAACGCAAGGGCAACAACTGCTTGAAATTTATAGTCACTTTTCTCGGTAAGCATTTGTCTTCCCGCGTTGGTATTGAATGCAGTTAAGTTTTGAGCTGTGGTCTTTTTGCGCTGGACTGCGCATGACTGGTCTTGCTTCTTGGTCGATCGGTTTCTGCCCACCACTGGTGGAGTGAGCGATTTGAATGGCGAAAGAGATGCCTCGTTGAAGAGGGGATCTCCGCTATTTTTTGTTCTGTCAGGGATGTGTAGTCCTCTTAATGGATATTTCGTTTATTCGAGATAATACCTCTAGTGTTTCCCACATGTCGGGAGGCGTGATATTTCTGTGTATTTCCTGAAGGCAAGGTAAATTGACTTTTCATTAACTCTATCGATTTTGGGTCGTGAGCGATTTCGATTCATAGCCTGTCTTCGAAAGTCGTCGTCACGAGATGTTTTCCCAGCTCACATGTCGCTGTATTGTACTGCATCGGTTGATGCATGTCCCAAGGACCATTACTTGCTACTTTGTTAAATGAACTAGGTTTGGAAAACCTTTATTATCTAGAGGATATTTTTGAGGACATTATTTATACTTCGGCAGACGTGTCTGTCTTGCTGAAGTCAGACTAAGGAGAGTGAACTGATCTCATACATCTGGTTATCTCCTGGCTGTTATAGAAAAGGATGGAGTTTTTCACCTGACTACATTTACAGCACTATGAAATATAACATGCATCTGACTCATCATTGTAATGCTGTCTACCGTCTATTGCTGTATTGAATGTTGCTGTGATAATGACTGTTTGATGTGCCTACATATTCGCGTAACCATTTTGTCACTGTGGCGTCCACAATAAATAATGAAGAAAAACGTCAACGGCTGTTACAAGAATCATTGACTTTATACGTCGTGAGTTTACTGACGTCCTATGTGGATTGCCCTGTTATTTTTGTATGAACATTGTTTGACTGAACACATCTGCACACTACACAAAACCAGACATGCGGATACCATCCATCATCATATGGCATCACGCATCAGTTAACTATATATTCAAATTATACAGCAGATCACTTCCTCCTATTCTTTCCTTGTTCTAGCTAGTCCTGTCCCATCCAGTAATCAGAACAGTCTTATTTAGTCTTCTGAAAACTGTTCTGTCTTTTCCAAAAATTCTTCTGATTTAATTCAAAAAGAATAACACAACATACAATGGCGGTTTCCCTCAAAAACTATTTCCAAATGAATATTCACACACAAACCTTCTTATATGCAAAAAAATAATAATATCTTCTTCTTCTTCCTCGTTCGCCCTGAAAAGGACGGTGGTTGCGTTGTATCTGTTTACAACGTAGCTGTGATATCTGCACCTTTCGGTCGACACATCCGACTTCTGCACGGCATTTTTAGGACCGGGTTTGCCTTCCCATTGCGATCCGTGCTCGCTCAGCCAGCCTGCACTGCTGCAGACTGTTTCCAGGACTACCACGTGGAGGTGGAGCACGGTCTTGATCAGCTCTGGTTCGCTGGTCCTGACGCAGGCAGTCAAGCTATGAGTCGCTGACTGCGGTTTCTATTGCTGCGTCTTCTGGTCCCAAATAATAATAATATATACTCTTACCCTCAATCCAGAATAACACAGGGCTTTAAAAACTTTGATAGGCTGCACACACCGTTAGTTGGGAAAGGTGCTGGGTGGTAAAACTCTGACTTCTGTGTTTGAATCAATTATGGCGGCGAGTGATATTCCTAAGATTTGTCTCCCTTTTTATTCTATCAAAACAACAACCGGCAAATAGAGGTCACCGATCCGATTGGCTGTTAAGTTTCATTCATCGTTTACTCCTTCCCTTCAAGAATGCGTCGTTCTTAGACAAACTGTGCTTGTTTTAAAACTTCCAATAGGCCTTACTCCGTTAATATTCAACCGATGTTCTTCATTCCAAGCTAGTTTAACTCAGACGATTTTGATCTATCGTTATAACTACCTTCTAGCCCTTATATCTTTTGCCAAGGCAGACGAAACAGTGAAACACTGCAAACGAATCAAGATCTACTGCCTTCAAACTCCATTTTCTCCGACTATATTGCTCACACACCGACGATACAGGTGTCAGAATAAAGCTCCGATTCTGTAATATATAACTAAACTAGCCTTAACAGATGACATTCTCTTGCTGGTCTCTACTGTTAATGGAAACACATCCAAGATTCTACGCCATCCATATTGTTTACTCTTTTACATCATTAGATCACGTCTTGGGCAACTTTACTCCCATTGGCTGAACTTTTAGCACCCGTTCTAGCCGGTGTTTCAAATATCGATTGCCATAGATAATGGTCTGGTGAACACGTGACACCTTGCAAGAAGCCAGCACCAGAAAGATCTTAAGTGATTAACTGGGATTTCTGAGGAAGTAAATAAGAACACTTCTCCCGTATGCGTGTCATAATTCGCTATTCATGTGAGGTTGAACAAGAGGCGTTAAAGAATTGCTACATAAACCAAACCTGTAAGAGGACAGGTTATGCTTTCTTTCGAGCTTCATCTAAGGCAGCCAGCCACCGTGGTGAGGTTCGTGAATGGAAACAAGAAGATGATGATGTTAGAGATAATAACAGAAAGCATGATAAGGTATCACGTATGTTAGCTAGTAGTTTCCTGAGACGGCATGTTTGTTTTATTGCACATCATTTACTGACGTTCCGTCACAGATTGTCTAACTAACAATGTGTAATTGTTTCGTCATTTCTCTGATGTTTATTAGCCTTTGCTACTATCCTTACAAAGGTGTCGGGTTCGATTCATGGTAAAGACACGCTCCAATCTACCCAGTTGTAAACGGGTACCTGACTTTTCTCTTGAGTTAGGGAAGGAAGAGAACTGGTCAACTTCACTACTCGATGCTGGATTTAGTATAATAAAGTCTCTAACACAGCACTCTCCTACGGCAATATGTGCTATAGGCCTACCTTTACATTTTTACTATGAATACTCATTCATTCACCACCGTTCAGCTCCCCAAGGACTATAGGCCTTCAACAAACACGTGCCAAGTCTTCCTGTCCTGTGCCATCAGCTCAAAGTTTGTCCATGTTTTCTTCAAGCCTTTTATGTCTGTCTCCAATATTGTTCTTAAAGTGTTCTTCTGTCTCATTCTACCTCGCTTACCGTGGGGATTCCAGATTAAGAACTGCATTGTAAAACTATCAACAGGTTTTCTTAGTGTGTGTCCTGTATATCGCTACCGCCGTCTTGTCATCTCTTGTTCCTCTGGTTCTTGTCACCAGTTCGGGACCCAAAGATCCAGCAACAGAGAATGCAGTCAGCGACCCATAGCTTGACTGCTTGCGTCAGGGTCAGCGAACCGGAGCTGACCATGATCCTACTCCACCTCCAAGTGGTGGTCCTGGAAACCCGGTCCCAAAAAATGCCGTGCTGAAGTCGGATGTGTCGGCCGAAAGGTGCAAATATCGCAGCTTCGCTGCAAACGGACACTACGCAACCAAAAGAAGAAGAAGAAGTCACCACTTCCGCGTTAGTCATCTTGTCATACCATTTTAATCCGTCTATTCTACGCGAGCGCCCATTTATGAAAGTCTCTTATCTTCTTGTTCTGTTGTTTCTGTTTGTCTCATTATAAATACTTCTTTTCCCTGGTGTTGAAAATTTGCTTTTTGTTTTTCGACCTGGCGCTTATCTGTCACCCCATATAGTCTCGGTAACTGATTTGTTAGGGTCGCGACCACGTGTTTCTGAACAGTTGGTTCTTAAGATCTTAAATGAAAGCGTCTTGTCAGCAGAAAATGTTTCCTGGTAGCAGGTTAGTTAGTTGCTTATCCTGTACAGGACGTGGCAATCAATCCCAGCTTTTATTGGCTGTTTGTGATTTTTCTAGGCAATTTTTTCATTCAGTAGTTACGGTGCTTATACCATTGTTAAAAATCCACACAAGCGATCTGCTACCAAACCGCCTGCAGTTCGTTTCGAACCTGGTATATCTGGATTATGAAACTGCGTTCATATCCATTAGGCCACAGACGCCGAGCAGGTTAAGAGATCTATTTTTAGAAAATGATCTGTCGAGCATATAAGATGTCTGTAGCCGACTGCTGCCACTTTCACTAATCTTTCCGGAATAAAAGAATTTGAATGCTAGTGCTATAGAATTATGCGGAATATATCGTGGGTACAGAAAAAGCACAAGTTGAAAAAAACAAAAAAAAACGCTTTCTTGAAATTATAAAAATCATAACGTTACGATAAAAGGAAATATTGGTTTAAGAGAACAAAATATTGTTGCTGTACAATGGAGCGGGCAGGATATACGGCCCTGTAGCTTTAGCGTCTGCGAAAGAGTCGTCTGAATATGACGTCACGAAATTTTTGCCCTTTTAACCCCTTTTTTTTACAGCAGAGTGAACGTTCTTGGTTGGTGTTTTTAGCAACAGAGATAAATGCAGTCAGCGACCCATAGCTTGACTGCTTGCGTCAGGGTCAGCGAACCAGAGCTGACCAAGACCCTACTCCACCTCCACGTGGTGGTCCATGAAACAGGATGCATCACTGCAGTCTGGCTGAGAGAGTAGGGATCGAAAAGGGAAGGCTAACCCGGTCCCAAAAATGCCATGCTGAAACCGGATGTGTCGGGCCGAAAGGCGCAAATATCGCAGCTTCGGTGTAAACGGCGACACAACGTAACAAACGTCCTTTTCAGGACGAACATAGAAGAAGAAAAAGAAGTTGTTGTTTTTGTTGTTCTCCATGTTTCAGAGCCATACAATAGGATTGACTTGACATTAAAGTTGAAGATTCCGATTTTTGTGCTTGACTTGACTTCTGTTTATTTCCATCTTTTTCACAGTGCAATGAAAACTTGTGGTGACTTTTGTATTCTAACTTTAATATCAATTTATATTCATCCGCTGTTGTATCCCCTGATCCAATAGATACATGCACAATTCTACATACTGAGGGGCAAGTTTCTTCTAGTGAACTCTTGTTATTAATTGTGGCTCCTATAAATAAGACCACAAGGTCTTTTTCCGTTTTGACAGGGGCCCTAATGTAACCGACCCCGGGTCTAGGTTAAACGAGGCGCCTCGCCAAAACGAGGCAAAACTTTATTTAAAAACAAATTGTGTTGCACTTCTTCACAAAATAAAAAACATAAAAAAGTATGTGCGGCCATGTTGTACTGTAGCTTAGGCGATGAAGGCAGAACTTCTACTTATTCGAGTTCAAATTAGGGACGGGACAGACAAATTACCTAGACGTATTCGAAAATTCTAGTTTATAAGAATTCGATTTAAGCGGAATTTTTTTTAACAAAGATGAAGAAGACATTTGGCCTGATCCTTAAGAAACTCTTATGCTTAAGCGAAATTCGACTAAAGCGAGATCCGCTTAAGTGGACTACACTGTGTATATATATATATATATATATATATATATATATATATATATATATATATATATATATATATATATATATATATATATATATATATATATATATATATATATATATATATATATGAACTTACGGATCATCGCGTACAGTATCTAAAAGTCAGTGTGTTTTTCCACCAACCGACCTACCTATTTACCTGTCTGTTGGTTAACGGACTATGTACAATCAGCCGTTCATTACCTTCCAGCTCCACGTAGAGCATAAGTAGCAAATTTACAAATAAAGCTAGCATGTTCTGTGCCATTCGGTCAAGCTCTTTCCATATATTCATTATCGCTTTCAATTTTGTATCCAGCTGCCGTATCCACGTCGCTATACTGTATTTTTCTTAGTTGCCCTATGTAGATCCCCGTGGTCTCTGATGAGGCTAAGAAAGACGACAACTAATGTACGCTCAGGCATGCCGTCAAAGGCAACTAATATTAGGTTCTACATGGGGGATGGCAAACTCATCATATAAAACAAATTGCTATATACACCATTAGCGTGTGAATGCTTGTTTCAGGCTTCCTGTAGGGAACCAGCTGCTGTTGTACTCCCATGCTCCACAAGGAACAACGAAGAAAATAATGATATTACCTCTTACTCTGGGAATTCAAAAGTAAACATTACCTGGCAATACTATCTGCTAGTCTCCTCAGTGCGCGTCTTATCTGCCATCAGTGTATAATTACATATCCAGGGTCGAGCTTACTTCGATGAATCAGATCGAAAGGTCTTTTATATTTGGAGATGCGCCCTAATATAACCGACTAGATTGAACGAAACGCGCCTCGCCAAAACTTTATTTAAAACAAAAAAAAAAGTACTTGCGGGGCCAGATTTGGACCATTCTGTTGAGGGCCCCTTTGATTTAAGATTCTAGTTTTCTTGTACCACGTTCTCTTGTACCACATTCTATGTTAAAATATAGCCAATAATAATTGATAGTGTTTTATTTTCTCCTTAATGTAAAAGTACATATTCCTGATATTTAATTTGAAACAACTTCGTTCTTTTCTCTTGTCAAAGCTGGGGTTGGGAACCTGAATGCGTGGGTCCACTGTTAGCGCGGGGGGCCCGATTTGGTCAAATAGGTTAAATCACTCTAAGGCTGGCCTTGTACCTACCAAACATCTACGTATTATCTGGTCGTTCACATTCTGAGTAACAGACTCGCTCCTGGCCTCGATCCCCAATTTTTCGATCAATTGTTTATATTCAGGAGTGGGAGAAGATCGGCTGCCAAAACGGCAGGTATGGGAAGCTAAGAGCCAGGGATCCAGACCTCCAGTACAACCCACAGTCTGCTGGGAGGACAACATAAGACAATCTCTGAAGGACCGAGGACTAGAATGGAACCTGGCCACGAGAAAGACAGCCGATGGGATAGTATGGCGCTCTCTCTTCCAAACCTCTACACCTCTCGGTAGAAGAGGAACGACTAAGAAAGTAAGTTTATATTCAGTCCACCTTATTCGAACAACATCTACTCGAGGGGTAGTGAAAGGTTAACATTAGTTCATGCAATTTAAAAAAAAACCAACCAAATGACAATAAAACTATACTTCTATCAAATCCGGTTACAACAATGACAGATGTGGAACGAGCAAGAACTAAACAAGGAAAATTCAGCCTGTTTGACATTAAGACTCCAACTGTAGCATGATTGACACCACTACACGTCGAATGTATAGACCTGCATCAACATTTTATTTAAGTCGTTAGTTATCTTGTACCTGCTCGACTGACAGGTAGAGGCCACTTGCTGAATTTGGGGGTCGAAGTACATAAATTCTTTTTCAAAACGTATGTTCATCTGTCAAGTTAATGACGGCAATAAATTTAGCAACATCTGCTGTTTTGTTTTGTTTATTCCCCAAACTAGCATGCGTTGTCTGTGTATCCTAATTTGCGTCTTAAGGCTTTTAACACGGTAACGTACAGCTTATTCGTGATGCAGTTGGTTTCAGAAATTGCGGGGCCCGATAGGGGCTATTATGAATGGGCCCCCTGGATTTAAGATTACAGTTGTTTTGTAACAGGTTTGGTGTCAGATTATAGCTAATAAATATAGGTATTGGGTTTTTTAAATACAATTTATTAGTATATATTCCAGATACCTAATTTGAAATACCGTAATACTCGTTCCTTAATATTTCCATAACTGGAGCTGGGAACCCGAGTTCTGGGACTCTATGAGCGTCGGTCCCGATTGGATCAAACAGATTAAATCGGCCTGAGGCCGGCCCGTAACACAACAGCCGGGCATATCGGCTAGTGATATCTTCAGTAGATAACACACACTCAGCAGCAAACAAGCACACACATGCACACACATACACACACATGCAGATCTAGAGCTCAGATGAGGCCCACGCATTTCAAGATGGGAGGCCCCCTCATTGTTTGGGAAAAGGGGTACACATATTTTAACAGAAAGAAAGAAGTACATCCTTGGCTCAAGTGGGGGCCCCTTGTAAGGTGAGGCCCAGTGGCCCAGGTGACCCCCGTCTGATAAGATATGCATGATGCGTTTTTTCCATATTGGGATAATTCAATTCAAGATACTATTAAAGATGGAAAACAAAAGAAACGTAGAAATGTAAGTATTTAGCCAAGGCACTTTGGGAGGTAACACATTCACAGAATACTGTTTCTGTATGTAAGTCTGAGCTGAAAAAGTCCGTTTTGCCAATATATGTTGCTACTTATCTACATGCTGCAGTCTACCCAGCAGTAAATGGGTACCAGACTCTGAACTTTGACTTAAGGAAAGAAAATGCAGCGAGGAAAGAAACTGGTCACCACACGACTCGATCCTGGACCTAGTACGGTGAAGTATCTAACATTTCACTCCCCCTACGGCAGTATCTGCTATGGGACTGCCTTATAAGGTGGGAAGAAGGTGGATTAATAAAAATAATTATTATCATCATTTAGTGCCGTATCGACTGGCATTCACGATGGCAGTTGTCCATTGTCTTCAGACTGTGGGACTTAAAATAAAAATGAAAGGGTAAATTATAGCAGTGATAATGTAAGGCTTGAGTAAGGTGTATTATCACCTTCTTGCCGCACCATGTTTTCCGATTGTTAAGATATTTCTTTCCTGTCTTTCAAAGTGAGTTTATCAGCTGCCTCGAGAGTCTCTCAATTGTTCTTCTTTCCTTGTGACGTGTCTAAAGAACTTTGATTCTCTGCGTCATTACTTGTTGATTAAAAGACGGGTTTCTTCTGTTTTCTCTAAAGAGAACCATGTCGTTTAATTTTCCAACACTAATTCAGAAGTCAAGAACAATGTGAAAACATGGATTTAATCTGCAAGGATGCACTGTATTTAGCCCGTTCAAGCCCCCAGTTGGTGTAATCCAACGAAATTCCTCTTATAATGGTATAGCTCTGTTTAGAGGTAAATGTATGTCTATATATATATACTGTTCAAACAAAGAAACGCATAGCTATCCGAGGGCGCGTTTTTATGAGTTTGTAAGTAAAATTTGGTGCTAGGGTATATAAAAACCAGCCTCAAATGTTCTTTACAGTGTCAAATGCACGTGTTGACCTGAATTGCGTTCGTTTTTGTAATCGATACAACGCAGTGGTCAATAGTGTTTATGACACAATTTTTGACCACAGCTCATGTTGCGCACACGTGAAAGCAACAAAATTTGGGGTGAACAATATTCACTAACTACGCAACTGAAACCCTATACAAGTTTAACGCTACACACAAAAAATTCAGTTCATTTTCAAGCAGACATTTATGGCGTCTCTATCGATAAATTTAAGGAACATTGCTATTGACCGACTGCATGCAGGCGAAAGTCAAAGTCAGGTTGCCAGGCATCTAAACGGGCATCAGAGTACCATCAGTCGACTTTGGCACCGGTTCCAAGCCACTGGCTCAGTTGAAGACCGGCATCGCAGTGGACGACCCAGAGTGACAACAGCAGCGAAGGATCGCTTTATTCCGCTTTGTCACCTCAGAGACAGGTTGACAACAGCTTTCTCAACTGCCCAGTCATTGCCTGCAGGACGTCATGTGTCTGATCAAACTGTCCGGAACAGACTGCATGACGCTGGACTTTGGGCACAACGACCTCACCGAGGACCTGTCCTTACGCACCGCCATCGCCAAAATCGACTTCTTTGGGCCAATCAGCATCGTCTCTGGGCAGCTGACAATCAATGGAGACGTGTCTGGTTTAGTGACGAATCTTTCTTTTTGTTGCAGCGTCATGATAGACGGCGTAGGGTCTACCGTAGGCGAAAAGAAAGTTTTGTCCAAAATTGCGTTGATGAAGCTCCGCCGCACGGTGGTGGAGGTGCAATTGTGTGGGGAATGATCAGTTACAACGGAAGGAGTCAATTGGTGCACATTGAAGGAGGCTTGAATGCGCAACGATACGTCAATGAAATTCGTCGACCCCACGTCCTTCCACTTTTGGCTGCCAAAGGTCTGTATTTCAACAGGACAACGCCAGACCCCATTGTGCACGGTTGACCACGCAGTTCCTGACTGCCAACAACATTCTCACCCTTCCCTGGCCATCCCTGTCTCCAGACACAAGTCCGATTGAGCACCTGTGAGATGAGCTGCATAGACGTGTTTGTCGCCAAGACGTTGCTCCAGCCAATCGTCGTGATCTGTTCCAGACACTACATGAAGAGTGGGCAGCCATTCCACAAGCCCACATCAGACGTCTGATCGCATCCATGCCCAGGAGATGCCAGTCGCTGATCGATGCAAGAGGAGGCCACACACCATACTAACGGGAAAGCCCGTACGCCAAAAAACTCTCGTGACCCAGATGCAAAACAACTGTCAATTGATTGGTTGAACCCTAAGGTATTCTTGTGTGCAATTTGAACAATTAACTTATTAAATTTAAAAAGTTATGGAATGTCAAAATTATGGCTATGTGTGTGCCTTCAGTAGCTATGCGTTTCTTTTTTTTGAACAATATATATATATATATATATATATATATATATATGACATATTCTGGCTCATACGTTTGCTTTCATACATGTAAAAACTGAATCGAATAAGATTGTTTAGTTTTAAAACAACATGTAACAAATTTAATAATGAATTAGTCTAACAGTTAAAATAAGGAGGGAATGATGAATTTTGCTGTAAATACAAGTTTTCTTCACGGGGACGTAGGTGAGGATTTATCAAAGTCCGTTGCTTTCGCCATTTTGACAAGAAAACTTAACTCTAGGTGAGTCCTGTCGCCGTGGTTTTCGTCACTTCTTGGTGATGAGTGTACTTCTCTCACACGAGTGGCATAGTAACTTCAGTACTTCGAATCGTCTGATAGCTTGTAACCACAAGTAGTCTTCAAGTCAGTCCTATTGTATGGAGAGCAACAAAAACAACAACTATAAAGCTACAGACGTTTATAAACGTTTGCTTGCGTAGAATAGAAGGACTGAAATGTTTTGGGAAAGTCACAAATGTGCAATTGATGACAAGAACCAGACAAGTGCCAGTGGAACAAGAGCTGAGAAGAAGATGCTGCCGATGGATAGGACACACACTGATAGCATTACAAGGCAGTCCTTGTTCTGGAATCCACAGGGAAAGAGAGGCAGAGGTTGACCAAAGAAAAACACATGGAGAAGAGAGCTCGATACAGAGGTGAAAATGATGAGGAAAACATGGAAACAACTTGAGCGGATGGCACGGGACAGGAAGACTTGGCATGCGTTTGTTGAAGGCCTATGCCTCTGCTAAGTACACTTGTGGGCTGCCAATTACCAGGCGCATTTTCGCTGTCCGCGTACCAATGTTAATCTCTGTGAAGAATTAAATTCCCGAGTACACATTGTAGCTCAGGAAAGATGAATAAATTTCACCATATTCCCCTGGGTATTAACTGGGAAAATGTGTCTGGACAGCGCGAATAATGAGTTGTCTGAGTTACAATTAACAAAGTGCATATATCTCACACAACATTATACACTTTAGGCACATGTGATGTAATCACCACTCATCACTGCTCCATTCGGAGTCTGGGGTCACCTCTGCTGTGGTTTCCCGCAGGACTAGCTAGAAGAAATTACCAGCGCATGCTGTAGTGGTTTATGGATATACTAGTTTCATATGTTGAGGTTGCCAGCTTCATATATATAACCACGTAGCAAGAAAACATGTCAAATTTACATTTGTAAAATAATGGTAACACTTGCCCCATAGTTTTTAGAATGCACAATCTCCTCGCGCAGGGTAGAATGGACACGAGCAATTTAGGTTATATGCTCTCGAACCACTTGGTCTGGAAATTTTGAATCCTTTTTATGACTGGTGAGTCTGCGAAATACTTGTTCTGGGAACGGTTCTCTTATGACGGGTGATCCAATTCCTAATATTCTAGTCTTCGTATTTTAAGTCCTGGTCCCTTAAATTTTTCAGTCTCTGTATTTATAAAGGCGGGCTTACTTTTGAAGGTTTTAAGTTTCCCACAATCGATCTGTCACTTATAATATAGGAATTCTAAGTCAGATGTCTCACTGGCTTCTGGGAGTCGCTCATATGACGTGCGATGCAGTCTCTCTGTTCTGTGTCTCTTATTTCACTACATTATATGTGCAGTTCTCAGTTCACGTCACAGATGGTGCTTCCGTCGGATGTTCCAATAGGATCCATAGTTTATTCCGGCTTCTTACTTTAATCCAATCGTAAGCTCTTTAGCACTGGGTTGGGATGTCTAATTTCAAAATATCCCCCACGTGTTTTAAAATGTTAAATTTAATATTCCAACGCGTGACCTCTTTCAAAATCATGCGGTAATATTTCCGCCCACTCACAACAACATGTGACCATATTTGCTTGGCGTAATGTCTTCCGCCAAGATGTCTACCCAGACAGATTATCTGTAACAATCCCCAGGGATTGTGCCACAAAAAACGATAAACGCATCTAACCTCTGTGTAATCTGCCAGACAAACAGACACCCACGTCGGCAACCCAGACAGACAATCTTGGGTTCTTTTGATGTCGATCGGCGAGACCGTATTGTCACCAGCTTTTCACCAGGGGTCAAATGTTGGATCGACGCGTTTCAAAAGATGGTCAGACTGAGAGAATAGTTAGTCTAGGCGTTTGACCGGTATAATTACCTGGTATTATCGCATTTACCTTGCGGAACGTAAACAGTTCTGCGTGTAAAGCAGATACGTCCGTAGGGGAGTAGAGTGTTAGAGACTTCACTCTACTAATCCAACATAGAGTAAAATAATGAATGAAAGGGCAAAAAATTGCCAAATAAGCGAATGAATGGGAGACAGAGAAAAAATGAAGAAAAAAGGGATACTGCTGAAAGTGTGAGAGAGCCACCAAAAGAACAAGTACAGACGTTTTGTCACACTGTACATTATAAGGATTATGGTCCCACTGGGGAAGGAAGAAAAGAAGGATATGTAGATGGGGAAGAATAATGAGGAGAAGTAGAAAGGGGGGAAAGAAAGATGAAGATCAGGAAACATTAATAGAAGAAAAGTTAAAACAAAATAAGAAAAAGAGATAAGGTAAAAAACATGCAGAAACAGAAGAAGTAAATGAGTTAATTGTATAAAAGGAAGAAAAAAAGTAAGAAAAAGAGGAAAGAACGAAACATGAGGAAGAAGAAAGTACGATTAGTAAGAAGAAGAAGAAGAGGAATAAAAGAAAGATAGAAAGAAAATGCAGTAGAAATAGACTGTGAATAAGAAGATGAAGAAGAAGAAAATGAAGAATAAGAGGAAAAAGAAGAAGAAGAAAGTAAAGAAGAATAGGAAGAAGCTACTGCAGATGGTGCCAACATTTCCAGATGGTGCCAAGAGTAATATCATTTAGCACTAGGAAGAACTGAAACCTGCGAAACATGTGTAAACGGCTGCTGTTGCCCGCCAAAACCTCACCAGTCGGTTTGTTTGTGTTATGTGTCTGCAAACTGTGCAAGAATGCAGATAGACGGCCAGCAAACCAATTAAACAAGTGAGATGCACGTGCAGTGTAAAAAACAATCAAAGAGAGCGAAAATCAAATAGAAAATCAATCGAAAAAAAACCATACATCAATTAAATGAAAGTGGTCGACTATTTGAAAACATAAAAAAAAAAGAACATATGAAGAAAAAGATAGATGTGCAAGGTGGAAATGCCGGAGTTGATAATTGCTACATAAAGACAGATCTTGAAAAGGTATAAACCAGCAAGAGGCAACGCAAGAACGGCGTGTATCTACTTTAGAAACACTGACCTCTCTCTGGTAAAATCATCAGGTCTCATAGTATGTGGTGTTTAGAATATGTGCATCATATATGTAGCTGTTATCTATGTCGGGTGATTTCTTCCTGTAATTCCATTAACAAAGCGGTTTGGTTTGGTTTGGTTTAGCTTGATGTTCAGGACTATCTTAATTGCGCACGGACAGCTCCATCAGTGCTCCGATCTCCTCCCTTAGATCACACCAGGAGGATCTCATCACGATCTCTATAGCACCGGATCTCTATAGCATCGGATCTCTATAGCACCGGCGAGGATCCCAATGTGTGTGTACAGGAATCGCACATTCTATAAATATTTTTGTGGTGGGTAGGTTTCCTAATTTATAAATTTTGCCAGAACAGCGGCTTTATGGCCTATTCTTTACGATTTCCAACTGCCAAGGGATTTTTAACATGCGGAACTTGCACACGGGGCATTATAGTATTTTCGCCCTAGTCTAAGAAGGCTAGGCATCCGATCTTACTACCCATTAGATCAGGGAGAGTATGGCATCAATAGGAACCACTGGCTCTGAAAACAATGTCCATCGGTTATATTCCCGGTGCTGGGAGTCAACCCAATGAACAATGTCCATCGGTTATATCCCCGGTGCTGGGAGTCAACCCAATGCGGTGTAAAATTCAAAAAATGGTATTTTTCAGAATACTAACTTCACTCGTTATGTCGTCTCACGATTCGTGTGAGTTTTCGTACGCTGGCTCGTGAATGTCCAGTGGGAATGCGGAAAAAGTACTTTAATTAGTACTTTCTTTGTCTTTCCAGATACCCCGGGGAGATGCGCGAGGCTATTGTAAATATGTGGTGGAAATAAAAAAGAAAAAAAAAAACTAAACTTTGGACAATAAGTACCGAGAAGTGGAGAGTGAAATGGGCTTTACTTTGACAAGATTAAAATAACTGGCTTGAGGTTATCGAGGATCCGTTCCTCACAAAGCCTTTATGAGAACCTGCGGTAGAGAGAGTAAATATGGAGGCAGATGAGAGCAATACCAATTGTAAAGAAGAGACGGGAAATGAGAAGGTTTGAAGAGATGGAAGGAGAGAGATGAAATGAGGGATAGAGAGGAAATGAGGGATAGAGAGGAAGTGAGGGAGAGAGAGAGAGAGAGAGAGAAGAGAGAGTGAGGAAAAGAGAAAGAGAATGAATGGTATGATGGAAGGAAGAAAAGAGGAGAAGAGAGGGAGTGAAATAGATTAAGAGAGATGTGGCGAGGGAGAGGGAGTAAGGTAAAGAGATAAATATATTGAGGAATAATGGGTGACTGAAAGAAAGACAGTGACTGAGGGACAAAGTTTGAAGAAGGGAGAGTGAGGGCGTGATATAGAGAGAAATGTATTGAGGGATGAAGAGTAAGTTAGTTAGTGAGTGAATGAGTCAGTGAGTGAATGAATGACTGAAAGAGGAGAATAGGAAAACGGGGATAAAGGAAGGAGAAAAGGGAAAGAATTAAGAACAGAGAGAAATAAAGTGTAAATGAAAATGAGGGAAACGGGTAAAAAATGGGGCACGACAACAAGGAAACAGAAGTAGAGAAACAGATGGAGGGACGGACCGATGAATCTGCAGACGAACAAGAAAAATGCAGACACAGAAAGTGCTCGTGCAGCAATGGGGCAGTAATAGCGGCCGAGACAGAGAGATCTAGAAAACTGAAAATGAAGTAATGAGTAACCTTCATAACCGCAGCTATAGTAGCAAGTATGTCACGTGATCACATTATGCAACAGAACTGGCAATGGATAGATAACCAAAAAAACAAATACTGAAAGATAAAAAACAGTATTCTTAACAAACAAATAGACTAGGCTGTTTCACGTGCACGCACGTGCCTCATGAGGGAAAGACAGAGTAGAGGAAGTATTTATAACTACTTAGTGACAGTAGCAGAAATTTCTGGAAATTCCGCCAGAATTAGCATGTGTTGGGAGCTACATTTTATGCCTGCCCATTACTGGCAGCTTTCCTAGAACTAGCGTAGTTAAGACGTGACAGTTTATTTATATGACTAATTCTCCTCTAATTGGGCCTTCCAAATCTAGTTGTCATTTCTAGTTCTGCCTGGCAGGTCCTAAAAATGTTTCGATAAAGCACAGTGACCCTATTTATTATCACCCCGCGTCTACAGTAAACGCCTTAGCGTGAGATTTATCTAGCACAGGGGGTAGGTAACACAGGAAGTGTTGGGATGTACTTTACGAACACTGAGCTGTCTGAAGATATACATTGATAAAATCGCACCTCCGAGGACAATACTGTGCCCAAAAATTGTGAAACATAGACATTGCATCTGTACGTTCTACCGTGTCTTAAAGTATTAAAACATAGACATTACACCTGTAAGTTCTAACGTGTTCTAAAATATTGAAACATGGACATTACATCTGTAAGTTATACCGTGTCTTAAAATATTAAAAAATAAACATTACATCTGTAAGTTCAACCGCGTCTTAAAATATTAAAACATAGACATTACATCTGTAAGTTCAACCGTGTCTTAAAATATTAAAACATAGACATTACATCTGTAAGTCCAACAATGTTCTATAATATTGAAACATGAGCATTACATCTGTAAGCTCTACATGTCTTAAAATATTAAAACATAGACATTACATCTGTAAGTTCAACCATGTTTTAAAATATTGAAACATGAACATTACATCTGTAAGTTCTACGTGTCTTAAAATATTAAAAAATAAACACTACATCTGTAAGTTCAACCGTATCTTAAAATATTAAAACACAGACATTACATCTGTGATAGGAAACTCTATACAGAGTGATACAACAAGAGGCAATCTGATCATCAGAAGCTGTCCCCCCGTCGAACAAGTGTTTCGGCCAGTTATTCTCCTTTACACTCTAAGGGGGGCGGGCCCACCTGGGTTATGACTCCCAAGTGTCTCTGCCTCCTGTTGTCTTATGTAGAAAATGAACCCACTCCACCTTGGTTGCAGCTTCAAAATCCACAATTCTGCCAGCCGGAGGCAATTGTGAAAGTTACCCTTATGTTGAAAACAAATTATTGTACCACAGCACACCACAACAAGCGACAGACACTGACCCACCTGCGCAAAGTTAACGAGGCTTGAAGCCACTGCGCGCTAGCAACTGAAATCTACTTGCGCCCGACACCTCATATAATACACGCCGCATGTTGCCTGTAAGCCACTGTCCTTTCACCAATACAACGAAAAACTCAATGCATTGCGGACTTATAAAAAGTTCCATAGCCCATTGTGGTTGTTCCACAGCCAGCATGATGCCTTTTCCGCAGTTTCACTAAGCCTCTTCAGTGCCCTTGTTCTCGACTGTCCCCTCAGCCCCAACTGTTTCAATAAATCATACACTGATGCAGCCACGAGCCCTCTTGCACCCACCTTAACAGCCATAACCCTTGCAGTGAACTCATCGTGTCTCAGATCCGCGACCAGATCACTATACTTTGCCGCTTTGAACGAATGTTGCTCTTCCAATCTGGATTCAAATGGCACGGTCAGTTCAATCAATATAATCTGGTGCGATTATGAAGAATGCAGCATATATCCGGCCGTCTTCGAGATTTCATGATACTCTCTGGAAATGCTCCTCGTCCAGGTAGGTGTACCGCCATCTCCAAGTCATTTGCACAGTCAAGGAGAGATGGTACACTGCTACCAGATTTACTCGGTTTGGGGTGTGCTGACTTTCCTGCTCTCAGAAAGTATGTGTTTGCGGTGTTTGGCCTGACATTGCTATTGTCGCAGCCAGCTCATTTAGCACTTTCTTGTGGCGCTATGTGTATCGCCCTTGCCCTAATGACACCTTGCAAGCTGAGAGCACGTGTTCAAGTGTCTGCCTCTCATGGCACAGGCGGCACTGCTCATCATCCGACTTTCCCCATCTCACAAGGTTTGTGGCCGATGGCAGGAGGTCATACATTGATCTAATAATGAAGCTGAGCTAAACAGGTGCCATATGCCATATATCATTCCATTTCAAGCACCTCTGCAGGGCTCCATCCCATGTAGTCCATTGGCTTTGTTGGACCTGCTGCGCTGCTTTTCCAACCTCTTATCATTCTCAGCTCCTCGTATCTCCTGAACTACCATGTCTCTGCGCTCCCTGCTTGATGCCTTGGACCATCAGCGGATGTCTCCATGACCAAATCCCCGTCTATTCGTTTGTGTGTATCCGATTACCTCCCTCAGTTTGAAAGACTCTTGGGCAGCATCAACAGCTTCTTCCAATCTCCACATTCCTTCCTGTTTTCAGTGTGGGCTGAATGGACTTAACCACGTCATCAGCTGACTCGCGTAGCATCATTGCAAGCCTTGCCTTTCCAACTTTGTACTCTTCAACAACTGACTTGAAAGGAAGCAGAAGTTTTGACTTTTTGCAGTACAGTGCCACGTCTGACAGACCTGGTGGTACCCCTAGCCATTTCCTCATGAACTTGTTGACCTTCTGCTCTATAGCTCCCACTGTACTTGTGCTTATTTCATATATAATCATTGGCCACAGCAACTTAGGTATCAACATGAACTGGAGGCACCACAGTTTGAATTTTCCTGCTTTGGTCTATGATCTGTAGCCCTCTGTCTGCCATTTCTATTGTCTGTTGCACTGCCTTCGAGTCTTTTAATGAGGCATCGTACACCCTGCCAAGACTTTTCCTCAATGACAGTAGGGATTCTTTGTTTGGAAACCATGAATATGACCTCCGCTATCTTCCCTTTCCTGACTGATAGACTTCTCGGCTTCTTGGGCTTGAAGCTAATTCTGCACCAGCTGACTAGTTCATCCAGGCGTGCTAACATCCTCCGGGCCTGATGTTCATCTGATGTCAGAATTGTTGTGTCACCCATGAATGCTTTGAGCAGTGGCATGTGACACATTTCACTGAGCATTGGACCTATAGCCATTCCTTCAGCCGCATTGAGGATTACCTGTATAGCCATCACGAATAGTATCGGAGAGATGGTACATCCCATCGCAATTCGTGTCTTAAAATATTAAAAAATAAACATTACATCTGTAAGTTCAACCGTGTCTTAAAATATTAAAACACTAGTGTAAAAGCCCGTCATAAGACGGGAATTTAATTCAAAAGCACCATTACCTAACGGCAATTTTACTTATTCAAAAGTATTTTTAAAAACCACTGTGCATCACCACAGTACACGAACTACGTAGCATCAGCGAGGATCCCAATGTGTGTATACGGGATCACACATTCTATAAATGTATTTTTGTGCACACCTTCATTTGCACATTCTTCTTTGGTAAGTGTTACTATTTTCGGGAGAGTACATATAAGGGAAACAATACAATTAATGTCTAACTTTTAACCAAAGTTGCATCCCTTAGCGTTGTGTACAGACAGAAAAAGCTAGGATATTATATATAGGAATAGACATTACATCTCTAAGATCCACCGTGTTCTAAAATATTAAAACATAGACATTACATCTGTAAGTTCTACAGTGTCCTACAGTATTAAAACATAGACCGTGTTCTAAAATATTGAAACATTGAGATTACATCTGTAAGTTTCACCGTGTTCTAAAATATTAAAACATGGACATTATATCTGTAAGTTCCACCGTGTTCGACAATATTAAAACACAGACATTACATCTGTAAGTTCTACCGTGTTCTAAAATATTAAAACATGGACATTATATCTGTAAGTTCCACCGTGTTCGACAATATTAAAACACAGACATTATATCTGTAAGTTCTATCGTGTTCTAAAATATTAAAACATGGACATTATATCTGTAAGTTCCACCGTGTTCGACAATATTAAAACACTGACATTACATCTTTAAGTTCTTCTGTGTTCTAAAATATGGAAAAATAGACATTACATTTGTAGATTCAACTGTGAAACATGCATTGTTATCAATATTTTAGATTTGCCTCCAGTTAACGCTAAGGGCATAAACAGCATCGTTTTCTTGATTCGCAACATATTACCACATATAAAGATGACAATCCATCTCAGACTTCTGTCATATGTTACATTTAAATATATAATGATATCATCATCATCATCATGATCATTGTCATCATCATTGTTACGATAGGATTTATGATATTAGCCACTATTGTAGTGAGCTCGGGTAAAAGTTTTATTCCAACTTGGTTTTTGTTGAAAATTATTTTTATGTTTAAATGAGGTACCTGATTTCTGAACTGTTGTCTACCTCGGTTAAAATTATTATAGTTATTATAATGATTTTGTCCCTGATTGTAATGATCATTATATCTGCTGTTAAAATGATTTCTATTTAGGCTGTGTGTTCTTGATTTGTCATAACCATGATATGACAAATTAGATGCTACAGGTAATGGTTCCCCGCGTTGGCCACCACGTTGTTTCCGGAGATATTCTACTTGGTTGCCGGAGTTTATATTTGGTTCGCTTTGTTGCCGGTGTAACTTTGTCATTGTTGTTGCCACCATATTTTAGTGCAGATTGATTTCAGTGTTATTATGTATTAACGGGGTTTCTGTTAGCTTCCACATCAATGTTCATTATTCTGTCCATATAAGATTTGTGCTCATTGATTATAAATTACTCTCTAGGTTTAGAGCGTATTGTGCCTTGGTTGTAAACGCGAATGATGGGGCAAACTTGTATAACCCTCAACATCAATCAAATGGATAAGTCCGTTGTATTCAGAGTCCAACGAACACATTTAATCACGGCAAAACAATCCATTAAAAACAGTTCATCATCATAATGCAAAACATAATAAATCGTCACTTGAGTTTACCTCCTTAAGTCGTCATAACGTCACGTGATTCCGTGGATAGGCAATCCGGTAACGAATAACTTGACTTATGCGATTAATGTGACTTTGGATACTTATTCATAAACATTGCTCCCTGTACATTATATCCAATTCTTAAACGAACTCCATTTCCTCAATGAGACGTACAGTCGTATCCACATCAAATAGGCAGACCCTTGTGCCGTATCATAAATAAATTCTTTACACAACTATCATTATCACGGGAGACTTCAAACTTGCGTCCGTCTAGGACCAAGGTTAACATAATAAGGGTACAATTACAATGTTGTCACGTGCTAGCTTATCAACGCGGCACGTCATCCTAAAACTAAGCAACTTATGCTCTTCGCTTTCAACACCGTGAAGCGCGAAAACATATTATACATTAATTACATTTCAAAACCCAAAATGTGCAACTTTTACCCGAGCTCACTACAATAGTGGCTAATATCATAAATCCTATCGTAACATTCATCATCATCATCATGATCTTTGTCATCATCATTGTCATCATCATTGTCATCATCATCATCATTTTCATCATCATTGTCATCATCATCCTCATTGTCATCATCATTGTCACTGTCATCATCATTGTCATCATCATCATCATTGTCATCATCATCATCATTGTCATCATCATTGTCACTGTCATCAACATTGTCATCATCATCATCATCGTCATCATCATTGTCATCATCATCATCATTGTCATCATCATTCTCCTATTGCCACCCCTACGGTGCATGGAGTCACCCACAGCAGTGGTTCCTTTGCACACATTCTCTTGTAGCAGTGGTTCCTGTGGCAATTCATTTTACACAATGAGGTTGTCGTAAAATTTTAAATCTGTATGACACCACGCTCAAATTCCCTGCTCAAAAACTAGCTATAATATTTGAATCTAAAACTAACTATAGTAATTGAAGCAGTCTAAGAACCCAGTCAAATTTACCGCCAAAAATGTATCTAGTGTATTTGAATTTGTCTAGGAACCTAGTCAAAATTTACCGCCCACCAAAAATTATCTAAGAGCATAGTACAAATTTAACAACCAATCAAAGTGCTTCTTGTTTTTAGGTAAGTATAAAGAAACCTTTTAACTTGGTAGCAATGCCTATTTTGTGTTTTTGACCGAACGAAGATATTTTATTTCTTAACAACTAAAGATAATTAAAATGAAAGGGATATCTCGAATTATAGCGCTGATATTGCTTAACACATAAGTATAAAGATTCCCTCATAATAAAATTATATTGACTTAGTAAAATTGATTTTAGTGATATTTTCATATCCGGGTAAGGCCAAATTTAATTACTTAAAAATTACCCAGATTGAAATGCATAGAAATAACAAAGGGAAAACTATATATAACGATAGAGAGCAATTGGCCGTTTAATTATCACTTTGGATAATTAAAATCGGTCCAATAATAGATGTAATATAAAATATTAAAATTTAGTCAGATTATACAGACACGCTCAGATTCGCAGCAGTCACTAGTCTAAAAATATATTTTTTGACTGCGTTTCTGATTGGGCGGGTGTATTTCTATAAATAGTAACAAGGTCGTACGGTCTGGGCCATTCAATTCAAAAATCTGCACCGAGCTGACAGAAACTAAAAGACAGAACGACCAAGTCTTTGCCTTCTGATCTGAGAGCAGTTCTAGATCCCGTAGAAGGCCAGTTCAGCTTGTGTGTGTGTGAATATATTTGTCTGAGGGTAAGAAAGATATATTTATTTGCATATTTTGTTAATTATTAACCTGTGTATAGCCAGAGTATGTGTTAATGCTAAGTGGAAAGTGAAACTATTGTGTTGTGCCATACTGACCCCTTTATGAATGTGTGTAGTTTTGCAGACATGTTCGAAATGACAAAAATGTGTATAGTGTTTGCAAATAAGGCAACAAATTACGACAGTAAGTGTTAGTAGTGATTTAAATTGGTATTTTCTTCTGGAGTGACACACTGTTCAAAGATCATGTGATAAACGTACAGGACAGGTTAGAGTGAAGTAATCAATAGGTCACATGCTGTTTTGCACTTAACCTGATTATTGTACGGAAGCCAAGCATGGACTAAGGACAATAACTGTGAATCAATACAGAGAAAGAATGATCACATGGAACGGACTGTAGGCAAAGAAATTATAGGTCTTGTGTAACTTGTTAGCACAATAACTGAAAAGGGTAAGTTTTAATATTGTTTATGGGTGAATGGATTGAGGCAGACTTCTACATGGAATGGGTTGTCCTTCTATTCCAGGTTATATCACGAAATTTCCTCGTGGCTGCATTTACTTGAGAGGAAGTGTGGGGGAGATGAGAGTTCCTTATATATCTGGAGCCAGACCCCATCTTCTCAGCCAGGAGTCACAAAGTTGGTGATCCTGACGTGTGTTTATGAGCAGCAGCAACATTATAAGCTAAGTCCTTTATAAAGGCCAATGTCAGTTTATTAAACTCATTCACCCAAGAGAAATCAAACTAGATTTCAACCCTTTTATGAGGAATAGAGAAGACCTTCCCAAGTAATAAAGAAACTTACAATCTAACTTTAGCAGAAGTTAACCATCAGTTGAACAGAAACTGTGTGTAGTTATTCCAGTGAACTTTCTACAAAATGGACAGATGTTTCCAATATATTTATTTTAATTTGTAAATATCATTTTCTTGATTTTGAGTATTCCTGACCTAAAAAGATTGAGGTTCAGGACAATTAAATTGTACATAAACATTTCATACAGTCTTGCTTAATAATTTTATTAAAGTTAAAGTTCTGTTTTGAAATTAACTACAAATTAGATTAAATAAATTACCCTAGACGTAGCTACATAAAATAACACACTTAATCATTTACCAAATTGGGATCTGGAGAGGTAGCAGTTAGGGACTCAGAGTACATCGTCATCATCTTCTCTGAGAAGTTACATAGCTTGACCCCACTTTGATATCTATACACCCTTGCTCTTTTCAGAGAAGGGGATATTACTTATAAGACCAGTCTCTTATCTGGCACTATCCTGGTATCCTCTGATACACCTATTTGTCCAGGGTATCCCATATTTTAGTAACATCAAAACCTCTTATGACAGAGGTTGCCATCCCTATGCGCATCCTTATATTAGTGGCCTTGTACGACATGTTTGTGGGTGTAGTAGTAGTCATATTCTCCCTTTCTCTCTTCAGAGACCCCCCCCCCCCCCCCCCATAAAAAGATATAACACAATAAAAATAAATTTGGTGCAGTTAATGGAAAAGATTTAAATACATAAATACAACAAACGACGTCACCTGTGGCTATTACAAGGTATAAAGTGACAGCTGAGTGACGGCCTTTAGGCAGGGGCGTACTTAAAGTATTTGGCACCTGGGGCGGGTCCTTTCTTTTATCCGCCAATAAAACATAGAAAAATATTTTGCTTGCGTGTAGATTTTTAAACAATGGAATACCGTCGTAATAATATCCTGTAGCACCCCGCCCTCTCTGTTTGGTGGCTGTCACCCAGGGTGAGTCGTTGCCTTGTACCCTACTTAGTATGGCACTGGAGTCGAGTTTCGTGAACCAATAAATTCAGTTGTGAATTAGTTGTTCATAAAATGTGCCTCCAAGTTCCCGTAACTCTAGACGGCAAGAGAGATAATTTCGAAAATTTTATGTGCTTTTTCTATTGCTGTAAAGTGAGTGGAATTAGTTTTATATCCGGAGTGGAGACCGGCTGTGTGGAAATTCCAATGAGATGGTGAGATAAACATTGACGCAGGTAGAAGACAGACGGTATCGAAAATTGGGATAGACGCCATACATTATGGTTAATTACTGTAGTGAACATAATGAATAGCGTGGAAGAATTAAGTAGACAGGTTAACAAAGATATGTACACGAGGCAGGCAGATAGATAGATAGATAGATAGATAGATAGATAGATAGATAGATAGATAGATAGATAGATAGATAGATAGATAGATAGATAGATAGATAGATAGATAGATAGATAGATAGATAGATAGATAGATAGATAGATAGATAGATAGATAGATAGATAGATAGATAGATAGATAGATAGATAGATAGATAGATAGATAGACAGAATGACAGCATACAGAGAAATAACACAGTTGTAGAGTACAGGCGTCATACAATTAAACATCGAATGGGACACACAACGAATTGACTGTAAGACTATGGTACAATGTACTCACTGCTCCATACTTATCCATCACCTCTATCTCCCCACCCCCTCGCCTCTACAACTGTGACTCATTCTGTGTTTTCCGACATTACCCTGCTTCTGCGACCTCTACAACATTCCGGGTCACACGGGACGTGTCGTTGCATAAACTGATGTTGGATCTGTTGTATGTTGTATCCAACAAACATGTCTCGCTGATCTAGAGAGATGTACTTGCCTTAGTCTGCATCATAAAAGAGTAGTGTGTTTATAGACTCATGTTAGGTGTTTCAATCTTCTTCTTTCTTTAACTGTGTTGTCATGGGGACAGTTAGTTGTCTTGTGGCTAAAAGATTGTGCTCTGGCTAGTTATTAGAGCAGGGTTCGTACCCATGTTTACAATCATCTTCTTCATCATCATCATCTATTTGGCCTACATTAAACTGCATTGTCATCAGGAGTAGATTGAATGACTAGAGCACCGGAGCAGAAAGGATCACTGACCCCTGCCCTGATTCCACATAGATTATACTATAGTATAGAGTAGGGGTTTAGGGAAGCCTGAAACTGACCCCTGATTCCACATAGATTATACTATAGTATAGAGTAGGGGTTTAGTGAAGTCAGAAACTGACCCCTGATTCCTCATAGATTATACTATAGTATAGATAGGGGTTTAGGGAAGCCTGAAACTGACCACTGATTCCTCATGGATTATACTATTGTATAGAGTAGGGGTTTAGTGAAGCCTGAAACTGACCCCTGATTCCACATAGATTATAATATAGTATTGAGTAGGGGTTTAGTGAAGTCAGAAACTGACCCCTGATTCCTCATAGATTATACTATAGTATAGAGTATGGGTTTAGTGAAGCCTGAAACTGACCCCTGATTCCACACAGATTATAATATAGTATAGAGTAGGGGTTTAGTGAAGTCAGAAACTGACCCCTGATTCCTCATAGATTATACTATAGTATAGAGTAGAGGTTTAGTGAAGTCTGAAACTGACCCCTGATTCCTCATAGATTATACTATAGTATAGAGTAGGGGTTTAGTGAAGTCAGAAACTGACCCCTGATTCCTCATAGATTATACTATAGTATAGAGTAGGGGTTTAGGGAAGCCTGAAACTGACCCCTGATTCCTCATAGATTATACTATAGTATAGAGTAGGGGTTTAGTGAAGTCAGAAACTGACCCCTGATTCCTCATAGATTATACTATAGTATAGAGTAGGGGTTTAGGGAAGCCTGAAACTGACCCCTGATTCCTCATAGATTATACTATAGTATAGAGTAGGGGTTTAGTGAAGTCAGAAACTGACCCCTGATTCCTCATAGATTATACTATAGTATAGAGTAGGGGTTTAGGGAAGCCTGAAACTGACCCCTGATTCCTCATATATTATACTATAGTATAGAGTAGGGGTTTAGTGAAGTCAGAAACTGACCCCTGATTCGTCATAGATTATACTATAGTATAGAGTAGGGGTTTAGTGAAGCCTGAAACTGACCCCTGATTCCTCATAGATTACTATAGTATAGAGTAGGGGTTTAGTGAAGTCAGAAACTGACCCCTGATTCCTCATAGATTATACTATAGTATAGAGTAGGGGTTTAGGGAAGCCTGAAACTGACCCCTGATTCCTCATAGATTATACTATAGTATAGAGTAGGGGTTTAGTGAAGTCAGAAACTGACCCCTGATTCCTCATAGATTATACTATAGTATCGAGTAGGGGTTTAGGGAAGCGTGAACCACGATCAGTAGTCCTACTCTTTCGGTTCTGGTAAAAGACCCCCGGCGAACTACCCGCAGCGGGCAGCAATAAATCAATAACATATATTATAGATGCCCTAGTGTAGATAAATAAATAACATATATTATAGATGCCCTAGTGTAGATAAATCAATAACATATATTATTGATGCCCTAGTGTAGATAAATCAATAACATATATTGTAGATGCCCTAGTGTAGATAAATCAATAACATATATTATAGATGCCCTAGTGTAGATAAATCAATAACATATATTATAGATGCCCTAGTGTAGATAAATAAATCACATATATTATAGATGCCCTAGTGTAGATAAATCAATAACATATATTATAGATGTCCTAGTGTAGATAAATCAGTAACATATATTATAGATGCCATAGTGTAGATAAATCAATAACATATATTATAGATGTCCTAGTGTAGATAAATCAATAACATATATTATAGATGCCCTAGTGTAGATAAATCAATAACATATATTATTGATGCCCTAGTGTAGATAAATCAATAACATATATTGTAGATGCCCTAGTGTAGATAAATCAATAACATATATTATAGATGCCCTAGTGTAGATAAATCAATAACATATATTATAGATGCCCTAGTGTAGATAAATAAATCACATATATTACAGATGCCCTAGTGTAGATAAATCAATAACATATATTATAGATGCCCTAGTGTAGATAAACCAATGTTATTAAAACTGCTCCAAAATTATCCTCGTACGAGAGGGGTACCCCGATAAGACAACTCTCATAAGGGGCACATCGGTAAGACTGCACTTTCTTCAGGGGTACAAGGAGATACGTATCTACTATGAAGCTAATGAAGCTTGAACTTCAAGGCCCCCAAGTCAAGTTCTCTCTATAATACGTTTCTTTCCATCCCCTCAACACTTTTCTTTTTTTTAATGAAAGGGGCCTTTCCAAGAGTTCAGGTTTTAGGACCCCCAAAATGTAGATCCAACACTGGGTACAAGATTACTTTAAGTTTGAGAATCACTGTCTTACGTGTGTGTGTGTGTGTGTGTAGGTGGGGTTAGTGGTGATTGTGACGGGGTGAGGAATATATGCAATGAGTTTAGTTTGGCAAACTTGAGTTGTGTAATTGTATCCGGTAATATTCGTATTTTGTGGGAGGTCACCAAGTGCGTTTGGGAGAAATATTAATAAAAATAACAGGACGAAATGAGAGGTACGGAACTGGACGATTTAACATTTTTTTTTCTTGGTTTTGTTTAAGAAACATTTTTGGCAGCGACTAACTTAGCAACAATAAGGTAGCCAATAGAAGACGCCCACAGTTCGGTAGAAGTAAGACGTGGAGGTCAAATCAAGATGATGACGTTCGGTCAATACACGTGCCCGCGAATGATACTTATCACCATCATTTTCCATTGCGCTCCGTATGAAGCATGGAGCCACCACGGCAGGTGTCCCCTTGCCGGAATCCTGTACTAAGCAGTCACAACAGCCATATGTTCTTGCAATGGTGGTTCTCGTGTCAGTTTGTTTAACCTGACGAGGTTGCCAGATACGTGCATAAACTCACATTAGTCCCCTTGTACGACGTAACAAAGGGTATGGTAGTCTTTCATCCTCTCTTCCGAGACCCTCAGGAACCAATAATCCACGCGAGAAGCTTTTCGCCACAAGCAGGGATAAAACAAAGAAGAACAAAGTGTGGAAGGAGAAGACACATTATCCCATAAGCCAGCGGCATGCAACTCATATGCTGTACATTATAAACAAGGAGCTCTCTAAAGAACCATCTTGATAACATATGTCAGTTCTCAGGCTGAAGAACATATGGAATTAGGAATTCGTGAATCCTATATATAATTGTTATCTGTGCCAGCCGGCTGGCTTCCTGCAATTTCATCAACAAAACGGTGGGAGCCGCGCTAGCGTAGTGGTTACCACACCGCTCTGGCGACCGGGTGATCCAGGATCAAACCCGGGTGACGGCATTTGAGGATTTTTCGTCGACCGGGATTTGGACTGGATTAACTCGAGACCTGGCGAGTACATTTGAAGGAGTGTCGTCAACCAGGGATTGGCGGCTCCTGAGCCGACCCAGCTGTAATGGGTACCTCCGAAATCGGAGAGTATTTGCCTGAATGGCGAGGGACACCTGTCTCTGTACAAGAAAAAAGAGATACTCACGTAAAATCAATGTCAGGTTAGACATAAATAATAACCTGAGATTTCGCCTCGTGTATTAGCGGGCGTACGAAAAAAAAAAAAAAAAAAAAATCAACAAAACGGTGAAATTTTCAAACTAAATGAAATGGTAAAGGTAGTGCCCTATCAGATATTGTCGTAGGGGAGTGAAGTGTTAGAGATTTCACTTTACTAAGTGCAGCATCTTGAGGTGGAGTGATCTGTTCCCAACACTTGAGAGAAAATTCACAAAGATTCAATGGTTAGAAAGCGAAATCGTTATCCGTGAATGATTTCTCTTCGTTATCATTAACCCACTGCAAAGAAGGATGCTCCTCCATTGAACCAACTAGAAATCCACTTGCTTCCAGATCAACATCGTTTTAAATAAAAATGTATAATAAAAAAAAAACAATTTGAATCAGTTGAAGGTTTTAACAATTATCCGATATTTCAGCATATATATTAAGACACATCGTCCACGAGGGAGTTGTCTACTATTGCTAATATAAGTCGACTATGAGGATGGAGGTTACAACATCTATTTTATTTCAAAATCATTTATGACAGAAACCAGCCTCATTGGTATTTTGTGTGTGACGTCACATTTTTTCAAACCACCTTCCCCTTATCGTTACACTTTGTCACTAAATTATAGACCCCCTCCCCCTGACTGCGTGACGTCATATGTAAACGACCCATAAGCTATCCCAAATTATCAAACAACACGGTTATTTTGTAGGACGATTGCTATTGTCATCAACGTAAGGATAAAATAACTCAAAAATTTTAATTCTGTAATTGCAAACTTTATACCTACTTTATTTTTAACATCAAACATAAATTGACTGAAAATTATCGATGGTATTTTGGACCCAGTACAGTAGGGCCCCGCTCATACACCGGGTTACGTTCAAGACCCCCTGACGAAAAGCGGATATTCCCTTTTTTTTCTAACTTTCAACTGCAAATTAAATCGTAATAACATGCTTATACTATAATTTATTAAGTGCACAACAGAGCCATACTGAAGTAAATTGAATGTACAACATTTAAAGTAAGAGGCATATGACTCCTCATGTTATCACCTGACACGATTCAGTCTACCCAGCTGTAAATGGGTACCTGACTGACCTTTGAGTTTGGGAATCAAAAGGCAGCGAAGAAGGGAACAGGTCACCCCAACCTCTCAATCTGGACCTAGAATTGTGAGTCTCAATCATTTCACTCCCCTATGACGTATCTACTCTGGGACTACCTTTTTTACACTTAGAAGCCATTGTAGTTAGTAGAAATATTATATATAATATAATAACTTTTAAAGGTTTGAAAGTTTCCAGAATACATAAGGCGCTTAGGGCACAAATGCTGTAAACAGACTGAATTTCCGATAATAAAATGGCGCCCGCAGCCATTCTCGGATTCAGCCGTTGAGCGCGTCATTACGGAAAACGCCGAAAGAGCAAAACAAACGCCAAACGTAATGAACATGAATAGAACTGAAAACACCCGGATTAGCGGAACATCGAAAAGCGAGGCTCTACTGTATGGTAAACGGATAAATATCCTTTAAAAAATGTACTCCTATCTGCAGGTTTAACCGCGCCTAAAATAGATCCACGTGTATGAACGATTGAATACACTCCTTCTTGTACTGCATCAAAATATTGAGTTCTCAAAGCAAGCCAAAGGGGAAAACACAAGAAAAAAAAAAAAACCAGTTTGCAATAAATTTCTTACAAAGTGTGGATTTGATCTCTGCGATTACTAAAACATGAAACAGGCTGTCACGGTGGTTAAAATCTGTGATGTATTTTTCCAAAGCACGCTCTTCGTAATTAACTTGCTTCTGATGTGTGCATGTGTGTGTGTGCGTGTGTGTGTGTGTGTGTGTGTGTGCGTGCGTGCGTGCGTGCGTGCGTGCGTGCGTGCGTGCGTGTGTGTGTGTGTGTGTGTGTGTGTGTGTGTGTGTGTGTGTGTGTGTAATTTTGCCCGTGGGAAACTGAACTTAAGAACTTTAAGAATAATATAGCAAAGTTGTATGTGAAGAGCTGAGTTTAGATGGGTGAAGCAGGTTTGGCGGCAGACAGACAGACATAAATACAGCCAGAAGGCAGACAAGCGAAAAAGACATACATATAAACATGAAGGCAGATAGATAGATAGATAGATAGATAGATAGACAGACAGACAGACAGACAGACAGACAGACAGACAGACAGACGGACAGACAGACGGGCAGACAGACAAACAATCAACCAATCAGATACCTCCACGCTGTCTTACCCAGGCGTCAAGGACCAGCATGAGGTATACAAGCAAACCAAATGTTACTCAACGTCCCATAGGAGGTCCGCGCCAGCAGGAGGAACATTAGCACGCAAAAATGCAAACATCCAAGTAAAAGTTACATAAACATACAAGTATAACCTTTCATACAGTAAACAGCTACTTGGCCCTCAGTGTTAGAAGGTTGTAGGTTTTTGTATTTTTTATTTAGAAGAATAATCTGACGTTGAAAAGCAGGGTTTCTCAACTAATAGTCAAAGGACCTCATTGGAAGGTCCAACAATTGATTCCAGGAGTTCCGTGTAAATAACCTAACAATTTGAATTTTATTTTCGCCAATATTTTTACTCATCAATTTATCATAGATTTATGCATTTAAAGAAATATACTTTTTATAGTTTGTTTTTATTTCAGTATAACTATATGTAGCTTTCGCGGCATTTGTTTTGTAATAAAATGTATTATATGTGACCAAAAACGTTTAATTTTGCGTTTATTTACATTTTATTTAATATTTAGAAAGGGTACGTAGCCTTAACCGAACAACCAAAGGGGTCCATACCCTTTACTGTGCGATCAAAGAGGTCTGTAGCCTTTACCAGACAATAAAAGGGGTCTGTAACCTTCAACAGACAATCAAAGCGGTATGTACCCTTCAAAAAACAATCAAAGGGGTATGTAGTCTTTACCGGACAATTAAAGGGGGTTGTAGCCTTCATTAAACAATCAAAGGGGTCTGTAGCCTTCACCAGACAAACCAAAGGGGTCCGTAGTCATCTTCGAACAATCGAAGGGGTCCGTTTCACAAGAAAGGTTAAGAACTCCTGGTGCAAGAGAAGAGTTGTGCTGTTTGTGTTTCTGTGTGTTTTTGTTTTATGTTTCCGTGGAAGGAAATCGTTATGTTGAGTCATCAAGGTTCTTTGACTTCCAGAAATGTATTCATTCCGATGACGAAAAACTGCTAGTTCAAGTAGTCATCATCATCATGTTCCTATTCGGTGCATATGGAGCTTGGAGCCATGACTGTAGCTGGTAACCTTACATGAAGCCAGCACAAAACAGTCACGTGCTCTTGCAGCTGTGGTTCATGAGGCAATTTGTTTTATACGATGAGGTTGCCAGGGCCATGAACAACCTCATATTAGTCATCTTCTACGACATGCTTGAGCGTGCAGTTGTACTATTTTGTCTTTGTCTCATACAACTTGGGGAAGCTTTAATGATACTCATTGATAGTAACCAAAGGGAATTGACTTCGTTGAACGAATAATAAAAAGTACGGACCATAGGATTTAGATTGTTTAAAAAATAAAGAAGAAGAAGAAAGTAGACTCATGTTCACACACTACCAGGGATCGGGAGTCGGCCAAAAAATTTCCGACTCCGACTACAGTTTTTTTACTGTTTTTATGGCATAAAATTCGAAGTAGAGTCCGGTCATTTTTTACTGTTTATATGGCATAACATTCGAAGTAGAGTCCGGACATTTTTTACTGTTTATATGGCATAAAATTTGAAGCAGAGTCATGACATTTTTTACTGTTTATATGGCATAACATTCGAAGTAGAGTCCGGACATTTTTTACTGTTTATATGGCATAACATTCGAAGTAGAGTCCGGACATTTTCTACCGACTCCAACTCCATTAAAAAAACAACCGACTCAACGACTCCGACTCCCTACTTCCACAGCCTTGCACATAACGGTTCACAATAAGCCATACTTCCTTGTGACAAGAGACAGCGCCTTCTAGATCGTTAATTTTTCATAATTTTCCCAGTGTTTTTTTTTTTTTTTCTGTTCTTAGCCGCATTCAATCATTAACCACTTTTATTTAAAGCGTTATTTCTTTGTCGCGTTTAAAATATTTACGCTCACAACTCCTAAATTCCACTCAAGGACAGCTCTTGGGGCCGAAATTAAAAAATAAATAAAATGAATAAGATTTTAAAAGAACACGAAAAATGAAACAAAAATTTCAAAGTAAAAAATTATTTCTTTACACGAAACTGTCCGTTTTCCTATGTGTCTACGTTACTCCTTTAATTAATAAATCTACTGACATAAAGAAGATAATTACCTACAATAACATGTTAAAAACATACAGAACAATGGATGGGTGTGGAAAAAAAATCGAAAAAAAGGTGATTCGTCTTACGAGGACAAAAGACAAAGAAAATAGCCAACGTTACGGCCACAAGGCCTTCGTCAGGGACAGGAAAGAAAGTGGGCTGGAGGGAGCTTGGCGAGACGTTTCACCACCTTGAACAATTCATATTGCCAACTCTGATCTCGCTCATCGTAGAGAACGAACGAACTTTATTTTCAAGGGGTTGAGAATTAGCCACGCCGGCCCGTCTGAAATTCTTTCTTTCCTTTCTGTCATCTTTTGTACTGAATTCATTTATTCTTACGTGCATTTTACAAATTAATTTCAAGCAATGTAACGTTGTAAAAGTAAAATAATAGAACACTCACATTCACAGTATCTAATTGTAATGAAGAAAAAATGTGTTGAAAGGTATCAAAATCATCACTGAAACCTGCATAAGATATTATATATATATATATGAAAACATGATCAAATGGGAATGGGAGGGAGATGTAATCAGAATTCAAAAAGCCTACAGTTGTACGTATAGGGATTGAACATTTTTTTTAGATCATGTGGAAGATTGTTCCAAAGATGAGCAGCAGAGTAAGCTAAGCTTTTCTTGAATAAGTCAAGCCTAGGCTTTGGCACTTGTAATTTGTTTAACCGATAGATGGAACTTTGCTGCCATTCTTGACGAGTTGTAATCTTTCGAGTTTTGATTGCCGTTAACCCAGCCAGTTTTTGTACAATAATTAAAACAATTTAAATTAAGGTGGAAATAACTCAGGTAACGTTTTGCATGCTACGTGTAGTTCCCGGGGGTCGGTGAGGAGGCAAATAAAAGATAGAAATACTGCTGTGTCAGGCATGTCGTAGCTGGCGGCTAATGTTAGG
>JAMPIV010020171.1:42500-347500 GCA_024509875.1 Oreohelix idahoensis | reverse complement strand
AGTGCCACAGCATCACTCAATATTCTAGGGCCACTAAAACATTAAAAAGTATAAATTTTAGTATTCCAGACATTTAGAAGGGCGCTTCTTAAACTTTTTTTTTAATGCAGCACCCCTTTACAGCAACTTAAGAAGCTTCGCATCTCATTATCGTCTAGCTCCTATAGTATTCCAGAAAATGGGAAACAGAGATTAAAATATGTCACTGAACATAATATGAAATGAAAAGAATTTTTATTTAGGTTTAATATTGAATTCACATTGTCGGCGTTCTATTTTGTACAAATACATTTGAGTTCTATGTACGAGTATTACTGTTTTTAATGATGGTTTGCTATCTAAAATATCTGGCACGTCTCACGCCCCTCTAAAGTCAGGTTGTTCACCCAATGGGGTACATTCACCTCTGGAAAACTGTTTAGAGCCTTCGTTTACAGAGTGGCTGTCTGGAACCGAGGGGCCCTCAATCAATCAATACCCTTTAGCTCCACGAGGAGCAAAGGCATTCAACAAACACATGCCAAGTCCTCCTGTCCTGTGCCATCCGCTCAAGTTCTTTCCATGTTTTCCTCATCATTTTCACCTCTGTATCCAGTTCTCTTCTCCATGTGTTTTTTGGTCTACCTCTGCCTCTCTTTCCTTTTGGATTCCAGAACAAGGACTGTCTTGTAATGCTATCAACAGGTTTCCTCAATGTGTGTCCTATCCATCGCCAGCGTCTTCTTCTCAACTCTTGTTCCACTGGCACTTGTCTGGTTCTTATCATCAATTCCACATTTGTGACTTTGTCATACCATTTCAGTCCTTCTATTCTACGCAAGCACAAAAACAACAACCAAAAAGCTACAGACTTTTATAAACGAGGGGCCCTACGCGGGCCTTATTTAAAACACTGATCTTTCTAAATGTTCATTTATTCACTGCCTTTTAGGCCCCCCCCCCCCCCCCCCCCCCCCATCCCGGAGTATAGGCCTTCAACAAATACGCGCCAATCCTTTCTGTCCCATGTCATAAATTCAATGTCTTTCGTAGACCTCTTTACCACTATCATGCCTGTCACCATTTCCCTTCTCTATGTGTTTTTCAGTCTCTCTACATCTCTAACCCTGTGGATTCCAGAACAAAGATAGCAATTCTATCAAAACGTTTCTAAAACGTTTGTCCTATTCCACATTACTCTGATCATACTTTTTAAAACGCTCATAAACAGGCTTCAGTCGTCATTGGCTGCCATCTCCACATCGAAGATCGTCTGCAATGGATCTCCAACGTCTTCTGTCTCTTGTCTTGATGGTGCACTGATAGACTCTTTCATGTCTCTTGTCTTGATGGTGCACTGATAGACTCTTTCATGTCTCTTGTCTTGATAGTGCACTGATAGACTCTTTCATGTCTCTTGTCTTGATAGTGCACTGATAGACTCTTTCCAGTCCATCTCTTGGGGTTATCTTCTCACTTATAGGTCATCGTGGGCTGGCAGTCTTGGAGAATGTGGTCAGGGGTTTGGATACCGGTTCCACGTGGACTTTCATTAGTGTAAGATATGCTGAGGCGATAAAGATGGCCTAGAGTCTGCAGTGGCCAGTTCTCAGGTGGAAAATGATGGTCTGCTGTTGTCCATGAAGCTGGTGTCCATGAAGCTGTTGTCCATGAAGCTGTTGTCCATTAAGCTGGTGTGTTGGATCAGATCTGTTGTATATATTTCCCTCCTTCTTCCACTGGTAGATCTATAAGTCGTGGATAATGGTTGTATCTTCTCGATAGGGCAATAGGTGGCTGAGCTGTTCCATTTTAGTGCCATGTCTAGATAAAGCATCAGCTTTATCATTCCTGATGATTCCACAGTAGGCATCTTGGCGATAGGCCTGCAGATTTAGCATGAGTACAAACTGAATGCAGAAATAGAAGAATTCCTACTGATAGCGCTGTCTTGCACGTTTGCCTTCAACTCTTCCTTCCATGATGGTCTTGATGAAGGTGTTATAACCAAAATATTTGAGCTGTCTAACTTTGATTTCCTTCATTAATTCTCTTTTCGTTATTAGCTTTTCTAGGATCTCGTTATTTGTTCTCTTCTCTTTCAAAGAAAGACACCCCATTTTTCTATATATCCTCACCTCAAAGGTATTAATCTTTCTTTTAACAGCTTATCCGTCAATAGAAGTATGTAATCTCACGTTTCTATGAGGAAAAACAAAAAAACACAAGAAAAAAAAAACCAAAAAAAACAACAACAACAAACCAAAAAATAAATAAAATTGAGCAACATAGAAAATAGTAGAAAAATGTCGGCGGCTAAAGATCAAAGATCAAGATCAAGTTACTACGCCACTGAAGCTGATACTTGGCAAAGTCTGGGAGAGAGAGGAAATACCAGCAGAATGGAAGGAAGGTTATCTGGTCAAGTTGCCTAAGAAAGGAAATTTACAAGAGTGCACAAATTCTAGAGGAAGAATGTTATTATCAGTGCCAGGAAAAGTATTAAACAGAATCATCCTTGATAGATTAAAAGAGTCCACAGACAAGCAACTGAGAGATGAACAAGCAGGTTTTAGACAAAATAGATCCTGTACAGACCAGATAGCCACATTGAGAATAATAGTTGAACAAAGTCTGGAATGGAATTCACCGCTATACATCGGATTCGTGGACTATGAAAAGGCAATTGACAGTGTAGACAGAGAATCGCTTTGGAAATTGAGAGGCATTATGGAGTTCCCATGAAGATCATTAACTTAATAAAGAAGACATGAAGAAATGACATGCAGAGTTCTTCATGAAGGACAACTTACAGAACCGTTTAGGATTAAAACGGGAGTGAGACAGGGATGCCTCTTGTCTCCATTTCTTTTCTTACTAGCAATAGATTGGGTTATTAAAACATCGACATCACACAACAGAAATGGAATCCAGTGGAATCTTGACTAAACAGCTTGATCTGGATTTTGCAGATGGCTTGGCTCTTCTGTCCCATAACCATAATTATCAGATGCAAGAGAAAATGAAAATTCTCGATGAAAGGTCACAACAAGTGGGCCTGAAAATACACAGGGAAAAGACAAAGATTATGAGAATAAATGCAAAAAATGATAACAAGGTTGAAGTTGAAGAAACACCACTAAAAGATGTATAATCGTACACATATCTTGGAAGTAATATAGACAAAGTTGGAGGGACAGTGATATCCAAATAAGAATACAAAAAGCAAGAGGAGCTTTCATTGCTCTGGGAAACATATGGAGAACAAGAGAAATCAAGTCCAACACGAAAACAAGAATCTTGAACTCAAATGTGAAGTATGGCTCGGAGACATGGAGAACAACAAAAACAACAACCAAAAAGCTACAGACTTTTATAAACGTGCTTGCGTAGAATAGAAGGACTGAAATGGTATGACAAAGTTACAAATGTGGAATTGATGACAAGAATCAGACAAGTGCCAGTGGAACAAGAGTTGAGAAGAATATGCTGGCGATGGATAGGACGCACATTGAGGAAACCTGTTGATAGCATTACAAGGCAGTCCTTGTTCTGGAATCCACAGGGAAAGAGAGGCAGAGGTAGACCAAAAAACACATGGGGAAGGGAACTGGATACAGAGGTGAAAATGATGAGGAAAACATGGAAAGAACTTGAGCGGATGGCACAGGACAGGAAGACTTGGCATGTGTTTGTTGAAGGCCTATGCTCCTTGGGGAGCTAAAGGGTATTGATTGATTGATTGCTGATATTAAGAGCACTTTCACGCCACATCAACAGAAGAATAAAAACCTAAAGTCATATATCTCGCACTAAGTAAACTCTGTAACTACATAAGCACTCATCTACCTTGTCTTTTCCTGGCGTGACCTTGTTTGCATGCGATGGTGGATGATTGGTAATATTACAAGGATAGGCTTAAAATTAAGGTCAAGGATGCGAAAGCAAACTGTGATGTAGCAAATATTACATACCGTGTTGATGATATAATTGTTCTGTCATCTGGTTAATATGACATCACATTATCAAGTGGTTCGAGCCTTATACCCAGGGCTGGGCAGTTCATTTGTCTATCGACACGTGTTCCGAATAGGGCAACAACAAGACGTGGTGTATTTTATAATGGTATTGTTAACCTTTAGACTAGTAAATTGTAAAGTGACCTCCCCTTCGAATCATGAACCTTAATGTTTAAAAACAAAAATTACAAGGGGAGGTCAATCTATAATTTACTAATCTGAAGGTAAATATTAGCGGGATTAATAATCCTGGCATGATACAGAACGAACATGTGATGTAACAATTTTATGTAAAACATTATTTCTCGCTGAAATTACGTAAACTATCCTGTCTGAATAACCGGAGACGTTCTTTTATATACATGTGATTCAAATTTGAATTAACTCAATACTTCTTCTTCCTCGTTCGTCCTGAAAAGGACGCTGGTTGCGTTGTGTCTGTTTACAGCGGAGCTGCGATATCTGCGCCTGTAGGCCGGCACATCCGACTTCAGCAAGGCATTTTTTGGGACCGGGTTTGCCTTCCGTCTTCGATCCCTACTCTCTGAGACAGACTGCAGTTATGCAGCCTGTTTCCAGGACCACCACGTAGAGGTGGAGTAGTGTCTTGATCAGCTCTGGTTCGCTGACCCTGACGCAAGCAGTCAAGCGAATCGCTGACTCATTCAAATTTAAGGTATGCTTAAAAATTTGCAGAGATTATCTTACTTTTGTGATAAAAAGCATCCTAGTACCACGTCATGAGACCAAAAATAAATTTTTTGAAAAGGGTACAATCTTTTATGGACACCATATATATATATATATACTGAAGCACATTAAAAACGCACCACCTGTATAATCCAGGAACAGAGTGTGAAAAGTAAATATAACTGTTTACAAGTTTACATATTTTGAATCTTTATTCATTTTCCTATGAATCCATGCTGGTCATTAATTTGTACATTTGATTGTTATGAAATTCATTGTATTCTGTGCAGGCAAGGGAGAAAACCAAAAATGCAACCAATAAAAAAATTCATTCACACTATCCTCAGTATCTGGTATGTCCACCGTGTGCTTGCAAACAAGCTTGGCAGCGGCTCCGCATGGAACGCACAAGTCTCTGAAGGAAATTCCGGGGAATCAAGTCCCATTCACGTGTAAGAGCAGCTTCGAGCTGTTGCAGATTAGCTGGAGAACCTTGCCTGTAGACTCTGCGTCCAAGCTCGTCCCACAGATGTTCTATAGGGGACATGTCTGGTGATAGGGCAGGCCAATCAATCGTCACAATGTTCTGCTGCTGTAGATATTGCTGCGTAATGCATGCGGTGTGCGCACGTGCGTTATCCTGCTGGAGAAGCTGCAAGTCTGGATAATTTGTGAACGCAGGAGCAAGCAATGCATCCAGAACCTCATCTCGATATGTCACAGCATTAACATTTCCACGGAAGACGTGAAGAGGCAAGCGATGGTGAATACTAAATCCTCCCCAAATGTGAATACTGCCACCTCCAAATCCGTTGTGCTGACGAACACAGCAATCTGCAAAGCGCTCTCCACACCGTCGCCAAATCCGCATACGTCCATCAGCAAAGTATATGTTGAATCTGCTCTCTTCTGTGAATAGGACAGCATTCCGCTGCAGTCTAGTCCATCTGACATGTTGCTTTGCCCATTGCAGGCGCTGCTGACAATGTCTGTGAGTCAAGTTTGGCCCAACATAAGGTCGTCTTGAAGTAAGGCCTGTATCTCTGAGTCGTCGTATGACTGTCATTCGAGAGACTTGCCCACGTCTACCCACTATTGCTCTTGCTGTTTGACTTGCCGGGAGAGAACGATTCCTTAGGTGACTCAGCACAATATGACGATCTTGCGCAGGGGTAGTAACTCGTGGTTGGCCACTCCGAAGTCTATCCCGGGCACTGCCAGTGGTTCCGTAACGTTCACTGAGACGTACAATTGTGATGTGGTGGCAATTCATCTTTCTGGCAATGGCCCGCGAGCTCATTCCGGTCTCCAACATACCAATGGCTTGTTGGCGGTCGTTTTCAGATAGTCGTGGCATTTCAAGCACATGTACTGGGTGTTTTGTCTCAACGGCCTTTTTATACCGAGTATACTGCCACAACGCGTACACATTTTCAGGGTCATAGCTGTTAGGAATCGTGTTGCACGTGTAACTTTCATTGTTTTCATGTAGTCTGTACACAAACCTGTAGGTTTAATCATGCACTTTCCATTCCAGCAGCCATTCGCTCTCTAGCTATGACAAACACGGGGAAAATCCATTCCCATAGCTAGAGAGCGAATGGCTGCTGGAATGGAAAGTGCATGATTAAACCTACGGGTTTGTGTACAGACTACATGAAAACAATGAAAGTTACACGTGCAACACGATTCCTAACAGCTATGACCCTGAAAATGTGTACGCGTTGTGGCAGTATACTCGGTATAAAAAGGCCGTTGAGACAAAACACCCAGTACATGTGCTTGAAATGCCACGACTATCTGAAAACGACCGCCAACAAGCCATTGGTATGTTGGAGACCGGAATGAGCTCGCGGGCCATTGCCAGAAGGATGAATTGCCACCACATATATATATATAGTAGATCTCTAGAGAGTGCTTCTAAAGTAGATCCCTAAAGTTCCTAGGTTACCGACCCTTGGCTTGCACTAAGGAAGCAGCTAAAACAGTACAAGTAGTTACTTTGCTATCAGGCAGTATTCAGCTCTAGACTTAAAAGTACATGGCAGGATCGATTCCCCGGGATTGCAGTCAGAGATTATATGGTTGCAGTGGAGGCTTTCATGTAAACGTAGATGATATCGATTTCGCTCACGGAGCTCAGCAAATGAGACATATTCATCTTATACCTTACAGCAGAAAAAAGAAAGTACCAAAATGGATCAAGTTTTTGCCTTCTCAGATGTTATGAGGTGCCGTCTCCTCCATTAGTGATTTTCTGCAAATATTTACTGAACCCTTTTATCTATATGATTCCTTTTTCTTCTTCCACTTTAGATATAACTTGAAATATGTTTAAAGAAAGCAGTTGTTCGCTTGGGATTATTGGTGTCCCCAAAGAGTTGACCAGTGCGTCTCAAATTTACCAGGTAGCGCGTAATTTATTTGCTGCAGAAAATAGGGAAATTAATGTTCGATGTGTGTATTCTTGTCTTCTTCCTCGTTTGACTTCAGACTTCCACATTAATGACTCTAATAATGGCAGTTGTCAGCTCAAGGTTCCTGACATCTCGTTAGCCCTCAGACTTCCACATTAATGACTCTAATAAAGGCAGTTGTCAGCTCAAGGTTCCTGACATCTCGTTAGCCCTCAGACTTCCACATTAATGACTCTAATAAAGGCAGTTGTCAGCTCAAGGTTCCTGACATCTCCAATCAGTTTTTTGCGGAGAGAAGTATGTTCTTGCCATATACTACTCCGTTCATTGCTATATACTGGGTAGGACTGCAGCAGATGTTCGGCTGTCATAGGGCTGACTCCATGCCTTAACTGCACGATGCGGATGGTACGTGACCACCATTAGCTTTGGGTGGACCCCGTCGAGGCAAGGAGTACAGCACTGTTATGTTACCACCTGGCGGGTCTCCTTGGGTCGAGCACCACCTCGTTGAGTGATATTTGACCTGTCATCAGAAGGTGGTTTGCGTTGCACTATGTTGTCCGCCTTGCGACGCAATGCATCCGTATTCAGCATTCATTAATTTGGGACTGCTTCCTTTTAACTATGTCCGTCCCCCCCCCCGTCCCCCCCCCCCCCCCCTAAATTACAGTGATTCACTTGCAGTAAAAAAGTAATTTAAATCAAATTCAGTATATGGGCGTGGGCTGTCGATAATTACTGTCTTAATAAGCATTTGCCAGAAGAATATTTGGCCAACAGGAAATATTACAAAACAGCTTATATTTCATATTTTGAAGCTGCGATCACATATAATGTGTCTAGGAGCAGTGGTGGTGTTAGGTTGTGCTGTACCCTACGTAAGCGTGAACTTGCGAGGTCAACTTTAATTAAATTCCTGTTGTCTCGACAAGCATATATTGGCGCATGAGACCTCTAAAGGCGCAAGACCTCTAGACAAAAGCCTAGGTTACTTATGCCTTCAACCACCACTATGCGTCTTATCCAACGCTTCAGGCAGTCCCGGTGCAGGCAGCCAACATCAAAGCCCCCATGCTCGAACAGCAGTGGTTTGTGTACCAATATGTTTTAAGTGATAAAGTTTCCAGTTCTAAACACAACCTTGTGCTAGTCGCATCTTTCGATCCACTTCTTCTTCTGCGTTCAGTTTGTAGACATGCTAAATCTGCAAGCCTGTCGCCAGGACGAAGTCCACAGTCTTTTCTAGGTCAGCGAGGCCTCACCCCTAACTTCTGCTGACAGTTCTAATTTGAGGACATGTTTCTAAGAACATGTTTGAGGTATTAGCCCAATTCTTTGTCAGAGACTTCCGGGAGCTGCACTTGGGAAAAAAAGAGGAGGGAGAATAATAAATACCTGGGTGAAAATTCAACACATATTTCCTCTTACCATTGTTGTCCTTGGAGCCGTGGTAGCACAGTGGTTAGTGCACTGGCTTCTTAGCTAGGTGGTCCATGGTTCGATCCCCAATTGAGGTGGGATTTTTTAGACCCCAAACGGCTCCGGGGTCGACCCAACTCTGGGAAGGTTAAGGCGGCCGCCGGCGTGATGCTGACCACATCACCCCTAATGTGCCGATGGTAAAAAAAACATGGGCCTAACACCATATTCCCAATATGCCTCAATGGGCGTGACAAGGGATCCTTTACTGTTGTCCTTGTAAATATACCGCTAATGGAAGTAAGAAAGAGAATCCCTCAGTGTTACATAGAGCCAATACTGACATACCGAAAGGAGTCCTGGACAATAAGAGTAAAACTGTGGGAAAAACACTAGAGGCCATAGAAGAATGTTAAAATTACCATAGGCAACTAACAATAGTAATGATATATCCTGAAAGTAGCCAATATGCAAAGGAAAGTTACATTAGAAGGAAGATTGTCTTACTTCATATTGTGAGAAAAAGAAAGCTGATATATTTGGTAACAACAGAATAAATTGAACGAAAAAAAGATAAAGGACGACAAAGAGAGAAATTCGAGCAGTTTGACATCATAGCACGGCAGAAGTCAACAACAGGACTGACAAACAGTGCTATAGACATGAAGCTGTGGAGATACATGATCACATACGCCACGATGAATTGTATTTGGAGAAGAAATTTACGCTTTAAATTTCTCCCGATTATGCTTAACTGGCAATAACCCGTCAATAATGATGGAAGTAAATCAAAAACTGTAATATATTTTTTAAATATTTTTTAATTCAATATAAAAGTTCTTTCGCGCTTGCTCGTTGTGGTTGACGCGATCGTCTCTTCCTCTTAGCATCTGCAGCTCGTTTTGCAGCCATCTTATCATTTTGATCCATAATAATAAGTCTGCAATACTGTCGTGAAATATTCTAATCCACATATCTAAATTAAAAGGTAAATGCAAAGCCTAACAAATAAATTTAATAAAAGGAAGAAGAATGGTAAAGAACAGTGCTGTCACAATGACTGTACTCGAAATCCCCCTTGTTTTCTACTTCGTCGGCAAATTGTAACGCCTTCACGTTGATAGTAAAAGCCTACTGTATTATTACCCACTTTCTTCAATGAAACGTGTGCTGTATTTCTTGGAAAAACAGTGAGATACGCAAGCTGAACAATGACCTAATTTTAATATTTCATTCATTCCATTTTATACACGGCGTAACTAAAGACAGATGGACTAAAGGATAGAGAGAAGGGAGAGGCATAAAGCCGAACACGTGCAACACAAAACACGCGTCGCGCGATACACAATTACTACTATCACGCGTGTAAGGCCACATGCACTAACTTTTTCGGACGGACAGTGATAAAAACACTAACCTTCCCAGAGTTAGGTTTTTAAATCCTGAAAAACTCTTATTAGAAAGATGACAATAGATGGGTTTACGTTTGAAAACATTACAGTACCCAGACAGCACATCTTCGAAACAGGAGGTAGAAGGAATTGCATATTTTGAACGCAGCCACTTAGCTCTTTTAGATATATATATATATTGGGTTCCTTAGGGTTTGCTGACAAAGAATATGTACAACGTTATGCAAATAGTCTAGGAATTAACAAGTTATAGCCAAAATAAAATGATGGTGCTGTCAGACAACACCCAAAATCAGAATCGCTCAGTGGTAGATTTTTTTTACACCACCATTGTACGGGAAATGGGCCACAAGTTACATTTGAACTGATTGGCTGGAATGATATGTAAGGCTAAACACGATTGGTCGGACTATAAATACTATCTTTGGTTGTTAGGGGAGACGTAGGAAGTTAAAATTTTTTCAAACACTTGTCGAAACGTGGCTCCATTGGCCAGACTCGCTGATATAATCACTTAGGAGCGTTAGTTCGAGACCACTAGTTCAAATAAGCTTGATAAAGCAACAGTGCGTTGAAGCCAGCTCATATTTTTGCTAAATAAAAGCCTGGAACATAAGCAGATGGGAATTTGTGCCAGTATTTGTGCCAGAATTCATTGCTAATCAACGTATCTGTGTTTGTTTCCATGAATTGTGGTAAGCTTGAAACATTCAGTATCTTTTAATGAAAATTGAATGTGAATTGTTAATTTATGCCTGTATATATGTGTAGTTCAGTAGCAAACATGATGTAAAGCCTATAATGCTCCAGCCTGAACAGAAGGTGTCGGAGGAAAGTAAAACTGCATGGAATGGCCAAACAGTACACTGACACCTAGATTATTGATTAGACAGAAATAATGCTGGAAGTGCAGAGGCGTAGTAACCATTAAGGAGGTTAATACTGGTATAAAGTATTTCAGATGAAGCTGACAGTTGGCCTAACGCTCTGAACTCAATGTTTGTGATGTATTGTGCTCAGTGTAGAACTAGAGAGTATAAATTATCAGTGAGGTGTCTCCAGAGCCCAGGGGAGAAATCGAGCAGAGGAGTCTTTTCCTGCCGCCATCACGCAAGATAAGCTGATGTGGCCAGCTGAGCTCAAAATTATGTACCCCCATCTTAAAATAACATTGTAACATAAACTTAAGAGGGGAAGTAAATTGTTTTAATATCAGGAACTGAGAACATCTCCAATACTAGTTCCAATAAAGACAAACTATTGAAGTCATGATGACAAATACCAACAGAGCTTGAACAAAACAAAACCAGTATTACCTCATATTACTACTACACAACTGACACACATAGGATACTTTTAATAATATATGTCACTACAATATTCATATTGATAAATTCTGTACATATAACTTGTAATTAAAATTGATTGTGATTCCTGGTTCCCTTTGTATTTGAATCAGGACACATATTCATTCATAACAGCAATGAATACATATTGTTATTTGAAAAGTTATCAGTGACTCCTTTAAGATATCCTTGTAGAGTGTTATATGTATGTGAGTGTCACAGTGTTGTCAAGTGTGGTGGAATAAATTAAATTGTTTATCTGTCTGTTGTTGTTATGACTTACACTTCATCATACACATACCCTAGACATACAACGTAGTCATCACACTATTCCAGAATAATTCTGACTGAGGTATACATATGTGGCAGCAAGTAAGGTTATATATAATACACTACTCTTATTAGATATAGATACCTTCACAGCTGATCTCAGTCAGTACACTAAGTCCCCTATAAATATTTATAACATCCCACTTCACCACATATATTGGGGTCTTGCTCTTGGGATTTTGAATCTTTCCCTATTAAAAATATTGGGGGTAATTCACTTCAGGGAATATAAGAATTAAAAGGTATCCTTGGGTGGAATTAAATAAGGTTGAGCTCACGGTGCCTGTGTTGTCCATTAGATATATATTTAGAGATTGAATTGTTGGTTAGACATTGTATAAATTTACCTGATAGACAATGGCGGACCTGGCCAAGTTTCGATCTGCTGCTGTTCAGACTGCAAAAGAGTTAGGATTAGATGGGCAAGTTATGGTTGCCTATGTCACTACGGAATGTGACAAATTTATTGAACGCGAAGAAAGAAGGTTTGAAGCCGAAAGAAAGTTAGAGGCTGAAAGGGAAATTAAGAAGTTACAATTTGAGGCTGAGGCTGAGACTAAGAGGTTGCAGATTGAGGCTGACAAAGAGGCTAAAGCATTGGAAGCCGAGGAAAGAAGACAGGCTGCAGAAAGGGAAGAGAAGAAATTAGCTGCAGAAAGGGAAGCAGAAGAAAGAAGATTGACTGCAGAAAGGGAAGAGAAGAAATTAGCTGCAGAAAGGGAAGCAGAAGAAAGAAGATTGACTGCAGAAAGGGAAGAGAAGAAATTAGCTGCAGAAAGGGAAGCAGAAGATAAAAGATTACAAAGGGAACATGAGTTACGACTAAGGGAGTTTGAGTTTCAAGGCCATGCTCCTGAAAATGTGGCCAGTCCCTTTGCCTCTGATGCCACTGCTAGCCAAGGAGCCTCAACCTCAGCTATGAATTTTCATTTAGATCATTTTGTTGAGAAAGACGATGAGATAGAGAGCTACCTAAATAGGTATGAACTATTAGCTACCACGTATGGGTTAGAGAGAGAAAGGTGGAGCTTAAAGTTATCTCAAGGACTTCGTGGGGCAGCTTATGAAGTTTTTGCAAAAATGAGCAGAGGTGATCAGGAAAATTATGACATGCTAAAGCAGGCTCTTTTGTTAAGATATGAAAAGAATGCAGAATTCTATAGGAAAAAATTTAGGAATGCTAAACTACTGTCAGGTGAAACCTATCACCAGTTCTCTGCACGAATAGAGACATACTTGGAGAAATGGACTTCTCTGGGGAAAACCCAAGATCTTAAGGAAATGGTCCTTATAGAGCAATTAAGAGAGTCCATGGCTCCAGACCTGAGAAAGTTTCTCATGGAACAAGGTGCAGAGAGGCTGGGTGAGTTGCTAAATGTTGCTGAAAGGTATCAAGCAGCTCAAGCAGAGGTAACAGGTAATAAAAAGAAACAAGTGGATAACTTTAGGGCACCACAGAACTTTAATAAATTTGATCCTAGGGATCAAAACAAAGGTAAGCACCAGTTTGATAGGCCACGGTATGAAAATAAAAATAAATTCCCACAATTCGATGAAAGGAAATATGATGAAAGAAAATCTTTCAACCAAGGAAAAAGGTGGTGTAAAAATTGTCAGATGGACAATCATGACACTGACCGTTGCAGAAGGAAACCTGTGTATATGGCAACCCTTCAGGTCAGGTCGACCTCAAGACAGGAGGAGGATATTATGTTGGATACCACTCCAGAAGAGATGAGGAAGGCACAGGCTGCGGTAAAACACTCAAGCCTTGTTTCAGAAAATTGTCAACTTGTCATACAACTCCAGGCAAGGGAGATTTTTACATGAAAAACAAGTTGATGTATAGGAAGACTGGAGCTAGATCCAAAGGTCAGGGACAGCTGGTACTTCCTAAAAGATATAGGGCAGACTTAATAAGGAGCCTACATGTGAAACCAGATGGGGACCATGAGAAGATAGGTACCATCATTCAAAAGGTGGCTCACAATTATTATTGGCCCAAAGCAAGATGGGACATTGAGAATTTTGTAGAAAGGTGTAGCATAGCACATGAGGGAACACCCACAAGTGGGAACATGGATCAGGACCTGGACACGCCACGGGGCAAAATTAGGCCTGATAATAAAAAGAAAAATAGATTTGATAAAGTGGACCAAATGGAATGGGAAGCCCCTTTTCACGGACAAGCTTCACTTAACTGTTTTACAATGGCCACTATGCGGAGAGTGCAAAAAGATGTCTTACCCCAGGATAAGCCGAAAATCCCTCAATCGGACTTAAACAAACTGGAGGAAGAGGATGTAGAGAGGAAATCTCTCATCAAGAATTTTAAGTGGGGAGAAAGCCCCAAAAGAAAAATTGGTAGCGGTCGTTTTGTGAATGATAATTCTGGGAGGAAAAATCATCACTATAGAGCTTCGAGTGGAAGAGACCATACCGGTGCATGGACAAATAGGTCCACACAATTAAAGGTCCATGTGTAGCTTTGTTAAGAACGTGGACTGATGAAAAGGCAGAGGAAAACATTACATCTTCATACCAATATGTGAATGAGCTGACCACTCGTTTAAAAACTGGCTGGAAACTTGCCAATGAAAATTTGAAACAAGCCAGGAAGAAACATGCTGCCTATTATAACAGGAAGGCGAAAGACAGAAATTTGGCTGTGGGAGAGAAAGTACTGCTTCTTTTGCCCGGGAGTCAGAATAAGTTTCAAATTGGATGGCAGGGTCCATATACAGTTTTAGAGAAGGTATCTAGAACAAATTATAAGATAGATAAGAAGGGGAAAGAAAAAATCTATCATGTGAATCTCCTGAAGAAATATTTGGAAAGAGAACATCAGGAGGAGACACACACTTGTTGACCTTGTCCATCGCCATGGAGATGAAAAAGGAACCACTTTCATCATTTGAATATCCATTACACCCCTGTGAGACAGCAGCACAGGTGAAAATCAGTACACATTTAACGAAAACTCAGAAAGAGAGAGTGCAACAGGTTCTAAATAATCATGCAGAGGTGTTAACAGACCGACCAGGGCATACAAACCTATTGGAATATGATATGAAACTGATAGACCCCACACCTGTCTGTATGAAACCATATTCGATTCCGTTTGCTAAGGAGAAAGCTTTGAAGGAAGAGATAGACTATCTATTGAAGGAGGGAATTATTTCACACAGTGAATCTTCGTATAGTTCCGGTGTTGTACTCTTAAGGAAGCCCTCTGGAGAACATAGACTCTGTATAGATTACATGAGACTGAATGCTATTACAGAAGGACAGGTGGATCCATTGCCGGATACAAATCAGCTGTTTGCCAGACTAAATAAAGCTAAATATTTCTCAAAAGTGGATCTGAGTAAAGGATACTATCAGATTCCAGTAAAGCCTGAGGTTAGACCATACCTAGCTTTCAGTACCTCAGAAGGACACTATGAGTTTAATAGATTGCCATTTGGATTGAAGAATGCGCCTAGTGTCTTCTCTAGAATGATGAGAAAATTGTTGGATGTAAACATTTCGGAGGAACGTAATGAATCTCTGAGTTGCCTCTTTGATTGAGGATATTCCGAATGTTTCATACAGGATAATAAGAAGATTATGGGATCCACTACGAAAACTCTGCTATCACCAGGTATATGTTATCTCCTCATAACGTACATTTTGAGGGAAATATAATGTTCTCTGGACATGTCATTGCGCAGACTCAGAGAAGAGAAATGGTGAATACGGGTTGCGAAGCAGCATTAAGACAAGCACTCACACTTGCGGCTGTTCAGTAACATAACCGAAATATATTATTGGTTGTAGAAGTCTGAGGCAGATTTCAAGAGTAGTGCCTACTCTGAATGGACCCAACTACATAAAACCATGATAGCACCACAGCAGAGGAAAGTCAAGTTGACTTACATTTATCTATGTGTATATAGAATAAAGGACTGACATATAATGTCTGTTTTAAGAGGGGAGGTGTCGTGAAATATTCTAATCCACATATCTAAATTAAAAGGTAAATGCAAAGCCTAACAAATAAATTTAATAAAAGGAAGAAGAATGGTAAAGAACAGTGCTGTCACAATGACTGTACCCGAAATCCCCCTTGTTTTCTACTTCGTCGGCAAATTGTAACGCCTTCACGTTGATAGTAAAAGCCTACTGTATTATTACCCGCTTTCTTCAATGAAACGTGTGCTGTATTTCTTGGAAAAACAGTGAGATACGCAAGCTGAACAATGACCTAATTTTAATATTTCATTCATTCCATTTTATACACGGCGTAACTAAAGACAGATGGACTAAAGGATAGAGAGAAGGGAGAGGCATAAAGCCGAACACGTGCAACACAAAACACGCGTCGCGCGATACACAATTACTACTATCACGCGTGTAAGGCCACATGCACTAACTTTTTCGGACGGACAGTGATAAAAACACTAACCTTCCCAGAGTTAGGTTTTTAAATCCTGAAAAACTCTTATTAGAAAGATGACAATAGATGGGTTTACGTTTGAAAACATTACAGTACCCAGACAGCACATCTTCGAAACAGGAGGTAGAAGGAATTGCATATTTTGAACGCAGCCACTTAGCTCTTTTAAATATATATATTTGGGTTCCTTAGGGTTTGCTGACAAAGAATATGTACAACGTTATGCAAATAGTCTAGGAATTAACAAGTTATAGCCAAAATAAAATGATGGTGCTGTCAGACAACACCCAAAATCAGAATCGCTCAGTGGTAGATTTTTTTACACCACCATTGTACGGGAAATGGGCCACAAGTTACATTTGAACTGATTGGCTGGAATGATATGTAAGGCTAAACACGATTGGTCGGACTATAAATACTATCTTTGGTTGTTAGGGGAGACGTAGGAAGTTAAAATTTTTTCAAACACTTGTCGAAACGTGGCTCCATTGGCCAGACTCGCTGATATAATCACTTAGGAGCGTTAGTTCGAGACCACTAGTTCAAATAAGCTTGATAAAGCAACAGTGCGTTGAAGCCAGCTCATATTTTTGCTAAATAAAAGCCTGGAACATAAGCAGATGGGAATTTGTGCCAGTATTTGTGCCAGAATTCATTGCTAATCAACGTATTGTGTTTGTTTCCATGAATTGTGGTAAGCTTGAAACATTCAGTATCTTTTAATGAAAATTGAATGTGAATTGTTAATTTATGCCTGTATATATGTGTAGTTCAGTAGCAAACATGATGTAAAGCCTATAATGCTCCAGCCTGAACAGAAGGTGTCGGAGGAAAGTAAAACTGCATGGAATGGCCAAACAGTACACTGACACCTAGATTATTGATTAGACAGAAATAATGCTGGAAGTGCAGAGGCGTAGTAACCATTAAGGAGGTTAATACTGGTATAAAGTATTTCAGATGAAGCTGACAGTTGGCCTAACGCTCTGAACTCAATGTTTGTGATGTATTGTGCTCAGTGTAAAAAGAGAGTATAAATTAGTTATGAAGTAGAAGGTACATCCTTCTTGTTTTCAGGGACCGTGGTCTTGATGGTATTGAGCAGCACCTGGTCAGAGCTTTGCTGAATCCAGAGTCGGACAGCATACTCCTTGGTCCATTTAGCTATCAGTGAGGTGTCTCCAGAGCCCAGGAGAGAAATCGAGCAGAGGAGTCTTTTCCTGCCGCCATCACGCAAGATAAGCTGATGTGGCCAGCTGAGCTCAAAATTATGTACCCCCATCTTAAAATAACATTGTAACATAAACTTAAGAGGGGAAGTAAATTGTTTTAATATCAGGAACTGAGAACATCTCCAATACTAGTTCCAATAAAGACAAACTATTGAAGTCATGATGACAAATACCAACAGAGCTTGAACAAAACAAAACCAGTATTACTTCATATTACTACTACACAACTGACACACATAGGATACTTTTAATAATATATGTCACTACAATATTCATATTGATAAATTCTGTACATATAACTTGTAAGTAAAATTGATTGTGATTCCTGGTTCCCTTTGTATTTGAATCAGGACACATATTCATTCATAACAGCAATGAATACATATTGTTATTTGAAAAGTTATCAGTGACTCCTTTAAGATATCTTTTAGAGTGTTATATGTATGTGAGTGTCACAGTGTTGTCAAGTGTGGTGGAATAAATTAAATTGTTTATCTGTCTGTTGTTGTTATGACTTACACTTCATCATACACATACCCTAGACATACAACGTAGTCATCACACTATTCCAGAATAATTCTGACTGAGGTATACATATGTGGCAGCAAGTAAGGTTATATATAATACACTACTCTTATTAGATATATATACCTTCACAGCTGATCTCAGTCAGTACACTAAGTCCCCTATACATATTTATAACATCCCACTTCACCACAAATACTTTATATTAAAATTTTGTCTTGAGGAAACAATCAAAAACTTACATTTTAAGGTTATTTATAACAAAATGATGAGTTAAATCCGTTTCCGGAATGAAACTGGGTTCTACACCGACTTTTCTTCGTTGAGTGTTACTATTTTCGGGAGAGTACATAAAAGGGAAACAATACAATTAATTTCTAACTTTCAACCACATTTTCATCCCTTAGATGTGACCGACGTACAAACGGCGAGAATTATGGATTTTGATGATGATGGATTTTGATTAGTTGAAGCTGAGTTAGTTTGTGCGAACTTGAGTTTGTTGGAAGCAAGCGAACATGTGTATTCTGCTTTCCATAGAAATAGTAAGGTCAAACCCGGTCAACCAATGTGTCATCTGTGATATGGGGGACGAACATTAAGTGCGTTGGTGGGCGTATGATGCTTCCCATGAATTGGCTGAATTTGAACACTGGTTAGTCTATACAGAGTGGTTAGAGTGCTGGTCTCTCGCAGCAAAGGTGCAGGGTTCAATTAAGGACATTATCACGCTCCAGTCTACCCAGCTGTAAATGGGTACCTGAATTTGCTCTTGAGTTAGGGAAGGAAAAGGCAACGAGGAAGCGAACAGGTTACACATCTCTCAGTGCTGAACCTAAAGAGTTAAGTCTCTAACACTTGACTCCTCTACGGCAGTATATTCTATGGGACTACCTTTACCTATAAGGAAACCTCCTATTGTTAAATGATCACTTGTATCATCATCATCATCATCATTATCATTATCGTCTTCCTTAAGCTCCTCAAGGAGTATGGGCCTTCAACAAACGTACGCCAAGTCGTCCTGTCCTGTGCCATCCGCTCAAGGTCTTTCCATGTCTTCGTCATCCCCTTCATGTCTATCTCCAGTTCTCTTCTCCATGTGTTCCTTGATCTGCCTCTACCTCTCTTACCCTGGGGGTTCCAGAACAAGGTCTGCCTTGTAATGCTATCAATAGATTTCCTCAGTGTGTGTCCTATTCATCTCCATCTCCACCTCCTGTGGTGGCTTCATGCTCCGCAAGGAACGTAGACGTAAAGGAAGAAGCATACAAACGTTCATATGTTAGTCAGACAGAGGAGAGCCTCATTTTGAATAAATAATGTTCATAACTGAAACAAACTGATTGTACCGCCGATTTAGTTTTATTTCAAATAGTATACCATTACGGCAATGCCCAGCTTAGCGCTGTTAATTCATTCTTGAAAACTCGAGCACTAACCGAAAAACCGCTAAACGAAACCTTATTTCCCATTAGAATTAATATAAATCAAACTACTTCGTTCTCATGGTCCAGAAAGCTGTATCAAAATGAAGAAAAAAGTGATAAAATGCTACAACTAAAATGTTAGCAACATTTATTATCTACATTTAAGTATCAAACATACTGAACACAAACGAAACATTACGTAAGTTTTGTACTTACACAAATGTAAATATATATTATAGGCATTTAACTGGCAACAGTTGTCACGGCGTAGTCGTGAGCATCATCATCATGAGACGACTGGTTAGCAGAAGGTTTTGTAGTCTATGCTTGCCCAGCAAAAACGTAGGTTTACAGTACAGGTAGTTTTGCGCTAAACGTAAGATCGAATTTTCGAAGTGTAAAACAAAAATTTGGCTTACAATACAAACAGCGTTATATCATAAAAGCGCTAATCGAACAGCGTAACACCGGTGGAATGGTGTAAAAAAAAAAAAAAAACATTAGAGCGTGCGTTATCCAAACTAACTGGGTCCAATCTTGGTTCGGTTAATCAAATAGTCGGATAATGAAACATTTATGAGAATACTCTGGGAGCCGCGCTGGTGTAATGGTTACAACGTTGCGCTGGTGACCAGGTGTATTCAAGGTTCAAGCCCGGCGTCAGCATTTAAAGGAGTGTCAACGACCGGGATTTTGACTGAATAACCTGAACGGCTCCTGAGATAAACCCTCTGTGGATGGGAAGGAGCGAAGCTCCTGACCGGGTTGGAAGAAAAGTCCACAGGCTCCCCAGCCTCGCAATGACATGTCATTGGGCCGAAGGGCTGAAAGCCCAAGTGCCGCTGGTTAAGGAAAAAAAAAAATTGAGAATACCCAGTTTATATGAATAAAGGGTAATTATGCCTACAATTTAATTATTATACGCAACGTTATTATTGCTGTATTTTGAAATATGAAGTATTATAAACAAATACTTTATTTAGGAAATGGTTTGTAAATAGTAACCAAAACGTGAAGAAACAAAGTATTAATATACATGTTATATTTCTTTTGAACTTATATAATTGTTTTATATGATTTCAGCTAAAAATGTTACGTACTTACTTAGTCGTTCCTCTTCTACCGTGAGGTGTAGAGGTTTAGAAGAGAGAGCGCCATACTATCCTATCGGCTGTCTTCCTCCTGACCTGGTTCAATTCTAGTCCTCGGTCCTTCAGAGGTGGTCTGATGATGTCCTCCCAGCGGACTCTGGGTCGTCCTGCAGGTCTGGATCCCTGGATCTTAGTTTCCCTTACCTGTCGTGGTAGTCGATCTTCCCCCATTCTGCAGACATGGCCAAACCATCGTAATTGGGACCGTTCTACTTGAGTCTGTAACAGTGAATGTCTCTTTCGGAAATAACAGTGATCCAACGCAGTAGCATGAAATATGGTTTCGTAAGAGGGAAAGCTTGGCGAGACGTTTCGCCACCTTGAACAATTCATAGGGCCAACTCTGGGATCGCTCACACTTTTAAAATCAAACATAAATAAACAAACACATGTAATTGCAGAGAAATAGAATTATAATGAATCTTGGGGACAGTTTACTTTTTAAAATATGTATGTATCTTGAATTTTGCTTTGAAACATGCAAGATTGGTGTTGTTTTTCCGCAGCGAAGTCTCTCATCCGCCTTGATAAAAGTATCTCCGTAGATCTGCTTTCAGGCTGTCGCTCACACCATGCCATCGTAGTTTTTAAGGCAGTGAAGGCCTCCGCGTGAGTAAAGACTACTTCTATGCATTACAGCACATATCTTCGAAAAAATAATCGTACAAGAATGCATTAAGTGTCAGGAGAATCTTTCAGCATAAAAATTAGTGCACTGTTTTTGTCGGCAGATAACCGACGTTCTACTGTTTTGAAGATAAGAATTAGGGGGAATAAAAAAACTTGTATGCATTAGTCTGTCTACCTAAAATATTTCAGCGGTCGAGTGGTGCACTGCGATCGACGTCTTTCGAACCCCTGCTAAAAAGCTAACTAGCACAGTTAGCAGCCCGCCACTTCCACGCGCGTGATAAACATTGTCAACTTATTTACGATAATGCCGGCATGTTTTTTCTAGAGGTTATTCAACTCATCGCCCTTGACCTTGAGTGCGGGTGTCCTTTTATTATTTGATTTGACTGAGTCATGTAGGGCGTTTTTGTGGTCATGTGGTGTGCATTATGTCGTAAAACTATTTGTTGTTTGTTTTTGTGTAACTGTGCTGTGCGAGTCAAACATAGGCTGTTGAAGTAAAGAATGAGTAAACAATAGATAGACGGACAGTATAGCATGCTGATAGACAGAAAGACAGATAGATAAATAGACAATCAGACAGACAGAACGAAGGCACTTTATTTTCAAAAGGTTGAGAATCAAACACGCAGGCCCGTCTAATATTCTGCCCTTCCTTTCTCTCACATGTTATTTACTGTATCCATTTATTCTCACATATATTTTACATATTAGTGTCAAGGAATACAACAAATTTTGCGGCTTAGAGGTTTAAAAGATTGTGACATGCCACATGTCCAAATTTCCTCCTCCCCTCCCCCTTCCACACACACACACACCTTACTTGCCGCCTAAGCTATGAAGCGTGTAGAGTACAGAGTGAAGTAAATGTAGATTAATGAGGGGTAGGTAGGGAGACGAGACTAATGGACTGCGGCGTTCCTAGTAATCTAGGAGTTTTATTATTCCCTGGAAGCGATTGACCCAGTTCCTATCATTGATCGTCATAGCTTGCAAGCTCTTAGATTCTTTAACGGCACCTCTGTTAGACCGCCAGTATCTTTCTTTCTTTCCTTCTTCTTGTCTTACTACCTTCCTTCCTACCTCCTTCCTTCCTACGTTCTTCATTTCCTACCTCAATCTTTCCTACCCCCTCCTTCCTATCTTCCTTCCTTTTTTGCTTCCTTTTTTCAATTCCTTCCTTTTTTCTGTCCTTCCTTCCTTCCATTTTTCGCATACTTTCGAAGTGTGATTAGAGCGCATGCGTGTCTATGGTTTGAAACCTGGTATCATCACGATGCGGTCTCCCTGGGCACTTATCTCTCCTCTTGAATTAGGGAAAGCAAAGGCAGCAAGTCAGGAGAACGCCCCCCCCACCTCGTAAAGAAGGGTCTACCATTTGACTCCTCTACGGCATTATCTTCTTAATGACCACCTTTACATTTCTTCATATAGCAAAGGGCCACTAAAATAGTATCCCCCGTGCAAGAAACCAGCGCATAAGAACGTATATGTACTTGCGGTTCGAATCCTGGGTAAGCCACTCATGTCTGTTGTTTTTATGTTGTCTAGTGTTCTACTTCTTTATTTCCTACGAGTGCCTGATAACATACCTTTATGTTTGTCTCATATTAATTTACTGTTTACGCGCCTCGGCTTTCCCTTCCTTATATGTTATAAATGTTTATACAATACCAAACCTACCCTCGGTCCTGTTCTTACTGTTCTAAGTCTGTCGTAATTTTTTTATCTGAGAGGGTGCTGATGAATATTGGTCCCTTTAGAGTGTAAAGTGATATTGAAGGCTCTGTGAGAATAAGGATTTAGGTGAATGAGGTAGTAGATTCACAAGCGCTGGGAAGGAGCAAGGACAGTCTCTTATTACGACAATATCTGTTTTCTCACAGACTACTCCTATCTCTCTTCTGCACAAACAATTGTTTGTCAGTTCCAGTCGCTCAGGCGCGCTCACCGATTTGGTGATTCTGTCGCTCAACGTACATGAATACAACCTACACAGATGGAAATGTTTGGAGTTTTAGGCCAACCGACAACCAACACAAATAAATATTAATACCTTTATTATCATAAAGGACTCACACATAATTGTACATTTACAGTCAAAAATCAAAGGTTACAGAATACAAATATGATAAGGGAAGAGGGGGTTTTGAGGAGAAATATCCCATCCACCGTTTCCCGTTTATATTTACTAACAGACAAAACCCGGTCCCAAAGACAAGAAAGGGGGGGGGGGGGGGGGATCAGAGATAGGCAATTTAACCCACTGGTAAATTTATTACTCTGAGGCAAGGGGTTACAGAAAAAAAAGGGGGGGGGGGGTGTAGAGGAAAAGCTAGGGTTCTCAATTGTCTCCCTTTAAATCAACAAATTTTACGGGAGGGGGGAATGAACACAATTACCCAATCCCGCTAGGAGAGATCCCGTACAAGGAATATAATGCACCTTAGTACAAGGTCGAACTAATTAAAAGGGTAAAGAAAAGATAAATCTCCTTTCATTCAAAAAAACACACTAGGGCTGGCCATCCCCACAAACACACACGCAGACTTACCGAAAGGTGAATTCTGGCACTTCATAGGAAATACATCAAAAAACAGCACTAAACCTTGGCTTAGGTAAAAGTATTTTTCTTCCGTGTACAGCCCCAGATTTTGCGGGTTGTTGAAGTTAACAAAGTGTCCCGAAATCGCTGGACGTTGAAGTTTAACGGTACTGTTTGTTTATTAGATAAAGTTCCTAAAGAAAGGCACAGGCACTTGGCTAGGCGTGAGGTATGGTGTGGTTCCTAAAATTGGCACAGCTGGTGGAGATAACTTCCTTTTTCCGTAATGTCACAAGTTAAGAAAAACACTGAGGTAAGTTCTTCTTCGGAAGGGGGGGAGGGGGGGGGGGGGGGGTTAAAATCCACTGAATATACGTGACAGACAGTGTTCAGGTAGATCGATGTTTTTTTTTCTTCACAAATAGGGGCAGTGAATAAAATATGTTCTGCTTCCAGTTTTCTTTAAGGACTCTATATGAACTAGTATTTTTAAAGTGTTTCTTGAATGGCTTTATTCTCAGTTACGTTCAGAGGAGCGGGGCCCATTACAGGTCGCCACAAGTTTAGCTTTAAAAAAGTTCATATGTTACTGGAGTTATCAATTGAGTTTGGCAGAACTCTGTATATAATTAATAATTGCTGGGATGCAGGTTGAATGATCGTTCTGAATGAAAGATAATCAAAACAAGAAATGCATTACAATCATATTATAATCTGACGCGATAAATTACAGTTAGCCTATTTACTTATTAGCGTCGTCAATTAACAAATCAGGAAAACTTCCCGTGAGTTAAAAATAATTAAAAGCACATCTATCTATACAGAACTAAACTGTATTAAAGTTATAATTCTCTTTAACGTCTGCAAAATAAATTTACGCGTCAATTGTATTAGGAAATACTTTTAGCTGTAACATTAGTTTGCACTAGAACTTTGAAAATGGGTTTATTTAATAAGGTTAAATTTACACCACAATCCATTGAAATCAATTGAAATAACTCGACCACTGATCACTCGAAGCTAATGTATAAATTACCGTCTGCACAGAAAGAATACACTCCAATAGTCACGAAGGTAGATGAAATCCAGCAGGAATCCGACTATGCTAGTGCAACTAGGATTCTGTCAGAGCGAACGATAAAATGCAGTTTTCGGAGTTCTCTATTTATACTTCTCGAATGTAACTTGAATGGGGCGTGTTAAATTTTCGCACCTTTCTTGAACTTGAGCAAAATTCGAGATACCTCGCCGTTGTGTTAATCGCTGCGATTCCTACGTTTTCCCCGGTCTACCGATTTCCTTCCGTCTCAGGCTTGCTTGCATGAGGGTGAAAAGTTTCCGAGAAGCTACTCTGTGAGCTGCGAGTTCCCTGTTTCTTTAGATCGTGTACCGCCGCGATTGAATTCTGAGATCTGTCTGTCTTTGATGGTGCCACTGTTCTGAGAGCTTTGGCAACTCCCACCAGGCGGGGTGACAGCCAGGTAAGAAAATGATCTGCTGTTTATTGCTCTAGAAACAGGAGTGAGTCTGTGGCCCGTCCTCTTTTGGGCCGGCGTTAAGGAAAAGATTGCTATAAATCGTTCTCAGAAATGGTTGTGGGCGGGATTTAATCTCCCATCAAAGGCCATGCGATCTCAAACGTTCGCATAAGATAGCAGGCTACATATTAATGATCCAGCGTGTAAGGTTCTCGTGGAAATGCTGCATGCCGGTAAAAGTTACAACAGATGATCAGGGGTTCTAAAGTTATGAGAGGCCAATATTCTGTTATCATCCATCGAGTCAGGGAAATTCATTTGTCATACTTAGACGTACGTCACAATCGTCCCCACTTTTGAGACATGGAAACTCGTTTTCATGTTTCATTTATGACAATGAAGCTGCCCTGATCGGTAGTTTTAGGATGATTGGCATCGTCGATTTTCTCCTCTTCCTCCGTGGTCCAGTTTCTACTCAAGAAGTCAGCTCCGACATTCTGTTTTCCTGGAATATATTCCACTTTGAAGGAATAAACACTCAATAGCAAGGCCCAACGCATTATCCTTGCGTTGAATTCCTTCTTGGCACCCAGGAAAGCTAGTGGAGCATGGTCTGTTTGCACCGTGAAAGAAGTACCATACAGAAACTCATGATGGCGTCTGATGCCATGAATCAGAGCGAGACATTCTCTTTCAACGACACTGTAGTTGCGTTCCGCTTTATTCAGTTTCCGACTGCCATAGGCAACTGGAAATAGCATGTTCAGGTCACTGTCATCGGCTTGCAGCAATGTTGACCCGATGCCCTGACCTGACGCATCAACTCTCAGTATGAAAGGTTTCTTAAGGTCAGGTAACCTTAGGATGGGGTATGCCGACAACTGTCCTTTCAAAGTGCTGTATGCATGTTCGCACTTTTGATTCCACATGACCTTATCAGGACAACCTTTCTTGGTGAGGTCAGTCAGAGGTGCTGTCAGTCCGTTGAAGTTCTGGATGTATTTCTGATAGTATGCACATAGCGATATGAAGGAACGTACGTCTTTCTTCGTTCGGGGTCTTTTTGCTGCCACAATTTTCTCCACGTTCTTCTTAATAGGCCAACTGCATCCGTGAGAAATAGTATGCCCCAGGAAGTCTAACTGTTCAAACCCGATGAGACATTTGCTAGGTCTGGCTGTGAGACCCGTTTCCTGTAGTCTCCTGAGGAGCATAGCAACCGTAGCAATATGTTCTTCATAGGTTTCCGATGCAATTAATATGTCATCCATGAAATTATGGATATGGGGACTTTGCAAAGGCTCTAGAAGCTTCCTCATCATCCTGGTGAACACTCCTGGTGCGTTATGCAAACCGAACGGCATCACATTAAATGTGTAATGTCCTTCGCTAGTGCTGAAAGCTAACAAAGGTTTAATTTCCTCCTTGACTGGTATTTGATAATAACCTTTACTGAGGTCAATCTTGGAGAAGATCTTTGCTTTGCTGAGCTTGGTGAACAACTCAGAAACAGTTTGGAGAGGTTCGGGCTGGAATTCCGTTACAGCGTTTAGCAACCTGTAATCAATGCACAGCCGAACTTCCTTATTGGGCTTCTGCAACAGCACTACACTCGAGCTGTAAGGAGATGTAGACTCACTGATAATTCCTGCCTGACGCAGCTTGTCTATTTCTCCGCGAAGTGCATCCGCTTTAGCGTACGGGATGGGGTAAACTCTGGTTTGAACAGGGGTCTCGTTTGTTAATTTCATATCAAATTCAATGAGATTTGTTCGACCAGGTACATCCGTTAAGACTGCACTGTACTGTTTTAGTAGAGCCCTGGTTTCTGTTTGTTGTTCTGGTGAGAGATTGTCGCCGAACTTGACATCTTTAAAGGATTCTGTGGGTTGCAGTGGATACTCCATGCAACCATCATCATCTTCCTCGTCTTCCGTTGCTATGGCGACAGCCAGGAGATGCTCGGAGGATGGCACCGGTCTTTCCAAATATTTCTTTAGCAGATTTATGTGGAAGACCTTCTCCTTTCCTTTGATGGAGATCTTGTAATTGGTACGTGAGATCTTTTTAAGGACGGTAAACGGCCCTTGCCATCCGATGCGAAGTTTATTGCTTCCGGTTGGGAGTAGCAACAAAACTTTCTCCCCTGGTTGGAGCTCTCTCTCTTTTGCAGCTTTGTTGTATCTTTTAGCGTGTTTAGCGCGGGCTTTCGTAAGGTTGGTTGTAGCTAGATCCCATCCTAGCTTTAGCCTTTCCTTGAGCTCAGATACATACTTGCTTGCAGAGACGACTGTCTCGTCAGCCTTTTGGTCTGTCAGGGACCGAAGTAAGGCTTCTAATGGCCCCTTTATAGGTCTGCCAAATAAAAGTGTAGCAGGCGGGAATCCCGTAGACGCTTGGGGAACCTCTCGGTAGGCGAATAAGGCAGCCGATATATATAGGTCCCAGTCTTCCGGTTTCTCCTGACCCAGCTTACGTAACATGGTGGTGAGGCTGCCATTAAAACGTTCCACGAGCCCATTTCCGGCCGGATGGTAGGGACTTGTGTGGATATGTTTGGCCCTCAAGATCTTAAAGATCTCCTCCATTAACAGGCTACGGAATTGGGATCCATTGTCCGTCAAAACTTGTTGAGGGAATCCCAACCGTGTAAAAATTTGCACAAGGGCTTCTGCGACATGCTTGGAATTAGTGCATGGTAGCGGTACGGCTTCGGCCCACATAGTGCAAGTGTCAACTAAGGTCAGGATGAACCTGTTCCTTCTTTTGGTCTTTTCCAGAGGACCAATAATGTCGACAGCAACCCGTTCAAATGGAGTCCCTACTATTGGCATTTGCCCCATAGGTACTGGGGGTGTCAAGTGCTTGGGTGCTACCCGTTGGCACTGGGCGCAGGATTTCACATACCTGACAATGTCAGAGTTCATTCCTGGCCACCAATAGTGGGTTTTTATTCGCTGAATAGTGGCGTTTTGTCCCATATGTCCGCTAAAGGGAAGAGAGTGCCCCATCTCTAAGATCTGGCTTCGGTACTGCGTCGGAACTAGGAGCTGGTTATTCCCCGTGTCCGGGTTGCCCGTTCTACGATACAATACGCCATCCTTAGAAAAGATGTCTCCGTTGTGTCTGGGGTCCTTAGCCATGGGCAGTTTTTTAAAGCAGAGCTCCAGAGTAGGGTCCTTTTGTTGCGCCTCCTTCAGTTCGTTCGGCAACAAATTTGGCGCAGGCTCCCTCTCCTTCTTGGCTTGCCCTCTTGTGGTTACCGCTGCCACAATCGGCTCCTTTGGTCTCCCAATAAACACATATCTACATCCCAGGATAACTGGGTAGATAGGATCATCCATAATGGCCGCTTTTATAACTCCTCTGACAAAATCAGAGTGTATTTCTACCAGTGCGATAGGAAGCGTCCTGGGCGCATCACTCCTGAAAACTCCACTAAGTTTGACGGTTTCCTCTGTCTCCTGACCTGGTTTGACTAGGTGTCTAGCAACAATACAACTAAAACTTAATCCAGTGTCAAAGAGACAAGTGGTTGAGGTACCATTCAAAATTACAGTTCCTCGAGTTGAGGGTCGGTCCCCCTCAGGTTGAGAATCACTGACATTGATTCTACCTTTCGAGGCTGTATGCAAACATCCAACGCGGTTTGAACCGGTTTGTTTGCCCTGATCAGACGTTCCTGGTGTAGGGGTCTTCCCTTTTCCTTGACCTTGGTGGCCGCGCTGCCACGTAGGCTTGGTGGGTTGATCAGAATTGTTGTTGGGGGGGGGGGGGGGGGAGATCGGGTTTTGTAGAATTTCGATTTTTCCTGGGGAGGTCTCTGGGTATTATTTTCTCGTTGGTTATAATTCTGAGAGGAATTAGAGGAATAGGATGACTGCTCTAGATTTTGTTTACGAGATGGCTCATCTGTGGGTTTACGTTTAGTGCTGGGAAGTTCGGCCATTGCATTGGTATAGCGTTCGGCCTTATTGAGTATGTCCTCAAGCCTGACTGCGCCCTGTTCAGCCAAAAATCTACGGGTTTCGTTTGACAAGTTGCCTTTATCTGTTCCACAAGAACAAGTTCAAGTAGTCCCTCATATGTAAGAGGTAGGTCAGATAATTCAATGCACTTTGTCAAATAGCCCGTGAGACGTGAAGAGAATTGGGGGAATGTTTCCGTGCTCTCTTTTCGGCTGTTTCTGAACATTTGCAGAAATTTTCGGGCGGTCATTTCGAACCGCTCTAGCAAGGCCTTCTTAAGCATGTCGTAATCATGTTGGTTCGGTCCCAGCTTTGTGTATACGTCATAAGCATTCGCTTTTAGTGACGTCGAGAGTTTAAGTGCCCAGCGGGAACTCTCTAACCCATACAGATTTGCGAGCCTTTCGAATTTTTCTAGGTAGCTGTCAATTTTTTCGTTAGGGCTAGGAAAAGACTCTAAAGCAAAAGACATCGCAGTTAATTGGGCAGACTGAGTGCTGGAGAGATCCATTGTTTGAGAATGGGGCGAAGACGGCTCTCCATTATTTGAAGTAGAGGCACTCCGACTCTCTAAAGCCTTGAGCGCTAATTCATGCTGTCTTTCCTTGTCTCTCTCTCTTTCCCTGCGGGCGTCCATCTCTGCCTCAATTTTCTTCTGCTCCAATTGACGATCGTCCGCTTCTTTCTTCCTAGCTTCTGCCCTCTCTTCCTCCGCGTCATACCTTTGCAGTTCCTGGTTGATAAACAGATTCGCGGCTTCTGTGTCTAATCCTGAGTCTTTCGCTTCCTGTCTCAAAATGGATCTTATCCTAATTCTCTCAGCCATTGTCAAAGAACTGGATGCTTCTAAGACTAGAGAATAGTAAGATGGAACAAGAAGGGGAAAAACTCAAAGCCGCTACGAGAAAAACAAAGTAAAAAATTTACTGAATGACCTCGTGTGTTAACTTATCGCCGCTATTATTGTCACTTAAGACTCGTAACGCAAGCAACTATGCCAATTCAATGGTAAGTTACACTAGAAAAGAATCTACTCTTACTAACAGTAGAGAAAAATTTATATTAAACAATTTAAAAGGAAAAAAAAATTTTTTTTTCCCAGAAAATGTTAATTCTCTAACAACAAACTCCGTCCCTGAAGACAATTTTTGAGATGAGACGTAGTTAACTTAATTTTTAAAAATCAGAACAATCCGTCTTTAGCTTAGCTCAACTCAAACGCTTCATAACCTTTAGTGATTGTAAAACAATCACGCAGTCCCAGCAATTATATAACCAAAAATTTTCAATTCCCTCTGCCAGAGAATACAAATGTGACAATCTTTTATTATCACTAACTGCCTGTTCCTGTGGAAAAACAAACCTGTCTTAATTATTGTGTGGTTGGCCCAAAATACTGAACGGCTTGGTCTAGGGGAAGTAATACTTTTAAAGATTATACCCTACTTCACAAAGACAATCAACCACACTCTATTTTAACTAAGTTCAGAATCTCGAACGAGCTAACCATATATTGTCGTAATTTTTTTCTGAGAGGGTGCTGATGAATATTGGTCCCTTTAGAGTGTAAAGTGATATTGAAGGCTCTGTGAGAATAAGGATTTAGGAGAATGAGGTAGTAGATTCACAAGCGCTGGGAAGGAGCAAGGACAGTCTCTTATTACGACAATATCTGTTTTCTCACAGACTACTCCTATCTCTCTTCTGCACAAACAATTGTTTGTCAGTTCCAGTCGCTCAGGCGCGCTCACCGATTTGGTGATTCTGTCGCTCAACGTACATGAATACAACCTACACAGATGGAAATGTTTGGAGTTTTAGGCCAACCGACAACCAACACAAATAAATATTAATACCTTTATTATCATAAAGGACTCACACATAATTGTACATTTACAGTCAAAAATCAAAGGTTACAGAATACAAATATGATAAGGGAAGAGGGGGTTTTGAGGAGAAATATCCCATCCACCGTTTCCCGTTTATATTTACTAACAGACAAAACCCGGTCCCAAAGACAAGAAAGGGGGGGGGGGGGGGGGTCAGAGATAGGCAATTTAACCCACTGGTAAATTTATTACTCTGAGGCAAGGGGTTACAGAAAAAAAGGGGGGGGGGGGTAGAGGAAAAGCTAGGGTTCTCAATTGTCTCCCTTTAAATCAACAAATTTTACGGGAGGGGGAATGAACACAGTTACCCAATCCCGCTAGGAGAGATCCCGTACAAGGAATATAATGCACCTTAGTACAAGGTCGAACTAATTAAAAGGGTAAAGAAAAGATAAATCTCCTTTCATTCAAAAAAACACACTAGGGCTGGCCATCCCCACAAACACACACGCAGACTTACCGAAAGGTGAATTCTGGCACTTCATAGGAAATACATCAAAAAAAAGCACTAAACCTTGGCTTAGGTAAAAGTATTTTTCTTCCGTGTACAGCCCCAGATTTTGCGGGTTGTTGAAGTTAACAAAGTGTCCCGAAATCGCTGGACGTTGAAGTTTAACGGTACTGTTTGTTTATTAGATAAAGTTCCTAAAGAAAGGCACAGGCACTTGGCTAGGCGTGAGGTATGGTGTGGTTCCTAAAATTGGCACAGCTGGTGGAGATAACTTCCTTTTTCCGTAATGTCACAAGTTAAGAAAAACACTGAGGTAAGTTCTTCTTCGGGGGGGGGGGGGGGGAGGGGGGGGGGTAAAATCCACTGAATATACGTGACAGACAGTGTTCAGGTAGATCGGTTTTTTTTTTTTCACAAATAGGGGCAGTGAATAAAATATGTTCTGCTTCCAGTTTTCTTTAAGGACTCTATATGAACTAGTATTTTTAAAGTGTTTCTTGAATGGCTTTATTCTCAGTTACGTTCAGAGGAGCGGGGCCCATTACAGGTCGCCACAAGTTTAGCTTTAAAAAGTTCATATGTTACTGGAGTTATCAAATTGAGTTTGGCAGAACTCTGTATATAATTAATAATTGCTGGGATGCAGGTTGAATGATCGTTCTGAATGAAAGATAATCAAAACAAGAAATGCATTACAAATCATATTATAATCTGACGCGATAAATTACAGTTAGCCTATTTACTTATTAGCGTCGTCAATTAACAAATCAGGAAAACTTCCCGTGAGTTAAAAATAATTAAAAGCACATCTATCTATACAGAACTAAACTGTATTAAAGTTATAATTCTCTTTAACGTCTGCAAAATAAATTTACGCGTCAATTGTATTAGGAAATACTTTTAGCTGTAACATTAGTTTGCACTAGAACTTTGAAAATGGGTTTATTTAATAAGGTTAAATTTACACCACAATCCATTGAAATCAATTGAAATAACTCGACCACTGATCACTCGAAGCTAATGTATAAATTACCGTCTGCACAGAAAGAATACACTCCAATAGTCACGAAGGTAGATGAAATCCAGCAGGAATCCGACTATGCTAGTGCAACTAGGATTCTGTCAGAGCGAACGATAAAATGCAGTTTTTCGGAGTTCTCTATTTATACTTCTCGAATGTAACTTGAATGGGGCGTGTTAAATTTTCGCACCTTTCTTGAACTTGAGCAAAATTCGAGATACCTCGCCGTTGTGTTAATCGCTGCGATTCCTACGTTTTCCCCGGTCTACCGATTTCCTTCCGTCTCAGGCTTGCTTGCATGAGGGTGTGAAAAGTTTCCGAGAAGCTAACTCTGTGAGCTGCGAGTTCCCTGTTTCTTTAGATCGTGTACCGCCGCGATTGAATTCTGAGATCTGTCTGTCTTTGATGGTGCCACTGTTCTGAGAGCTTTGGCAACTCCCACCAGGCGGGGTGACAGCCAGGTAAGAAAATGATCTGCTGTTTATTGCTCTAGAAACAGGAGTGAGTCTGTGGCCCGTCCTCTTTTGGGCCGGCGTTAAGGAAAAGATTGCTATAAATCGTTCTCAGAAATGGTTGTGGGCGGGATTTAATCTCCCATCAAAGGCCATGCGATCTCAAACGTTCGCATAAGATAGCAGGCTACATATTAATGATCCAGCGTGTAAGGTTCTCGTGGAAATGCTGCATGCCGGTAAAAGTTACAACAGATGATCAGGGGTTCTAAAGTTATGAGAGGCCAATATTCTGTTATCATCCATCGAGTCAGGGAAATTCATTTGTCATACTTAGACGTACGTCTAGGGGAACAACAGAAGTGATTGCGTCATTAATAGGCTGAACTGCCCATGGTAAACTTCCGGTGTTATGTCTTGCGGTTCGCACTAATGACCTGTCATCGAAGCATCATTTTTTGGTGATGCGTAGATGGCAGAGAAGATAGTGTAATTCGCTTTCATAGCTAGGCGGGGGTTGTCGCGCGGAAGGTCCAGGGTTCGAATCCTGGGTAAGCCACTCATGTCTTTTTGTTTTTCTAATGTCTAGTGTTCTACTTCTTTATTTCCTATCAGTGCCTGATAACATACCTTTATGTTTGTCTCATATTAATTCGTTTGTGTGTGTTTGTTCTCAATAATTAGCACGACCTTTTGTTTTCACTTGCAGGAAATTTTTGCCTGAGAAAACAAGACACAAACGTCAAACACTCCAAGATATGACGAGGCCACTCAAACAATGGTTGTATAAGCATCGGGAAAACCCTTACCCTACCAAGTTTGATAAATTAGAGTTAGTGAAGACTAGTCACATGACCTTGACCCAGGTCAGTATGTTTGTTTTAAGTGTTGCTTTACTGTCACATTAACCTTCATTATTTATATTCATGTTCACCTTTTTCTTCTGATGGTCTTGCACTATTGATTCTTCTTCTTCTTCTTCCTCGTTCGCCCTGAAAAGGACGGTGGTTGAGTTGTGTCTGTTTGCGCCAAAGCTGTGATATCTGCACCTTTCGGTCGACACATCCGACTTCTGCACGGCATTTTTTAGGGACCGGGTTTGCCTTCCCATTTCGATCCGTACTCGCTCAGCCAGACTGCACTGCTGCAGACTGTTTCCAGGACCACCACGTGGAGGTGGAGTACGGTCTTGATCAGCTCTGGTTCGCTGATCCTGATGCAAGCAGTCAAGCTATGGGTCGCTGACTGAATTCATTATTGCTGCATCTTGGGGTCCCGCACTATTGATTCTATCTTCCCTTTGAACCAGCAGCCTTCTCGTTAGCCCTTAATAATCTTCTATCAAAAATTACACCGTTTCATTCTACGAGCCAAAATCAATTCTTGGAAGAGTCTCCGGAGAGATTATTGGCTACTAACATTTTCCTCACACATGTGCTGTCTGTGATTGCAACGCTGAAGAATCAAAACAATGCCGACCTGGATGACCTGAGAGTGACACTTCACAAACTGTGTCAACAATTCTAAAAAGTTGTGATACAGTGGATCCATTCTCACTACAACATCCTTGGAAATGAAGAGGCTGACAGATTGGCAAAGGAATGGGGGAAAGCTACCTCAATTTGACACAAGCATAACTTATGGCCAAGAGTTTTATCCAGCGCTTATACAAGACCGAGTGGGAAGCAGAACATCTAGGCCACAGTAACAATGCTGCATATTACCAGCTCAGCAGAAGTGAACATGTGGTAATCTTCAAACTTTGCACTGGTCACAACACATTGAGATACCACCAATTCAACAAGTTAAAGATAGGAACTACTGATGAGTGTAACTGTAGCACCGATGTAATGACTGCTGATGAGTGTAACTGTGGCACCGATGTAATGACTGCTGATGAGTGTGACTGTAGCACCGATGTAATGACTGCTGATGAGTGTAACTGTGGCACCGATGTAATGACTGCTGATGAGTGTAACTGTGGCACCGATGTAATGACTGCTGATGAGTGTGACTGTAGCACCGATGTAATGACTGCTGATGAGTGTAACTGTAGCACCGATGTACTGACTGCTGACCATCTACTTCAAAGGCCCAACATATGAGGAACAGAGAAAGCGCATATGACCATCACGAGTACCAGTCCCGGAAAAGCTCCACGGAGATGACAACAGCCTCAAGGTGACCACTGCTTTATTTGAATATATTCAAGTTGACGTCTCGGAGTGAGCGAAGAAGAAGAAGAAATAACAGAGCTGGTAACAATCAGTGGTGTTACCAATCAACGACAATGGGCTTGGTAGTGATAAATGTTGTCGTCAATCAATGATAATAGACTTGGCTGTGTTAAATGCTGTTATCAATCAATGATAATAGACTTGGCTGTGTTAAATGCTGTTATCAATCAATGATAATAGACATGGCTTTGTTAAATGCTGTTATCAATCAATGATAATAGACATGGCTTTGTTAAATGCTGTTATCAATCAATGATAATAGACTTGGCTGTGTTAAATGCTGTTATCAATCAATGATAATAGACTTGGCTGTGTAAAATGCTGTTATCAATCAATGATAATAGACATGGCTTTGTTAAATGCTGTTATCAATCAATGATAATAGACATGGCTTTGTTAAATGCTGTTATCAATCAATGATAATAGACTTGGCTGTGTTAAATGCTGTTATCAATCAATGATAATAGACTTGGCTGTGTAAAATGCTGTTATCAATCAATGATAATAGACATGGCTTTGTTAAATGCTGTTATCAATCAATGAGAAGAGACTTGACTGTGATAAATGCTGTTATCAATCAATGAGAAGTGTCTTGGCTGTGTTAAATGCTGTTATCAGATCAATGATCAAAGACTTGGTAGTGATAAATGCTATTACCAATCAATGATACTAGACTTGGTAGTGTTAAATGCTGTTATCAATCATTGATAATAGACTTGTCAGTGATAAATGTTGTCGTCAATCAATCATCAGGTCAGCAACTGGTTCGCAAACGCTCGGAGACGTCTGAAGAACACCGTGCAAGGAGATGACGTGTCATGGGCAAAGAGAATCAGAGTTTACAACCAATTCGCCGAGGGAAACGCCGAGCTTTTCAGCATTCCTTCCTCGGAGGAGGACGACGACTGGGATTCCGATGAGGAAGCAATCGGTAAGTCAGTTGTCATTGATCACTCTTCAGCTCTCGAAGGAGGATAAGCCTCCAACAAACGCCAGGTCTTCTGTATCCGTTTTAAATCTCCCCACATTTGCATTAGCACCACTAAAAGATGTAGAATCTTACACATGTCTTGGAAGTAATATAGACACAGTTGGAGGGACAGACAGTTTTTTGTTGTTGTTTGCGTACGCCCGCTATTACTCGAGGCGAAATCTCAGGTTATTATGTCTAACCTGAGACTGATTTTTACGTGAGTATCCCTTTTTCTTGCACAGAGACAGGTGTTCCTCGCCATTCAGGCAGAGACTCGCCGATTTCGGAGGTACTCATTAGAGCTGGGTCGGCTCAGGAGCCGCCAGTCCCTGGTCGACGACACTCCTTCAAATGTTCTCGCCAGGGTTCGAGTTGATCCAGTCCTAATCCCTGTCGACGAAAAAATCTTCAAATGTCCTCGCCCAGGTTTGATCCAGGGTCACCCGGTCGCCAGCGCAGTTTGGTAACCGCTACACCAGCGCGGCTCCATGGACAGACAGTGATATCAAAATAAGAATACAAAAAGCAAGAGGAGCTTTCATTGCATTGGGAAACATATGGAGAACAAGAGAAATCAAGTCCAACACGAAAATAAGAATCTTCAACTCAAATGTCAAGTCAGTCCTATTGTACGGATCTAAGACATGGAGAACCACAAAAACAACAACCAAAAAGCTGCAGACTTTTATAAATGGGTGCTTGCGTAGAATAGAAGGACTGAAATGGTATGACAAAGTCACAAATGTGGAATTGATGACAAGAACCAAACAAGTGCCAGCGGAACAAGAGTTGAGAAGAGTTGGCGATGGATAGGACACACATTGAGGAAGCCTGTTTATAACATTACAAGGCAGTCCTTGTTCTGGAATCCACAGGGAAAGAGAGGCAGAGGTAGACCAAAAAACACATGGAGAAGAGAACTGGAAAGAGAGGTGAAAATGATGAAGAAAACATGGAAAGAACTTGAGCGGATGGCACAGGACAGGAAGACTTGGCATGTTGTCGCGAGAGGTTCAGATGTTATTAAAATGAAAGATATCCTGGACGCAAAGATGTATCAGATGATACCAGGATAGTGCCAGATAAGAGACTGGTCTTATAAGAAATACCCCCGTCACTGAAAAGTTTAAGGGTGTATCGACAATCAAAGGTAAGGTCAAGCTATGTAAACCTTCAAGTATGATGATAGTGTTGGTCACTGAAGATCTAACTGCTACCTCTCCAGATCTTACCTTGAATAATGGTTAAATAGTTGTTTTTGTGGCTAATTGTCTTGGGATAAATTAAATATTTCATACTCCTCATGGACGAAGTTATCAAGGCATGTAAGGAGAGAACAAGAAAGTATTCAGTGGGGTACTGGAAGATTAGACAGGTATGTATTTCAGAGCTGGCATTTGCTGATGATGTTGCGTTGATTGCTAAATCAGAGGCACATCTCCAATCCAACCTGCAAGTTTGGAAGGAAGAGCTGGAGAAGAGAGGGATGGCCATAAGCAGCTCTAAAACAAAATCCATAGTGATATCACGAGAACAAAGAAGACATCAGATTAAGCTGGGAGAACAAGTCCTGGAACAGGTCGACCACTTTAAATACCTCGGAGCTAATATAGACCGAAAGAGAGGCATCAAAGAAGAGTTGGCCACTCGAAAAGCAGCAGCTGGGAGACTTTTTCAGGCCATAAATCGAGGATTCCTCAGCAAGAGAGAGGTTGGTAAGAAAACGAAGATGGCTGTATACCGCTCCACCTATGTCACAGTCTTGACATATGGATGCGAGTCATGGGCAATGACTACAACCCATAAAAGTCAAATCCAAACCTCAGAAATGAGGTATCTGAGGAAGGTGGTTGAAGTAACAAGAAGAGACATGGTCCGCAACCAGACGATACGCTATGGCCTAAAATCCAACCCCCTGCAGATCCAAGTAGAACAGTCCCAAATAAGATGGTTTGGCCATGTCTGCAGAATGGGAGAAGATCGGCTACCACGACAAGCATGGGAAACAAAGAGCCAGGGATCCAGACCCGAGGACGACCCAGAGTCCACTGGGAGGACAACATTAGACAATCTTTGAAGGACCGAGGACTAGAATGGAATCAGGCCAGAAGGAAGACAGCCGATAGGATAGTCTGGCGCTCTCTCTTCCAAACCTCTACACCTCACGGTAGAAGGGGAACGACTAAGTAAGTAAGTAAGTATTTTTACAACTAAGAGCGTGAGTTGAATTATTAAAGACGGAAACCATGAGCGTCAGTAGGCTTATAATAGACAGAAGTTGTAAGACCAGTTGGGCTTGTCAGTGGCGTACTAATGGGGGTGTGAGGGGGGCAGTCCGCCACGGGTGACATCCAGGATGAGGGTGCCAATAATAATTACTTAATATTACTTGTAAGTATGTTTCGTTATGGGGGAAGGGAGCCAAAGATATGATCCGCCCCGGGTGCTAAATACTTTAGGGACGCCTCTGGCTGTAACCTCTTACCTTGTAGGCCCACCTGATGAATTGGAAAGACATTGAGCTGATGGCACGCGATAGGAGGACTCAGCTTTCTACTTCATTTTCTGCGTTCAGTTTGTTGTCATGCGAAATCTTAAGGCCTGTCGTCAAGACGAAACCTATTTTTTTTCCAGGTCAGCCTCATAGTTTCTGTCTGAGCTCGGAACCCTCTGGTCATGTAATTTAATTTTCTGACAATTTAAAATTCACTAGAGTATTTTACTTCTAGGGATTACAAACATTCAGTCACTTAACGCTCTGGTGCCGCAGTAGCGTATTGGTCAAGAAAATATGGGCCTAACACCATATTCCCAATATACCTCAATAGGCGTGAGATTTGATCCTTTTTTTTTACCTTTTACTTGACTCTCTGGGAACAAATTTGAAGCATTTTTTGCTTTAAGAAAAGTATTGAAGCTGAAGAATTGAAGGCTTATTTTTAAAGCTCCAATGGAGGAACCCTTCCGCCCACCTCGTGTGGATTTGTTATGCATCTTTGGCGACATTCTTGCCAAATATAGTTGTTACACGGCCCTATTCTCAGTTACCAATTGCCAAATAGGGCCTCTATAGTCTCCTATAGCTTACGGTCTCACAATGTCTAAGTCCGGTCCTGACTACAAGAAGAATACAATATTTGAACAAAATAATGAGAAACTGCGAGAAGATACTCTAGTCTGAACAAAAAAAATTAAGTGTGGCAACAAAAGTGACACATATATGAAGAGTTAAGAAAGAATGAAAAAAGAAGATTGTAGAAGAATAAAAACAGAAAAGTAAGAAAGAATACAAACAAAAGAGTAAAAAAAGAATGAAGCCAGAAGAGTAAGAAAGTATGAAAACAGAATAGTAAGAAAGAATTAAAACTGAAGAATATGAAAGTTTGAAAACAGAAGAGAATGAAAGAATAAAAAAAAGTGTTGCCCAATATCACTTTAGTGTATGGTTCCCACGAAACAGTCAACAACTGGTCACCCTATGCCTCTTATTACACGATCAAGTAGAAGAAATGACGTGCAGACAGGAGCACCTCATGTATTATATTGTATCAATGGAGTGATTTGCATAAGGGAAATTATTTAAAGGGACACAATTCATTGCCCTACAATATGTGAAAAAATCAATAGTTTTAAAAATCTCTTTTACTTCACTTTATTTTAAACCCGTACATTTCGTCTCACTATAAAATTTGAGTTAATAACGTTGTTACGAATTCTTCATTTATTTTTATATTTTTATCAAATATTTTAAATACTAAAAGAATATACAATTTGTAAACACTTTAATGTTTTTACAGTAGCTTCTACATGTGTCTCTGTGTAAGTTTTAATGAAACGGACTCTGTTGTGCGAAGAACGTTGACTTTATCTAGAGGGGAAACGGCATCTGCAGTTCCCCGAAAATCAATGGACACGAAAGGTTACATACATGCTCTTTTTTCACCCGCTCTCTCTTCTTTCTCACCAGTAGACAGAAAAATAGTAAGATATTACAAAGTTACTTCATAACAAATATGGATGAAGATCCTGAAACATCGCATTAACTTCTCCTTCTTCTTTGATCCTTAGCCGCCGATCGTCAAAGCAGTCAGTGGCCATTACGCCTAGTGGCGTCTTGTAGGGCAACAACAAATTGATTCCACTTTGCTCGGTCGGTGGCCATCCTTCGTACAGTGCCCCAACTCTGGTTCATTCTTTGCATCTCAGCCTCCACAGTCCTACGCTAAGTTGTTTTTGGTCGGCCTCTATTGTCCTGACATTCCAAAAACCTATTCTTGTTTCGCGTTTTGCGGCATTAACTAATAAAATTAAATTTATTACAGAAAAAAATTAGGTGCATTATAAATATAACAAAAACATCCAATGTCTCACAACATTAATATTCACTCCCAAAAATGTAAACAATTACTAATTTCTTACAACCAGAGCACAATGGAAATAGCACACAACAGACAAAATTCTGTTTCTTCTTCTTCCTCGTTCGTCCTGAAAAGGACCTTGGTTGCGTTGTGCCCGTTTACAGCAAAGCTGCGATATTTGCGCCTTTCGGCTGACACATCCGACTTCAGCACGGCATTTTTTGGGACCTTCCCACTTCGATCCCCACTCTCTCAGCCAGACTGCAGTGGTGCTGCCTGTTTCCAGGACCACCACTTGGAGGTAAAGTAGGGTCTTGGTCAGCTCTGGTTCGCTGACCCTGACGCAAGCAGTCAAGAGTCGCTGACCCTGACGCAAGCAGTCAAGCTATGGGTCACTGACTGCATTCATCTCTCTAGCTGCGTCTTCGGTCTCCAACAGACAAAATGTCTATACAGCACAAATTCAGTCATCGACAAACTGTACATAGGGGCAACGTCTATTCTTAATTCTGGAAAGTATGTTAATAAAACAAAGACCAATGTACTTTCCAATGTTTACTGCTTGTAGTCAGTTACTTTAGCAGTAGGCTCTAGGAGTAACCCTGGAACTAAGACAAAACATACACCAAGTACCATAAACAAAATACAAATCGTAACTTAATGTTAAATATAAGTTTTTAGGCAGCACTACGTCAGTTGTTTTATTATTGCTAGGCAATTCTTTATGCTGTCCCTTCCAAATGAGTTGTCCTGTTAATTCCTCAATATCAATTCACAACATGCATCTCACATAGAATAATTGTATTTGTACATACATGTATGTTGGACCATTTGCTCTGTCAGTAAAATCAACTTGGTGTCCTCTTCCAACTGAACGTTTTGGTTTGGTTTGTTATGGACTATCTTCATTGTACACGGACAACGCCATCAGTGCTCCGATCTCCTCCCTTACATCACACAAGGAGGATCTCAGCGCAGTGCACGAACTCCGTAGCACCGGCGAGAATCCCAATGTGTGTTTGTGTGTGTATAGAAATCACACATTCTATAAATATTTTTTGTGGTGGGTAGGTTTCCTAATTTTTAAATTTTGCCAGGGCAGTGGCCTGATAGGCCTACTCTTTACGATTTCCAACTGACGTGGGATTTTTAACGTTCGGAACTGTGGTGGATTTGATGTTATGAATTGTTGTAGGTATTATTATATTTGTATTTAATGAGATTAGCTATGAAGGTCCCTGAATATACCCAATAGTATTGTGAACTTTTCAGGGTACCTTTCCGCTACCACCTTTTTTTATTTCATTCAAAATGTATTTATATTATTATATTAAATGACTTCGTGTAGTGTCTAGGGTTATGAATGTAGAGTGTAATGTACAAAAATCAACAAACATACAAACAAATAGTTTATTATTCACAACAGCACACAGTACTACCACAATAACATACAAACGACACTTTAAAAGGCTATCCTATTTAAGACTGAGGTTGAAATTTGTGTAAATATGATTTTTACAATTTTATTATCCTGATTCTAAATTAATTGGAATCAGGACTGACAATTTAAAAGTGAAATCAAATAATCATTTACATCAGTCAAATAGCACAATAGATCATCTGTCCATACATCAACTATTTTTCTAATATACATCTGTAGTGTTCTCCTACTTTAAGGTAATACTGGTAGTACCACTAGGTTGTTGTTTGAAATCATACCCTTTTAGTAATGTTTGTTTCTAGTTGTCACTTGTGGAACTATTAAATATTTGTCCCAGTTTATTCACTGTCACTTTTTATATTTCTTCTTTAATTCTGTAGTTGAGCTCTCAGGTGCCGAACGAGAACTTATCTTGTCAGTAGAACATAGGTTGAACCTTTCCTCTGCTCGCTTGACAATCTGTTCCCTGTTTGATAGGCAATGGCCACTACTCGCAGTAAACAGGCAGAGTCCTGAATCAATCAGTTTTCAAGCGTTTGGTACCACATTAACGTCAGTACCCAGGACCTCTGCAATGTGAAGGTTTGCATCCTTCTTAATATCTAGCATACACTAATAGTCCACATTTAAGGACATGTACATTACAAACAAACTAAAAGGGTCATATCCTTATACAAACCTATGCCACCATTTTCTTTTGATGTGACAATGTACCCCATTATTCCTCTCCTCTAATAGTTACAACGCCACTGCAATTCCAGCTGTAATCTCTTCCATATAATAGGATAGGTGTTATGCTCCTTTATGACAATCATACATATTCTTGTAGTTTTACACCTCTCTGACAATCTATCACATGGTGGATCAATCTTTAGGCTTTGCCTCATGTTCGCTATAGACCCACTCATGTCCAGACATATATTATTATTTCACATTCAACTTTTGTATAAAATACAGATTAATAAATGTCAATCTTACCACAATTTGTTCATTGAAATACACAGAGACGATGACTGACACAGTTTCGATCTGTTTTGTTGTCCAGGCTGCCCAGAAATTGTATTTTAAAGCACAGCCTGATCTCATCTATCACTGGTGAAAATTTTCTAGTAATGGCGTCCCCCTAACGCTTATTCTGACAATATCGATTCAGCTGGCCAATCACTCTTAATTTTTACAAGGGTAAACAGTCTTTCAAAAAATATCATTCAAACCTTTCTACGTTACTAGGCTATTTATGTTTATTCAAAAGTCAGCCAATAATATTTCGTCTCACTTCAAATGCCACCCAATCGGATTCACTGTACTATCTGAGCCTATCCGTCACCTACTTTTATTCCCAAAAAAATATGCGATCCAATCTAAGCAGATATGCCTTGACCTGACAGTATCTCTGATCTCTATGTATGGTTTTATCATTAGTTGATTAGTTAAGGGACTATTTATATAACTAATAACATATTCTTGGTCAGCAAGTCTTCAGGTACACGAATCTACGATTTTCAAGGGGCTATGCGTTTGGTTCAAAATTCTATCTTTTTTTCTGTTAGTTGTTTATTTTTAAACTACCTCTCGTTCACTATTTTTCCATGTAATATCAAGCTGAATACGAGAGCTTAGGTCATTCATAATAAGAGCTTAACAAGTTTCCATGACCGTAGTGTATACATTTCTAACTTTTTCATTGTATTTGGGGAAACCCCTAAGGCAAGGCTTGCCACTGTGCTACAGTTGGCTTTTAGTTTAAAATCAATGCGAAACGAATTAGCATTTCATCTATCCTTGCCCCTCCTCGTTCCACAATGCATTTTAGGCAAATATTTTCTTAAAACTAGGAAAAGTGGGTGTTTATGTCAAGGACGAATTTGAAAAATTGGGTACCGTTTTGTTCGGCTATTCGTTAGCAAATAATAATCATGAAGGCGTAGGCGATACCAACCGTTCTAGCAGAAAATTCTTTTGTACTTTCTTATCTTTGCCTTTATGCCCTATACTGTTATATATATATATATTAATTTATATATTGTATTTAGAAATCACTACAGGAACTTGCACACGAGACCTCCTAGTTTTTCACCCTTATCCGAGAAGGCATCACATACGATCTCACTACCCATGAAACCGGGGGAACAATTGTTCAACTCCAAAATAGCGTACATACATTGGTAATGGTTATGCTTGTTGGCTAGATCGTACTATATAGGGTGTAGAACTCTTTTACTCACGGTAGAAGGGGAACGACTATGTAAGTAAGTAAATTGAATATTTAATATGTAATATCTATCAAACAGAACATTAACTCAATTAGAATAAATTAAGTAAGTCTGAGTGAAAGTATTTACAATTTATTGACCCTATACCGTTTCTCTTTTCGGTTAGGAAAATTAAAATGAATTCAAATATTATATACACAATCAAATAAATAAATTTGGAATATTCTTATCCATAATAGTACTATGATAAATTTGTAGTTATAATGTCAATTTCTTTCTTTCACATAAGTACTATCACTTTCACTGGCTTGTAAAGTAATATTAATTGAATATAGTCCTTAGTGAGTCATCATTATAATATTTTTAATAAGTGTGGTTTCTTTATTTTATTATGTGGCTTCTTTGTTTCAAAATTTGTCCGCGTACCTCGCGGATGAGAGGGGGAAAAGTGCATTTAAATCTATGCAGTCTTTAACTTACTAAATTGGGACTACCCTGATGTAGAAATGCCAATTAAAACGATTTTTCTCTTAGAATAACATATTATTTGAGGACGTCTTTATACATACCTCTTAAGTAATATCCCCGTTGTTTAAACTAGCTATAACTTTCGTTTAAATATCTTTAGTCTTTGAGAAATTAAATATCTTCGTATTTCCAGTTGCACAAAATAGACCTCTCTGTCAAGCATAAAAAGGTTTCCCTATACATATCAGAAAAGGAGCGTTTCCATTGGTTGTTATATCGGTCCGTTTCCCTCCTATATTTCGAGCGGTAAATTTGACCGTGGTGTATCATATCTTGTACAGTTATTCGAATGCGTGATGTGAAACAGACGTCATCTCACGACATAGCCTCCCAATTCAACAACGTAAAGCCGTTGTTGGAGCTTCTTGTCTGGATTCATAATCACGACATTCTTCCAATCTTGGATTTACTCTGCCTTACTGTTATCCTGGTTTCCTGCAGGTGGGTCAGTTCAAGTAGGCACTACTCAAGAAACCTGCCTCAACACTATGTGATCCAAGAATAATCTCCTGTTGTGTTAATAAACAGCACAGGTGCTGCTGCCTGTCAAATGCTGATTATCAATCAATATTCACCATTACTCTTCTCTGAGTCTGTTCAATGACATGTCCAGAGGTTTTAGATGTTCCTCAAGGTTGCAATATTTATGACGATGTCATCTATATAATTGGTGATAGCTGAGTTTCATAAGGGATCCAGTAATTTCCTCATCATCCTGGATAAAACACTCGGAGTATTCTTCAACCCAAAAAGCAACATATGAAATCATAGTGCCCCTCCGAAGTGATCACAGCCAACAATGGTCTGAGTTCAGGCTTGACTGGAATCTGGCAATACCCTCATCTAGATTTACTGTTACTCTGTTACTGTAATATTTCCCACATCCAGGCAGAGTCTATTTTCACCAGGTGTTTTCTCAGCTTAACGTCACTGCCGAGATAATATGATATGGGGAAATGAATTTCCTGACCCAAGAAATCAATTCTCCCTTTTGCATGGCACTATACAAGGGGATTGACATAAGTCTTGGGCCTGCCCATGAAGGACATGTCACAGAGAGCTGAAATTTTGTATAGTGTTTATTCCTTTTCAATATAGCCACCGTCTGAATTGACACACTTCTGCTGTCTCTGCTTGACCTTGAAAAGACCTTTGATTAGAACACCCTATTTTTCAAACTAAACCAGTCATCACATGCCAGTATAACCTCTTCATCGCTGTCAACATGATTCCTTTTAGCTGTTTTTTAAGATTTGGGAATAGAAAAAAGTTTGATGGAGCCAAATCTGGAGAATATGGTGGGTGTGGAAGAATTTCAATATTCAAATCGTTGGCTGCTAGCTGCACAAGCAGTGCTTTGTGAGAGGGCACGTTGTCTTGAAGCAAAGGAAGATTTTGAGTGCGCGTTATCCCTCGTTTCCTGGTCACAACCTTTCTTAGTTTTGTGAGAAGATCTGCATAGTACTGTCCATTAACTGTGTTGCGACGAGGCAGATAATCTTTCAAAAGGACACCTTTGCCGTCCCAAAAAACAGTCAGCATCACTTTTTATGCAGATTTCTTCGCCCTCGGCTTGACAGGTGTTGGGGAGCCCGGGGTTTTCCATTGCATGCTGGCAATTTTGGATTCGGGGTCATAATGGTGTACCCAAGTCTCATCTATTGTCATCATGGTCACCAAAAAATGTAGGTGTTTTTCCCTGAAACATCAGAAATTGTATCACAGCTCTGGCCTCCTTCTTTTCCATTGTTTTGTCAAATCTTTGGAGCAGCAGATCCGGTCAGTAGGGTACATTGCGCCGTGCATCGTAGCGGGAAAACTCATTGAAGAAACAAACGCGTACTTTACACATTCAGTGCATATATGACGAACCTTAAATGTGCCAAGTTTCATCTTCCTCCTGTGAATCCTTCGTGGTCAGGCTCAAGACTTATGTCAAACCCCTTGTAATAATAAAATCTCAATCCATGTCCGTATCAATACTTCCATAGGACTGTGTATAAGGGCCGGCAAGCTACCACCGTTACCGATACCCTTCTAATGCTAATTTATTTGCCGTATGTCGAAGAGAGCTGGGCATTAGGCCAATTGCCCACTCGCCCACTTCCAATTTTTCTGGGGGAATCCCTCAGTTTCGTGTTCACATTTGGCTGACAAACGATTCTATTTTTATCCAGTTCCACGAATTTTGAATACAATTGTGTCGGCGCGGGATGGGTTTGTTCCCCTCTCGGAATGAGACGGAGAGTTGCCATGGTCACTGGTTTACTGGAAGACTGGGTGTGAGAAGGTGCATGCCTATTCACTATGTCTACCTTGTTATTTTTATTTTCAGGCCTATGTTTGCCACACTTCTTTTCTAGGTTCTGGTGAGTTTCTTTACGTGTGGAGTTTACCTTGCTACATTGTGCACAGGTGGTCACATACTGAAATATGTCTTCAGCAACCCCTGGCCAATAATGTTGCACTGAGGTCCGTTGACAGGTGGTACCAATCTTCTTATGTCCACCGTCTGAATCAACATGTGCTAATTCCATAAATTTTTCCCTGTAAGAAGATGACAGTACTAACTGGCTATGAGCATTGGGTCCTTCTCCAGCTTTCCTGTAAAGCAATCCATCCTCCACATAAAATTGTCCTTTCTTTTGGTGGTTATATCTGTGTGGCAATTTGCCAAAGCAAGGTTTTAATGTTTTATCTTTAGCCTGGGCCTTTCTCATCTTTTTAAGATGAACGTTTAGTGGTGGTCCCTCCTCCTTCTTAGGACTTGACCTGGTCTGGAGCGTTGCCATGATCACAGGTTTTATTATGTTCCCTAAGAAAACATACTTCTTTCCTAACACCAGCGGGTAATTAGGATCATCACACACTGCTGCACTGATCACTCCTTCCACATAGCGAATCTTGACATTGATTCTGGCTAGGGTAAGTGTCATGGTGACTGTTCCTTTAATGCCCCTTGTATCTCCACTTTCCCAGTGGTATACTGGTCAGGGTGCACCAGAGTTGCACTCACAACTGAGTCATATTCCAATCCTGAATCGGAAAGGCACATAATCTTATTGCCATTACATGTTACTTCTTCACAGATGGGGGGATGATGGAGGTTTGTTTGACTGTCTGTCAGGTCCTTCCTACCCTTTCCCACTGTTGTCATACAGGCAGCGTGATAGAGAAACTTTCCTACCACATTCGGTTGTATGGTGGTAGTTCATTTTGCACATTTTGCACCACCTATCACCCTGTCTATAGGGTTTCTTATCCTGTACCTGAGGGTTCCTGTTTTTATGATCATATTTAGGCCTGTCATAACCGTGTTTGTATCTATGTGGTTGGTCCCTATTTTCATACTCATCTTGGTTTTGTGCTGTTTTATTACTATTTCCTTGTTTCTTCTTGACTCCAGCTATTTCTGACTGAGCCGCTTGATATCTCTCAGCAACAGTTAGAATCTCCCCCAATCTCTCTGCACCTTGTTCCATAAGAAGTTTTCTCATGTCTGGAGGCATAGACTCTCTTACTTGCTTTATCATGACTATTTCTTTTAGGTCTTGGGTTTTTCCAAGAGTAGTCCATTTCTCCAAGTAGGTTTCTAATCTGGCAGAGAATTGGTGGTAAGTTTCTCCAGAAAGTAGCTTGGTAGTTCTAAACGTCTTCGTATAAAATTTTGAATTCTTTTCATAACGGACTAGCAATGCCTGCTTCAAGAGTTCATAGTCTTCTTGGTCTCCTTTACCTAATTTTGTAAAAACTTCATAAGAAGCTCCCCTCAGCCCTTGTGATAACTTAAGGCTCCATTTCTCTTTCTCTGGGCCTTAGTTAGTAACTAATCTCTCGTACCTACTTAAAAAGACTCAATATCATCTTCTTTCTCCACAAATGGATCCAATTGGAAGTTTATGGCTCCATTTGAGGCACCCTGACTTGCACACATGTCAGAGGTAGTTGGGCTTCTTCCATTTCTTGTAACATGTCCTTGAAGTTCAAGCTCTTTCAGCCTCAATTCATGTTTCCTTTGTAACCTCTTTTCCTCTTTCTCAGCTTCCATTTGCAATCTCTTTTCTTCCCTATCAGCTTCTAATTTCCTAACCTCAGCTTCCCTATCAGCTTCTAATTTCCTAACTTCCCTATCAGCTTCTAATTGTAATCTTTTAGCTTCAGCGTCTAATTGTAATCTTTTAGCTTCAGTACCAAATTAATACACAATCTTAATTAACTACAACCACTGTCACCTCATCCAGTCACCACAATTTGTTTAATTTTTACTATTGACTTTCTTTATCTTATTTATATTTATTTTATTCCTACTTTTACTTTTACAATTGTCTCAAAGTGAAGACCCTAGGGTATAAATGAAATCCCGGACCAGCCCCCAGATGTCGCGAGAGGTTCAGATGTTATTAAAATGAAAGATATCCTGGACACAAAGATGTATCAGATGATACCAGGATAGTGCCAGATAAGAGACTGGTCTTATAAGAAATACCCCCGTCACTGAAAAGTGTAAGGGTGTATCGACAATCAAAGGTAAGGTCAAGCTATGTAAACCTTCAAGTATGATGATAGTGTTGGTCACTGAAGATCTAACTGCTACCTCTCCAGATCTTACCTTGAATAATGGTTAAATAGTTGTTTTTGTGGCTAATTGTCTTGGGATAAATTAAATATTTCATACTCCTCATGGACGAAGTTATCAAGGCATGTAAGGAGAGAACAAGAAAGTATTCAGTGGGGTACTGGAAGATTAGACAGGTATGTATTTCAGAGCTGGCATTTGCTGATGATGTTGCGTTGATTGCTAAATCAGAGGCACATCTCCAATCCAACCTGCAAGTTTGGAAGGAAGAGCTGGAGAAGGCAGGGATGGCCATAAGCAGCTCTAAAACAAAATCCATAGTGATATCACGAGAACAAAGAAGACATCAGATTAAGCTGGGAGAACAAGTCCTGGAACAGGTCGACCACTTTAAATACCTCGGAGCTAATATAGACCGAAAGAGAGGCATCAAAGAAGAGTTGGCCACTCGAAAAGCAGCAGCTGGGAGACTTTTTCAGGCCATAAATCGAGGATTCCTCAGCAAGAGAGAGGTTGGTAAGAAAATGAAGATGGCTGTGTGACAGCGCCATCTTGAGATCTGTCGTTCTCGGCGCTGGCCCCATCTGGGCAGCCATGTTGTCTATGTGGTTTAGTGCCTTTTGATCACGTTATCTTCAAGCAGATTTATTACAAGGCCATAATAAGCCTACATATTAGTAGTGTTTTTGCTCTAGTTGTGTATATCTGTGTTTTCATGCATTCTGGAGCAATAATCGCGTGTGTTATCTGTGTGGCGCAGATTAATGCGCGTAAGCGCGCAATAAATTGAGTGGTTAGGCCAGGGCCTATAAAAAGGGGTAGCAAGCGGCGAAACCGGTCTATGTTTGAGAGAGCCGCCCAGTGAGAACAGACTAAGAAGACACACAAGAGCCAAGCTGTAAATGCCTTGAGCACGTGAGTTAATTTAAATTAGCATTAGTTTTCTAGGATTCTGAAATTATATCGATGTGGCTATTTTAATGTTTAATGGGATAGATAGATAGATAGATAGATAGATGTGAGAGTTTAAGAGCGATTATTTCATTCTTCAGAAAGGCTATTCCACTGGAAATTTAGATAAGATTAACGATCGCAAGATAGTAGCCTCGTGGTGATAAAAGGCGGCGATAGCGAGTCTGATTAAACACGCTCCGCGTGGTAAACCTATAATATGTTATGCCGAGCGACACGTTGTGTATTTAGTCCCAGTTTGGCTTAAGTCGAGAATAATTATATTGTATTCTTTATGTAAGAGTAATTTAGTGTATTTCACGTTTATTGATAATTCTACTGTATATTTAATGGGTTACTGTGAGGTGAGAATATGTATTTAGATTTCTGGAGAGCGCGAGGCCACTCCTTTGTTGAGACAGGTGTTTCTCTGTTTGCTCCTGGTGGAGCATGGAAACACCAATGCGGCTGGTGTCCACCACAAGCCAACAGAAGCATTTTTATGCTATTACAGTGGTTGTTCCTGTAATAATGTGTTTCATGCGATGAGATTCCCAGCCGCACGAGTCGTCACATACGACATGCTTCAGAATGCAGTAACGAATATTGAGATAGACCAGTTGTGAGGTGGTGGTTAATTCTCATTATTGAGATTATTTGTTGTACATGTATTGAAGAATATTATTTTATGTCCAGTTGATTATTATTGTTGTGTGAACAATGGTTTGTGAGAGCACGTGGGCGTACCAGATGTATATTTCTCTTCTCCGCTCCTGAAGGAGCATGGGGCCACCGGTGTGGTTTACCTCAGCATGGAGCATTCAGATGCTCTTGCAGTAGTGGTTTCGGTAGCAACCTATGTTACCCGGTGCGATTGCCAGCCTCATGCACAACACCATACTAGTCGCATTGGACGACACGCATGAGTGTGTGAGATAGTTGATGATATCAGGTGGGCGCATGTTTTCTGTATGGTAAGTGTTATTATCCATGCTATTGATGTTCACTTAGACGTTGTTTTATTTATTATTTTTCAGACAGTCTATGAACACTGACTGGGTGTTCGTTTGATTGTTTGTTGGATTGTTCGTTTGGTGTTCGGTTGTGTTCGGTAGAATTAAATGTTGATCTGCATAAGGCTTTGGATTGCTTGAATTGTTAAGTCTGCTGCTGAGAGGGTTGCAAGCAACCAATAATTGCAACCCCTGTCAAACGATCCTTTATAAATTTTCTTAGTGCACGGGTCTGGGGTGTGAGGTAACACCTAGCCCCTGTCACAAGTGGCGTCGTCGGTAGGATTGACAGACAGCACGCAGTGAAGCAACTCTTCAGCAATCAGAGCAGCAACAGTAGAACACCCAGTTCAGTGCAAGGCGAGGGACGGGATCATCCAGTTTGTCAAGATTTCTAGTCAACTCTACTAGCAACAAGATGGCGGCACGCAACACACGCGCTGCTAGTAGAACTGATAACGAAGATGTGGCTGAGGTGGATGACCCTGTAGTAGGGCTGGATCGTCAACCAGAACGAGTACAGTACATCGTGGTACCTACTCACAAGAGAGTGCGGTGCTTTGGGGAGCGCACGGGTCCTACGGCTGAGGAATATGTCAGAGAGGTGAGAGCTGCCTGGAGAGTAGGGATGATGAGTAAAGAGGACCAGGCAGATGTTATTCTTGACAGTGTGACCCCAAGTGTCCGTAGGGAGCTGAGGATTCAGGCTGATGACGGTGACCCAGAAGCAATGCTACATTCCATTCTTAGGGTGTATGGGGAGCGTCGGAGCATCCCAGAAGTAATGGCCGCGTTCTACTCTACCCGGCAAGGTGCAAGGGAGTCTCTTTGGGAATTCTCCCATCGCATTCACGAGGTGTTTGAAAGTGTTGTAAGGGCACAAAAGCAGAACAATGTCACTCCTTTGGCGCCATCCTTTCTTCGTGACCAGTTTGCTGCTTGTCTGAGAGATGACCTAGTAAGAAAGCTTGCAAAGGAAATGATCTTTAAGGAGCCTACAGCATCGTTTAAGTCGGTGAGGGACTATGCCCTACGGTTTTTAGAGATTGAACACGCCCCTGGGGCTGGTGTTGCCAGCGTCGGAGTAGTAAATACCGTGACGGTACCCGATATACACGCATTAGGCGCAGAAGTAGAGCGGCTGAGAGCACAGGTGGCTCAATTAGAGGCTAAAATTGATGCGATGTCTCAGGAGCAGGGGGGACGTACCAGGACAGTTCGCTGTTTTAGACGCAGAAGACTAAGGCCACGTACAGAATCGATATCCACAGGCATTAAACTAGATTCCTCTGCGGCTGGGAGTCAGGTTAAGGAAAGGGAACAGAATGGCTCAGAGATAAAGATGGTTGGTGGTCGACCGGAATGTGATGTACTAATAGCAGGGAAGAAAGTCAGGTGTATTCTTGATACTGGGTCGCAAGTTTCAACTGTTACGGAACAGTGCTTTCAGCAGCTTTTTGGAGATCTGGCCCTGGATGAAAGTAAATGGGTACGACTAACTGCTGCCAATGGTGTCACGATTCCTTATGCTGGCCATCTAGTGGTTGACGTCAAAATTGGGGAGTGCCATGTCAAGAACTGTGGCATCTATGTAGTTAAAAGTGTGAATGGGCCTGACAAAGCGCCTGGTATAGGCACCAACATACTGGCGGAAGTAAAGAACATCCACAGCTTCCTCAAATGGCAAGCTCCTGGAAAAGACACACAAGAGGTAATGTTAGATAGAGTGAAGGTGTGGGTTGCAGGAGGAAGAAAAACCTACATACCAGCTCGCTCGATCGCTACTATACAGGTGAAATGTAGAAGAGGCTCCAGATTAGAGAAGACAGTGCTTTTTGAACCCTCAAGAGACTTAGACCATAAAGGGCTGGTTATATGTCACACACTAACTGTACTCAGAGGAAGGTTCTGTCAGGTCCAAGCAGTAAATCTTGGAGATGAAGACCTTTTGCTGGCTAGGGGTACTCAAGTTGGAGAACTTTCTGAGGCATGCGCAGACTATGAGAGACACTTCAGAGTTGTTGGAGCCCAGGAAGTGGAGATATCTGCACAGCCGGGATGCCCAGCCAGGGTACCTGTTTGCAGCCCAGTTGATTTAAATGGGTTTGAAGGCAGCCAGGACGAAAAGCGCCAACTACAGAAGTTACTACAACAATATAACAGCCTTTTCGCTAAAGATGAGAATGATGTAGGGTATACAAGTAAGGTATCTCATTCGATTCAGTTGACGGATGATACTCCAGTAAAACAACCCTACAGGCGAATTCCTCCAGCTTTCTACAAAGAGGTGCAAGACCACCTTCGGGGTCTCCTCGACAAACAAATTATAAGAGAAAGTTCAAGCCCCTGGGCTTCGCCTATTGTGCTCGTGAGGAAGAAAGATGGCAAACTGCGATTATGTGTAGACTTCAGAGCTGTCAATGCCAAGACCAAAAAGGACGCCTACCCTCTTCCTCGTGTGGAGGAATATTTAGATGCTTTAGGAGGAGCAAAAATATTTTCTTCACTAGATCTAGCAAGTGGCTACTATCAGGTAGCTATGAGGGCAGAGGATCAAGAGAAAACGGCGTTCACCACCCCATTTGGATTGTATGAGTACACTAGAATGCCCATGGGACTAGCTAATTCGGCCAGTACTTTTCAGCGACTGATGCAGAGTTCCATGCATGATATGATGTTCCAGCTGTTACTGGTCTATCTAGATGACATTCTTGTGTATTCAACCGGCTTTGCAGAACACCTGCGGCGGCTTGAAAAAGTGTTCCAGCGGTTGCAACAACTAGGCCTGAAATTGAATGCAGCTAAATGTCATTTCTGCAAGCCGAAGGTGGAATTTTTGGGTCATACGGTGTCTGAAGAGGGCATTGGAGCGATGGAGGATAAGATACAAGCTATTACAAGGGCATCAATACCCAGAACACAGACAGAGTTACGTGCATTCCTCGGTCTTGCCAGTTATTATCGGAGGTTTGTGCCCGGGTTTGCCACTATAGCACGCCCACTGCATGAACTGGTTGCTCAGTTAAATGAAGACCAAGATCCACAGGGTAAACGAAGGTCCAGGAAAACTGCCATAGGAGAACTGTGGACCCAAGAGTGTGATGTTGCTTTTAAGCAGTTGAAAGCTATGCTTACGTCTACCCCTCTTCTTGGTTTCCCAGATTTTTCTGTGCCCTTTATACTGGAAGTGGATGCCTCATACCAGGGATTGGGAGCCGTGCTGTCACAAGTGCAAGATGGCAAGAAAAGGGTGTTAGCATATGCCAGTCGCACTCTGCGGCCATCAGAGAAAAATGCCAAAAGTAGCATGAAACTTGAACTGCTAAGTATGAAATGGGCTATGACGGAAAAGTTCAGGAGTTATCTGCTCGGTGCTCAAGTTGAGGTGTTTACTGACAACAGGAGTTTGGCTCTGTGGCAAAAGTCTAAGCTTGGCGCAATCGAACAGAGGTGGATAGCACAGATGTCGATGTTTAATTACTCTATCAAACACAAGGCAGGTAGAGCGAACGGAAATGCTGACTACCTCTCTCGGTATCCTATAGAGAATCCAGAACACACCGATGAAGATGATGATGTTTGCCATCAGTCACATAGCATTAGTGCCAGCTCGCTCAACAACTATACCCCCAAGGTTAGGTTTGCTGCGGAATGTGGAGTTAAGAGCCATGTGTGGAGCAGTGGAGATGGGAGATGCACCGGGCCCGGATCCAGGCACAGGTGCGTCACAAACGTTTCCATCCTATTCTCTTGAAGAACTGTTAGCATTGCAGGAGGCTGATACTGATATTATGACAGTCTCCAGAATTATGAGAGATGGTACTAGATTGCCCAAGGAGGGGACGAGGAGATTATCGAAGCCAGCAAAGAAGTTACTAAGGCAGCGTAGGCGCTTAACACTAATTGGAGGCTTGCTGTATCGGACAGTAAGCGGACCAAATGGGACTAAGATCACGCAACTTGTGGTTCCAGAATCTTTAAAAACGCGAGTTCTGGAGGCAGTGCACAAAACTGGCCATCAGGGTCGTGATCGCATGTTGCAGATACTGAGGAACAGATGTTTCTGGGATGGCATAACGTGTGATGTAGAGACATTCTGCAGAAGGTGCAGTAGATGCAATATAGCAAAAGCCCCGCATCTCAAGATCCAAGGTCCATCGGGAAATCTGCTGGCATCCAAGCCTTTTGAGGTAGTCGCCATGGACTTTACGCTGCTGGAAAAAGACGCACGAGGCTACGAGAATGTACTCATTATGACTGATGTATTTAGCAAGTTTGCAGTTGCCGTCCCAACCAGAGACCAAAAAGCAACCACCGTGGTCCGAGCGTTGGTAGAAAAGTGGTTTTTGTACCTAGGGGTGCCGCAGAGGCTTCATTCCGACCAGGGTAGAAATTTCGAATCGGCTGTCATATCCGAACTGTGCAGAGTATATGGCGTCGAGAAAAGTCGAACGACGGCATACAACCCTCGTGGAAATGGCCAGTGTGAGCGGTTTAACAGGACGTTGCATGATCTCTTAAGGCCATTGTCCACCACTGAGAAACGGAGATGGTCTGACCACCTGGCAGAGGTCCTTGCAGTCTACAACGCTACTCCCCATGCGTCTACGGGTTACTCCCCTTACTATCTTTTGTTTGGGAGGGAGCCGAAAATGCCCGTCGATTTCATATTGGGCCATTCAACAGAGGACGAAGAACCAGCTACAGTTGACCAGTGGCTTGAAGGGCACCTTTCCAGGTTACGGGAGGCGCACGTAAGAGCAGAGGCACGGTTGCAGAAGTTGGCAGCAGTACGGAAAGAGAGATGTGACAAGCTGCCGTGTTCTACTCCACTACAGGTGGGAGAATTGGTGAGGAAAAGAATGCACTACGCTGAGAGATCCAAAATTCGTGACATGTGGTCAGAAGAGGAGTACATTGTTATTCGGGCTCCCACAATGAAAGGAGGTCCGTATGTCATCCAGCGAACAGACAGAGCGAGTCCGGGCATTAGAGTCACTGGCAACGAACTCAGACGTAGTGAAGACAAAGATGATTCACCAGACTTGATAGATACGACACTAGGCCTACCTGAAGCACCAGCTTTGCCAGAGGAGACAGACCCTAGGGAGGACGAAAATGATTTAACGCCCGAACCAGGCTGGTATGCCCTGCAGCCGATAGAAGGTCCTGCCCCGAGACGTTCTGAGAGAATACGACTGAAGCGCATAGCTTAGTGCAGTTGTCGGGACGACAACAAAATCAGGCGGGGAATATGTGACAGCGCCATCTTGAGATCTGTCGTTCTCGGCGCTGGCCCCATCTGGGCAGTCATGTTGTCTATGTGGTTTAGTGCCTTTTGATCACGTTATCTTCAAGCAGATTTATTACAAGGCCATAATAAGCCTACATATTAGTAGTGTTTTTGCTCTAGTTGTGTATATCTGTGTTTTCATGCATTCTGGAGCAATAATCGCGTGTGTTATCTGTGTGGCGCAGATTAATGCGCGTAAGCGCGCAATAAATTGAGTGGTTAGGCCAGGGCCTATAAAAAGGGGTAGCAAGCGGCGAAACTGGTCTATGTTTGAGAGAGCCGCCCAGTGAGAACAGACTAAGAAGACACACAAGAGCCAAGCTGTAAATGCCTTGAGCACGTGAGTTAATTTAAATTAGCATTAGTTTTCTAGGATTCTGAAATTATATCGATGTGGCTATTTTAATGTTTAATGGGATAGATAGATAGATAGATGTGAGAGTTTAAGAGCGATTATTTCATTCTTCAGAAAGGCTATTCCACTGGAAATTTAGATAAGATTAACGATCGCAAGATAGTAGCCTCGTGGTGATAAAAGGCGGCGATAGCGAGTCTGATTAAACACGCTCCGCGTGGTAAACCTATAATATGTTATGCCGAGCGACACGTTGTGTATTTAGTCCCAGTTTGGCTTAAGTCGAGAATAATTATATTGTATTCTTTATGTAAGAGTAATTTAGTGTATTTCACGTTTATTGATAATTCTACTGTATATTTAATGGGTTACTGTGAGGTGAGAATATGTATTTAGATTTCTGGAGAGCGCGAGGCCACTCCTTTGTTGAGACAGGTGTTTCTCTGTTTGCTCCTGGTGGAGCATGGAAACACCAATGCGGCTGGTGTCCACCACAAGCCAACAGAAGCATTGTTATGCTATTACAGTGGTTGTTCCTGTAATAATGTGTTTCATGCGATGAGATTCCCAGCCGCACGAGTCGTCACATACGACATGCTTCAGAATGCAGTAACGAATATTGAGATAGACCAGTTGTGAGGTGGTGGTTAATTCTCATTATTGAGATTATTTGTTGTACATGTATTGAAGAATATTATTTTATGTCCAGTTGATTATTATTGTTGTGTGAACAATGGTTTGTGAGAGCACGTGGGATTTTTTCAGACAGTCTATGAACACTGACTGGGTGTTCGTTTGATTGTTTGTTGGATTGTTCGTTTGGTGTTCGGTTGTGTTCGGTAGAATTAAATGTTGATCTGCATAAGGCTTTGGATTGCTTGAATTGTTAAGTCTGCTGCTGAGAGGGTTGCAAGCAACCAATAATTGCAACCCCTGTCAAACGATCCTTTATAAATTTTCTTAGTGCACGGGTCTGGGGTGTGAGGTAACACCTAGCCCCTGTCACAGCTGTATACCGCTCCACCTATGTCACAGTCTTGACATATGGATGCGAGTCATGGGCAATGACTACAACCCATAAAAGTCAGATCCAAACCTCAGAAATGAGGTATCTGAGGAAGGTGGTTGAAGTAACAAGAAGAGACATGGTCCGCAACCAGACGATACGCTATGGCCTACAATCCAACCCCCTGCAGATCCAAGTAGAACAGTCCCAAATAAGATGGTTTGGCCATGTCTGCAGAATGGGAGAAGATCGGCTACCACGACAAGCATGGGAAACAAAGAGCCAGGGATCCAGACCCGAGGACGACCCAGAGTCCACTGGGAGGACAACATTAGACAATCTTTGAAGGACCGAGGACTAGAATGGAATCAGGCCAGAAGGAAGACAGCCGATAGGATAGTCTGGCGCTCTCTCTTCCAAACCTCTACACCTCACGGTAGAAGGGGAACGACTAAGTAAGTAAGTAAGTATTTTTACAACTAAGAGGGTGAGTTGAATTATTAAAGACGGAAACCATGAGCGTCAGTAGGCTTATAATAGACAGAAGTTGTAAGACCAGTTGGGCTTGTCAGTGGCGTACTAATGGGGGTGTGAGGGGGCCAGTCCGCCACGGGTGACATCCAGGATGAGGGTGCCAATAATAATTACTTAATATTACTTGTAAGTATGTTTCGTTATGGGGGAAGGGAGCCAAAGATATGATCCGCCCCGGGTGCTAAATACTTTAGGGACGCCTCTGGCTGTAACCTCTTACCTTGTAGGCCCACCTGATGAATTGGAAAGACATTGAGCTGATGGCACGCGATAGGAGGACTCAGCTTTCTACTTCATTTTCTGCGTTCAGTTTGTTGTCATGCGAAATCTTAAGGCCTGTCGTCAAGACGAAACCTAGTTTTTTTCCAGGTCAGCCTCATAGTTTCTGTCTGAGCTCGGAACCCTCTGGTCATGTAATTTCATTTTCTGACAATTTCAAATTCACTAGAGTATTTTACTTCTAGGGATTACAAACATTCAGTCACTTAACGCTCTGGTGCCGCAGTAGCGTATTGGTCAAGAAAATATGGGCCTAACACCATATTCCTGTATACCTCAATAGGCGTTAGATTTGATCCTTTTTTTTACCTTTTACTTGACTCTCTGGGAACAAATTTGAAGCATTTTTTGCTTTAAGAAAAGTATTGAAGCTGAAGAATTGAAGGCTTATTTTTAAAGCTCCAATGGAGGAACCCTTCCGCCCACCTCGTGTGGATTTGTTATGCATCTTTGGCGACATTCTTGCCAAATATAGTTGTTACACGGCCCTATTCTCAGTTACCAATTGCCAAATAGGGCCTCTATAGTCTCCTATAGCTTACGGTCTCACAATGTCTAAGTCCGGTCCTGACTACAAGAAGAATACAATATTTGAACAAAATAATGAGAAACTGCGAGAAGATACTCTAGTCTGAACAAAAAAAATTAAGTGTGGCAACAAAAGTGACACATATATGAAGAGTTAAGAAAGAATGAAAAAAGAAGATTGTAGAAGAATAAAAACAGAAAAGTAAGAAAGAATAAAAACAAAAGAGTAAAAAAAGAATGAAGCCAGAAGAGTAAGAAAGTATGAAAACAGAATAGTAAGAAAGAATTAAAACTGAATAATATGAAAGTTTGAAAACAGAAGAGTAAGAAAGAATGAAAAAAGTGTTGCCCAATATCACTTTAGTGTATGGTTCCCACGAAACAGTCAACAACTGGTCACCCTATGCCTCTTATTACACGATCAAGTAGAAGAAATGACGTGCAGACAGGAGCACCTCATGTATTATATTGTATCAATGGAGTGATTAGCATAAGGGAAATTATTTAAAGGGATACAATTCATTGCCCTACAATATGTGAAAAAATCAATAGTTTTAAAAATCTCTTTTACTTCACTTTATTTTAAACCCGTACATTTCGTCTCACTATAAAATTTGAGTTAAGAACTTTGTTACGAATTCTTCATTTATTTTTATATTTTTATCAAATATTTTAAATACTAAAAGAATATACAATTTGTAAACACTTTAATGTTTTTACAGTAGCTTCTACATGTGTCTCTGTGTAAGTTTTAATGTAACGGAACCAGTTCTCAGAAGAACGTTGACTTTATCTAGAGGGGAAACGGCATCTGCAGTTCCCCGAAAATCAATGGACACGAAAGGTTACATACATGCTCTTTTTACACCCGCTCTCTCTTCTTTCTCACCAGTAGACAGAAAAATAGTAAGATATTACAAAGTTACTTCATAACAAATATGGATGAAGATCCTGAAACATCGCATTAACTTCTCCTTCTTCTTTGATCCTTAGCCGCCGATCGTCAAAGCAGTCAGTGGCCATTACGCCTAGTGGCGTCTTGTAGGGCAACAACAAATTGATTCCACTTTGCTCGGTCGGTGGCCATCCTTCGTACAGTGCCCCAACTCTGGTTCATTCTTTGCATCTCAGCCTCCACAGTCCTCCGCCAAGTTGTTTTTGGTCGGCCTCTATTGTCCTGACATTCCAAAAACATATTCTTGATTCGCGTTTTGCGGAATTAACTAATAAAATTAGTTAAATTAATTAAGTTTATTACAGAAAAAAATTAGGTGCATTATAAATATAACAAAAACATCCAATGTCGCACAACATTAATATTCACTCCCAAAAATGTAAACAATTACTAATTTCTTACAACCAGAGCACAATGGAAATAGCACACAATTGACAAAATTCTTCTTCTTCTTCCTCGTTCGTCCTGAAATGGACCTTAGTTGCGTTGTGCCCATTTACAGCAAAGCTGCGATATTTGCGCCTTTCGGCTGACACATCCGACTTCAGCACGGCATTTTTTGGGACCTTCCCACTTCGATCCCCACTCTCTGAGCCAGACAGCAGTGGTGCTGCCTGTTTCCAGGACCACCACTTGGAGGTAAAGTAGGGTCTTGGTCAGCTCTGGTTCGCTGACCCTGACGCAAGCAGTCAAGCTATGAGTCGCTGACTCTGACGCAAGCAGTCAAGCTATGGGTCACTGACTGCATTCATCTCTCTAGCTGCGTCTTCGGTCCCCAACAGACAAAATGTCTATACAGCACAAATTCAGTCATCGACAAACTGTACGTAGGAGCAACGTCTATTCTTAATTCTGGAAAGTATGTTAATAAAACAAAGACCAATGTACTTTCCAATGTTGACTGCTTGTAGTCAGTTACTTTAGCAGTAGGCTCTAGGAGTAACCCTGGAACTAAGACACAACATACACCAAGTACCATAAACAAAATCCAAATCGTAACTTAATGTTAAATATAAGTTTTTAGGCACCACTACGTCAGTTGTTTTATTATTGCTAGGCATGTTTTTATGCTGTCCCTTCCATATGAGTTGTCCTTCTGTTAATTCCTCAATATCAATTCTCAACATATATCTCACATAGAATAATTGTATTTGTACATACATGTATGTTCGAACATTTGCTCTGTCAGTAAAATCGACTTGATGTCCTCTTCCAACTGAACGTTTTGGTTTGGTTTTTTATGGACTATCTTCATTGTACACGGATAACGCCATCAGTGCTCTGATCTCCTCCCTTACATCACACAAGGAGGATCTCAGCGCAGTGCACGAACTCCGTAGCACCGGCGAGAATCCCAATGTGTGTGTGTGTATATAGAAATCACACATTCTATAAATATTTTTTGTGGTGGGTAGGTTTCCTAATTTTTAAATTTTGCCAGGGCAGTGGCCTGATATGCCTACTCTTTACGATTTCCAACTGACAAGGAATTTTTAACGTTCGGAACTTGCACACGAGACCTCCTAGTTTTTCACCCTTATCCGAGAAGGCATCACATACGATCTCACTACCCATGAAACCGGGGGGAACGTTTGTTTTCCAACAATGTAATTCCCGCTGTGTGGATGCTCTTCTCATATTATGTCATTACTTGAATTTATATAAAATATTAGCATTAAATACATGACACCATTAATTTGTATGCGACCCGTGGGGTCGATACACAAAAGGAAAATTGTTCAACTCCAAAATAGCGTACATACATTGGTAATGGTTATGCTTGTTGGCTAGATCGTACTATATAGGGTGTAGAACTCTTTTACTCACGGTAGAAGGGGAACGACTAAGTAAGTAAGTAAACTGAATATTTAATATGTAATATCTATCAAACAGAACATTAACTCAATTGGAATAATTAAGTAAGTCTGAGTGAAAGTATTTACAATTTATTGATCCTATATCGTTTCTCTTTTCGGTTAGGAAAATTAAAATGAATTCAAATGTTATATGCACAATCAAATAAATAAATATGGAATATTCTTCTCCATAATAGTACTATGATAAATTTGTAGTTATAATGTCAATTTCTTTCTTTCACATAAGTACTATCACTTTCACTGGCTTGTAAAGTTATATTAATTGAATACCAAAAAAAGGATGTTTCAATGACAGGTCATTAGTGCGAACCTCTATACATAACACCGGAAGTTTTTCATGGGCAGTTCAGCCTATTAATGACGCAATCACTTCTGTTGTTCCCCTATATATCAGTATTGGTCAGTCCAACAAGACAAAGACCTTAATACTGTGTCCAGTATGATAGTAGACTTAGAACAGTAAGAACAGGACAGAGGGTAGGTTTGGTATTGTATAAACATTTATAACACATAAGGAAGGGAAACCACGAGGCCTGTAAACAGTAAATTAATATGAAACAAATATAAAGGTATGTTATAAGGCACTCGTAGGAAATAAAGAAGTAGAACACTAGACAACAGAAAAACAACAGTCATGAGTGGCTTACCCAGGATTTGAACCCTGGACCTTCCGTGCGACAACACCGCCTAGCTATGCAAGCGAATCACACTGTCCTCCCTGCCATCACTCTGTCCTGTTCTTACTGTTCTAAGTCTACTATCATACTGGACACAGTATTAAGGTCTTTGTCTTGTTGGACTGACCAATACTGATATATAGGGGAACAACAGAAGTGATTGCGTCATTAATAGGCTGAACTGCCCATGAAAAACTTCCGGTGTTATGTATAGAGGTTCGCACTAATGACCTGTCATTGAAACATTCTTTTTGGGGATGCGTAGATGGCAGGGAGGACAGTGTGATTCGCTTGCATAGCTAGGCGGTGTGGTCGCACGGAAGGTCCAGTGTTCAAATCCTGGGTAAGCCACTCATGTCTGTTGTTTTTCTGTTGTCTGGTGTTCTACTTCTTTATTTCCTGTGAGTGCCTGATAACATACCTTTATATTTGTTTCATATTAATTTACTGTTTACAGGCCTCGGGTTTCCCTCCTTTATGTGTAATAAATGTTTATACAATACCAAACCTCGCGGATGACAGGGGGAAAAACGGAGTAAAGAATTTCAACCCAATGCGTCTTTTTGCCTTCTCGTTCAATGTGGAGAATTTTAAATATTTATTTACTCTCTTAATTACGGATCGATTTTGCTCATCTAAAGTTAGAATTAAACCGTGAATTTATATCTATCTGTCTATCTATTAATGGTTTAGCTAGCAAAGTGCATTTAAATCTATGGAGTTTTTAACTAACTAAATTGGGACTACCCTGACGTAGAAATGTCAATTAAAACGATTTTTCTCTTAGAATAACATATTATCTGAGGACGTCTTTACACATACCTCTTAAGTAATATCCCCGTTGTTTAAACTAGCTATAACTTTCGTTTAAATATCTTTAGTCTTTGAGAAATTAAATATTTTCGTATTTCCAGTTGCACAAAATAGGCCTCTCTGTCAAGCATAAAAAGGTTTCCCTATACATATCAGAAAAGGAGCGTTTCCATTGGTTGTTATATCGGTCCGTTTCTCTCCTATATTTCGAGCGGTAAATGTGACCGTGGTGTATCATATCTTGTAGAGTTATTCGAATGCGTGATGTGAAACAGACGTCGTCTCACGACACATGTGTTTGTTGAAGTGCTATGCTTCGTAGGGAGCTAAAGGGTATTGACTGACATTTGTTGTGGTTTCTCTTATCCTATAGACTCCTAATATGTTAAAAAAAGGGAAAAAAGGTAAAAGTAAACCCATAGCAGATTATGCCGTAGTGGAGTGAAATGTTTTAGACTTCACCATAATATTGTCCAGGTTTTTTTATGAGGTGAGGGTCACCAGTGTCCTTCCTCGCTGCATTCTTTTCTTTTCTTTGGATCTTGGCCGCTGACTGACAAAGCAATCAGTGACCATCACGCCTGGTGGCGTCTTATAGGGCAGCAACAAACTGTGTACACTTTTATCGGTCGAACGCCATCCTCCGTGAGGTGCCACAGGTCGGGTTCCTACATTGCATTTCTGTCTCCACAGATCTCCACCACGTAGCTTTGGCCGGCCTCGCTTTCAACCTCGCTAAATTAATCTGTCTTAACTCACGAGTAGAGTCAGTTTTCCGTTTACAGGTTTTGATCCCGGGACCTGATAACTGTGCCGCGAGAGGAAAGAGCTGTAACCACTAAGCCAATCGGACGCATTCCTAATAAATACTGCCTTTTGATGCTATTTGCTGGTTCGCTCAGAGTATGTCCAGTCACCTCATCTTCCACTGCAATTTGTCTGATTTGCCTAATTTGTCTGATCCATGACGTAGTTTAAATTATAGCGTGCTTGTTCTGTGCATACCGGGATAATATCACTGCTTCTCCATTGGTTATTTACTTGTTTTTCATTCCAGTTCAACTTCATCGAAGCTTTATAGTCAAACGTATCATGACCCTTGGTCACACTGGTCAATCTACCATTAAAAAATACATAAATAAAGGCCTGCTAGCTCTTTTAATAAGTGTTTCTTCTTCTTCTTCTCCTTCGTTCGTCCTCAGAGTTCCACATTAATGACTGTAATAAAGGCAGTTGTCAGCTCAAGGTCACTGACATCTCCAAACAGTTTTTCGTGGAGAGAAGTGGGTTGTTGCCATATACTACCGTTCACTGCTGTATGTTGGGCAGGACTGGAGCAGATGTTTGGCTATCAGTGGAGCTAATGCCAAAAGTGCAGAAACCTGTTGTACAAGTCATGTACTTGTGGTATAGAATAGTGTTAATGATACCCCAATCTGTTGTGTCCTGTGCTAAGCCGAAAAATGATGACCTGGTCTCGTCAACATAGCTGATTACAGGCATCATTTTTTGTAAAATGGCCTTGGTGTTCTCTTTCCCACTTTGACTTGGATGAGGCTTTTATAGTTGTTGTTGCCATTTCAAAAGTTGCCCTTATATCATTTTGTTCCGACGCTCCTCCATGCTTAACAAGCTTATCTGCCTCCTCGTTGTCTAGGATGTTGCAATGGTCTGGCAGCCACTGCATTTGGCACTTGTTGAAGCATTTGGCCAGGCTCTCAAGTCAGTTTATCAGATCTTTTAATCCCTTAGCATGGTGGCTCTTCAGGAATTTGATTACTGAGATGGCATCTGTAAAGCTTACTATCTGTTTTTCTGCGTGTGCTTTGCACTCAATAAGAGATTCGGCTGTCCCTTTCAAGGCTTCTGCTTCAGCATTGAAGTTATTGCAGTATTTGTCAGCGATAATTGTCATAGAGTGGATTCTATTCTTTAATTTAATGAGGATGCCAGCACTCCCCGCTCCCCTCCCATCCTCTCCCATTCTCAAATCGAATTTTTGCGGAACCATCAGTATATGCACGGTGTCCAGAGCTGTGCTGGAATTTTTTGGTCAATATACTTGGTTGCTATACGATTTCTTTATGTTTCTGTTTGTGCTCCTTTACATTCAATTGGTGTTTAATTTAGCTTTCACTGTGCATTTTGTACCTTTTGTTATTTTCTCGAAAATCTGGCGGGATTTTTCATTGCTCGTTACAGGACATTTAACTAAGACAATTAGTAATATGGCGATATCCTAATTATTAGTTCTTCACGAGAAATCGCCCAAATCTTCAAAGTAAGAAAGTATTTTCGCTTTAAATTCTGTGATAAATTTAACCGTGATACAACGTTAAAATATCTCCAAAGATAAAATGTAGGGATAAAAATAATGCGTAAGCTACTAGAAGACATGATCGCCCATGCCGCGGGTCACTACCCGCCATGAAATTAACTTGTTAGACGTGAAGGCAAAACGTTTACCCTTGTAGACGGGATGAGAACGGAGATCAAAAAGAAAAATATGACTGAACACGTGCTTGAAACTAGCAAGGCTAAAAAGACGCAATTGGTGGGGAAAGGAAAAAAAATTCACGTCCCCAAGTTGACACAAGGTAAAGAAATGGACAAAAGGGACCTTAGCTATTATACGCAACAGTCATTTCTTGGACGCTTTTACGATACTTAGTCCTTTTATTTGAATTCAGCGGCAAACGCATTACAGAAGATGCTCGAACATATTTCAAAAAAACAACAAACCTTGAAAAGTAACTTTTTCTTAATAATAATGTTAGGAATATAAAACCTAGCTGGCCTGATGGCCCATCTTGAGCAGAGAAATAATATGCTTTCATTTATACAGACGGATAGATAATAATGAAGATATTGACAAAAGACTGTGTTGTTCATATCAGCGAGCGGCTGCATTGAAACAAAAAAATGTCACTAATTTTCAAAAAATTGCGGCCTTGAGACTCAAGTGCTAAAATCTAGATTGAATGAAAGAGAGGGGGAATTAATGGAAAGTTGTGGCTAAAAATAACTCTAGAGGCAGATTCGTGTAGGAAATGCATGTATAAACAAGTGTGTTTTTGTAAAAAACGCAAGTAGAGACAGGCGGACCAACAGACAATAATACATACTTGACTGAGGTATGACTGAATTGACTTTTGGTAGGAGGTTTGAAATTTGAAAAGGGGGAAAGGCGGTGATTGGCCACAGATAATCATATTATCGGCGCTCAGACGCGCATTTTTGCCATTCAACAATAAATTGTCCAGTAGTAGACACAGTAATTCTTCAGTGGTGTAATTCCCAGAAGCTAATTGCAATATTTAGAGGGACGCCATACTAGAGCCAGCAGCTCAGCTGAGTTTTGCTAGCATATAACTGTGTTCTCTATTCATAATTCTGGTAAGACTGAAAGTATTTCTTTGTATATTTTAATATTGTTTAATGTTTCGAGTGATTTGATACTGCCATATCAAAATCTATCCCTTACAACAAGTAAGGATTCGCTCTAGATCCCCAGCCCCAGTTCAGGGTCTAGAGACAAACAAAATACATAAACGCCAGCAAGGATTATGAAGGGCGGATCAAGTATTGAGATCAGTGGAACATATCACCTATCCTATTCAATGGCAGGAAGCTAATGAACATATTTCAGAATATGTAGTCTTGGGGAACTTATACTATGTGAAACCAACTTGGTAAGATGTGCTGTATGGTCAGAGAGATCTGACCCCGTCTATGTGGTGTTGTTGTGTAGTGTTGTGTGTAGAAGTGGCTCAGGCGGTAGAGTTCTGACACATGACCCAATATTTTTATTTCAGAACTGTGAGTTTTTTATTTGGCACCAAAGTGGTGTCAAATGCTATGTTGAAAAATACAAGTGTGGACCCGTGCAGTCGAATATTTTGGCAGAGCAGCCTATATTGCCCCCAAGCACGGAGAGGTGGGGCCACCAGATTCCAGCACCAGAACTACTCAGTCAAGATACGTGAGCGTCTGGCCTGCTGGACATTCACCAGCTTAGTTTCTAACTACACACCAACTATATTCCCATCAACTAGAACATACCATGTTGGGAAATAAACTTGTATTCCTCCCATCAGTAAATGGACAATGTTTGGTAGTCATAGACTGGGAGTGATGAAGCCACCCCAACAGCACATCCATTAATCGTTCTCTCAGAGAAATTACAAATATAAACAGTAGTAATATTAACTAGTATTGTAAAATACATATATACACACCTTTCATTTATTATGCCATATATTCATGCATTTCATTCATAATTTCAAAACCTTTCATATGTTCTGACCAAAATAAAACCTTGGTTCAGAACAAATAAACTTAAAGAAAATTTAATATCAAAATTTTACGCAGCTTGAGTTAGTTCAGTGTGTTATAAATTCTATTAATATTATTAGACTTATTAAATATCTGTGTGTGTGTGTGTGTATGTAATCTACTACAACACATTCCATATCAGTACCCTAGATTTTTAACGTAGCCACATTCATTAGTAAAAAAAGATATGTGTGAGGTCGTAAGTGGTAGCAAGAAGGGCCTTCTGTAAAATCACAGCTACATTTATCTCAGGAGCCTTCACAGCTGACCTCATGCATCACACCAGGTAATATCACAACCATACAGTACCATCAAATCCACTACAAATTCTTATGATTTGCTTTGATGTGTACGGTACACAAAATTGTCTTCTTTTTATGCCAGCCAATCAACATCTAGATCTGCAAGCCCATGCACAGTCAAGCATGTGCCAGTCCACCACACCTTCTCCTGCCTCCACGCTGACGTCAACTTTCAGTGACCCTGCTCTGACCTCACCGACTACGGTTCAGTCTGCGATGACGTCACCCAGTGGTACCTCACGGAGCAGTCCAGCGCTAGACGATCACCAGGGATGTTGCCATAAGTACAAACATTCCATTCTGCAGGTTAGTTACCTGATGTTCTCACCTGAGATTCAAAGTAGTCTAACTTCTCAACCAACATAGTAGTTTAAAAATATCTTTGAATCCATCCAACTATTCATTCATCTAACCCCGCCCAAACCCCTATATATCCATCTATTGCCTTGTCTGTATGTTGTCAAGTTAATAAATCATTCAGTCTGTCTGTCTGCCTGCTTGCTCATCTATCTATCTATCTATCTATCTATCTATCTATCTATCTATCTATCTATCTATCTATCTATCTATCTATCTATCTATCTATCTATCTATCTATCTATCTATCTGAGTCTCTGTCTGTCTGCACCTTTGTCTGTCTAACAGTTTATGTGTATCCGCTGTCTGTCTGTTTGTCTGTCTGTCTATCACCGCCCTCTCTCTTTGCTTCTCTGCCATTATGTCTAACCATCTACCATTCAATCTATCTGTCTGTCTATTAATCTCCATACTAATTTATTTACCATTTTTGGTCTACAAGTCTACTTATAAATCTATTTTCCTGTCTGCCAGATATCTATCTATCTATCTATCTATCTATCTATCTATCTATCTATCTATCTATCTATCTATCTATCTATCTATCTATCTATCTATCTATCTATCTATCTATCTATCTATCTATCTACGGTGACCAGCTGGCTTACATTAGCATTATACGTGCTATAATACTATATAGAATGAGGAAAGTTACAGTTAGCAGTCACGGCTGTGAGCGGGCATCGTAGAGCAGTCCCAGAAAATAATAATGAATGGGGAAGTGTGAAGTGAGAGTTTTGATCCTTGGGTTTTTTTCCATTGTTTAGGTGGAAAAGAGAGACGTGTGAAAAATTTCGAAAAAGAGAGACGTGTGTAAAATGTCGAAAAAAAGAGACGTGAGTAAAAGAGCGAGACGTGTTTAAAATGGCAGGAAAAAGAGGGAGGTGCATAAAAGGTGGAAAAATGCGAGAAAAGGTAGAGATTTGCTAGGCATTCATTGTGTTTAGGCAAGCCAGAATGCACGGACGCTATTTTAACTGAGTCAGGCTGTAGCATAAGTCCCCTGGCTCGAGTTTCGTTTTTGAGATTATCAAGATCAGTTTTTTCTTTTGGATATAACTTACTGAGATTTTGTTTAAGCGTAAGTACACGATCATGCCTATCGTTCGCCTCGTTAGAAGCTAGAAATGATTTTATGAAGTTTGGAAGTCAAAACTAAATGCAGGCAGAAATCGATAAGCTAGCAAGTAACATTTCTACAGTAAAAATTGAGAAGATTAATGTAGAGGATCCTCCTCTGATTTCGCCTTGCATAGAAATGAAGGAAACATTGAAGAATTTTAAAATTAGAATTGAAAATAGAAAAACACATTTTTCCCTGTATGGACTGAAGTTGTAACCGGAAGCTTTGTTGTATGTAAATTCTGACATTGTGTAAATACCAGTTCTTGTTGAATTACGTTCAATAAACTTCTGACTGAAACTACTGCATTTCACTCCGCTACATAAGTTGCTGTTTGGAAAGTTACAGTTGGATAATTTAAAAATCACTATATGATTGTTTGCTTCTCACTGAACGTAAAAGAGTAAGAACGAACCTGGAAATAAAATTATGTAACGTCAAGAATCTCCATCTCAGGCGGAAGGCCTGTAGCCACTTGAATGGCATTTAAAAATCTATCTATCTATCTATCTATCTATCTATCTATCTATCTATCTATCTATCTATCTATCTATCTATCTATCTATCTATCTATCTATCTATCTATCTATCTATCTATCTATCTATCTATCTATCTATCTATCTATCTATCTATCTATCTATCTATCTATCTATCTATCTATCTATCTATCTAACTATCTAACAATCTGTCTGTCTGTCTGTCTGTCTGTCTGTCCATCTATCCATCCATCCATTTTCCATCTATCTATCTATTTGTCTATCTGTCTGTCTGCCTGTCAGTCTGTCTATCGATTTGCCTGTTTACATGTCTATGCATCAGGGGTGATATGAGCTGCCGTGTAGTTAAGCAGTGCTTGAGAGTCTACAACTGTAGGTGTCCACTCTCCACCAGCCTCTATCTATGTCTGATGGATGGTTGGGGACAAAAGACGCGCATTGCTCCTGGGGTCCTGATAATTATCTTTTTGTTACTGCTATATGTGTGTATATTTTTCCCTTTCTCCACTTTTATTAAGTTAACGATGATTAAAATTTAAAAAAAAAACCCCGAAATTATTACGAACTCTAAATCACATCAGCGATACCTCCAGGACGCATCCCAGCAGACTCTGATACCCGATGATGACTTAATGACGTCACGATCACGCCACAGACACATGTCGTCATCAACTGGGTCATATGACTTCGAGTATCTGTCTACGTCATCAGTCAGCTCACCCTCTCACGAAACACATCACGATTCTTTTGACGGTGAGAGTTGGTTTTTCTTTTTTTTTACATTTGTGTCTTGCGTCTGTCTATAAGTCTGTCTGCCTATGTCTGTAAGTCTGTCTTTTTCTGTACAATCTATACACCTGTATTTGCCTGTCCATGTTTGTCTGTCTGACTGTGTAAGTCTGTCCGTCTTAGTCAGTCTATGAGCCTGTTTATGTCTATATGTCCGTCTCTGTTCGTCGGTCTGCTGTGTCTGTAAGTCTGTCTGTGTCTGTAAGTCTGTCCCTTATCAGTCCATATGTCTGTTTCTATATGTAAATCTGTCTGTCCCTGTATGAATGTCTGTCTGGTCAAGAACACACAACTGGTCGTCTTGAAGGTTGACACAAAAGACCGTCGTAAGCACACATACGTCGCGCTTGGCATCTTGCTTACGTCATCATTCTTACATAATGACGTCATGCACACATGCATTCAGTGGGAGTGCTATGCGGTGCAAAAGCAACACTAAAAAGATTAATTGAAGTTTTGAGCACCGCAAAGCAACTCTCAGCACCACTTTTAATAAACTTTCCCGTAATAATAATAGCCCCTTCAGTCATAACTTCTTCTTCTTCTTCGTTCGTCCTGAAAAGGACGGTGGTTGCGTTGTGTCTGTTTACGCCTAAGCTGTGATATCTGCACCTTTCGGTCGACACATCCGACTTCTGCACGGCATTTTTTAGGACCGGGTTTGCCTTCCCATTTCGATCCACACTCGCTCAGCCAGACTGCACAGCTGCACACTGTTTCCAGGACCACCACGTGGAGGTGGAGTGCGGTCTTGACCAGCTCTGGTTCGCTGGTCCTGACGCAGGCAGTCAAGCTATGAGTCGCTGACTGCGGTCTCTATTGCTGCGTCTTGAGGTCCCGCTAGCTTGTTCGTATCGGTTATGGGAATGCGCCCTTGAGGTGACAGTCCTCAGCTGCTTATTTTCCTGTTGCTCCTTTCGACGTTTCCTCTCTCTCTTCTACTTCCCGTGAGAGCTTCTTTTCGCCAAATCTGAGGTGGCACAGTAGAAAGCATCGTCACTTGGTGCGAGGAGCAGCTTCATCCTCCCAGGTTGCTGGATTTATGTCCAAAGCCCTCATGTCTCTCTTGTACACATCTTTGAACCTCAGCTGCGGTGGCCCAACTGAGCTTGTGCCTTGTACCAGTTGTCCGTAGAAGATATCTTTCGGGATGCGACCATCTTTCATGCTACGGACATGGCGAAACCAGTGTAGTCTGCGCTGTATAAGCAGTGTATACATGCTTTGAAGGCCAGCATGTGCCAACACCTCGACATTTGTCACGTTGTCTTTCCACGAAATACCGAGGATGTGGCGTAGACAACGCTAGATGGAAGGTATTGAACCTACTTTCTTACTTAGCATAGGTTGTTCATGTCTCGCTGCCATATAGAAGAGTGCTGGTGAATCAGGCCTTTTATACCGCAGCTTTAGTCTTTGTTGTGAGTTTGGAGTTTCCTCAAACACGCGTTGTGAGGCGGGCAAATGTGGCTGCAGCTTTACCAATGCGGTTGTCAATTTCTGTGTCCAGAGAGAATTTGTCATTGATGGCAGACTATGTGAAGTGGTGCACCACTGCCAATTCATAATTATCGATAGTAATAACTGGTGCAACATCCACTTCCTGACCCATCACATTTGTTTTCGTAAGATTTATTGTGAGGCCATGGAGCCGCGCTAGCGTAGTGGTTACAACACCGCTCTGGCGACCGGGTGATTCAGGATCAAACCCGGGCGACGGCATTTGAGGATTTTTCGTCGACCGGGAATTGGACTGGATTAATTCGAGACCTGGCGAGAACATTTGAAGTAGTGTCGTCGACCAGTGATTGGCGGCTCCTGAGCCGACCCAGCTCTAATGGGTACCTCCGAAATCGGCGAGTATCTGCCTGAATGGCGAGGGACACTTGTCTCTGTACAAGAAAAGGGATACTCACGTAAAATCAATGTCAGGTTAGACATTAATAATAACCTGAGATTTCGCCTCGAGTATTAGCGGGCGTACGAAAAAAAAATAAATAAATAAATAATTGTGAGGCCGAAGGCCTTGTTTGCTTGAGTGAAGCGATTCATCAAAAACCTTCCCATATTAAATATGAAAATAAATAAAATATAGAGTTAATTATGCATTTGGTTATATGTAAATAAATAATCAGGTTTATTTATTGCCCATCATGAAAACTTTATTCTGCACATAAAAACATTTTAAAATATCATAAAATTGTTAAATGTTTATCAGAATATAGTTTTATAAATTATTGATACCTTTGATTCTGTTTTTTATTAGATGGTTCTGTCTCCAATCCACAACAGTTTTTCCCTAATGCTGCTACTTGTGGACGTCCGATGGGTAGAGTGGTTATAGCGCTGGCATCTCGCGGCAAATGTTCGAAACACGGTGGCGTCACGCTCTAGCTTACCACAGCTGTAAATAGGTACCTGACTCTGCTCTTGAGTAAGGGAACACAAAGGCAACGAGGAAGGAAACTGGACACTCCAGCTCTCGAAGTTGGACCTAGTATAGTGAAGTCTCTAACACTTCACGTCTCTACGGCAGTATATGCTATGTGATTGCCTGTGCCTTTACCTTTTACTACTAATTGTGGCATATTTAAATGAGATATATAGTTATTTACAAAATATTACCCATGCCCCCTTGACAATCTTACCTTACCCAAGATTAGGAACCCCTGTCCAACATTATGAAAACCATGAATAAGCCAATCTGGGAAATTTCGTCCAATACACAGGGCCATTTTCCCCACCTTTTATTATGACCTGATATTGATTTTCCGCTATCGTTCGTGATTATATTAAGACCACAACTAAACTCGGGCAGTAGCCGGTCTGTAGCACAAACTGCTGACGGAGTCAGTATGTTACATCTGCTGATCTCAGCTTGTTTATCAACTGCGAGCCTCGTTTTCGTAGTCATCGTTACGCTCACAAACAGGGAACAAAACAGGTGACAAATATTTGCCAGTACAAACAAACTGTCAACACGTTGACAGCGTACAAAACACTTCGACGGCAAGAGAAAATAGCATAACAATAACAAATAGATTCAGATCAGATCATTTGATATCTCCGCATCTGCGATTGACCTCGTCTATCCCTCACGTTGTGCAGTGACAAACCATCATTGATACCATTTGATCTAATGATGTCATTCAAACATCGTGGAAAAGCTTTACGGGGATTCAAATAGCCTCAAACTGACTACTGTACTGCTTTCTTTGAGAACATTCAAGTGGACGTCTGAGAGTGTACGAAGAAGAAGAAAGAAGAAACATCGTAAATAAATAAGCACATACTGTACTGTATTTGTTAAAACGCAGACCCTCGTAAGACAGAACACAGGGGGGCACTAGATATCAGAAATGAAACAGAAGTGATAAGCTTATATTTCTTCTCTGTTGGCTCCAGTCCTTCTTTCTGTCATATGAGCGCCTGCTATTTACTTTTGTTAATTTATTTACTACTAGCAACGCTTGGGTTTTTTTCATTATATATTTGTGTATTCACCCATACGTAATGTAAACCACGCGCTGGCCTTCAAAACATTTATACCCTGCTTAGTTGTCATAGTATATAGCCGCGATGGACATAAAGGATGACACTAGATAACAGAAAAGAAAATATAAGTGATGGGCTTATTGGGAATCGAACCTAGGACCAACCAAACGGCGCCATCGCCTTGCTGTGACAGTACATCGTGAAAGGACGCTCAGCCAATTTGTTGCGTGCAAACTTAACACCAGAGAAACAGCAGCTGGAAGAACCAACGCAGAAAAAACATCCAGTATAATGCGTTATATAAAATTTAAAAAACACTACATACCTAAATTATATCCCACATGGTGTTGAATTGTGTGTTCCATGCATACCACAAACACTAGTTTTCTTGCTTGGACGAGAAACCAAACCAAAACATGTTTTAATTAATTTTTCCAGAGTTCTCAGAAGAGTTTGAAACTATCGCCATTAGAAGAAGGATAGCAGAACATCCAACAGTGTAAGTTGTTTGTGTGTTTTTGTTGCCTGTTTAGTGTTTGCTATGTTGACTCGCAGCGTGCACCTTTCAACCATTTTGAGTTATATCACGACATTTATCATATTGTGTACTATATTTCTTTAATGTTGCTGTTGAATGTAAAAGTAAAAGATAGTCACATAGCAGAAACTATCGTACGGGAGTGAAGTATAAGAGACTCTATCATACTAGATCCAACGTTTTATCAGGTGGAGTGACCAAATATCTTGATCGCTGCCTTTGTTTTCGTGGCTCTCGAGCAGTGTCAAGTAGACCTACCCATTTTCAGCTGGGAAGCCTGGAGCGTGACGCTACCAGATTTTGATCCATGAATCTAGTAACTGTGCCACGGAGGAAAGCGCTCTCTAACACTCTAGCCGAGTGTTTCTCAACCTTTTTGTGTTCATGGCACACTTTTCAATTTTCTAAAAATTTGAGGTACACCTGACTGACCCCGCGCCTGAATAAAAAATTACATTGATACATACTAAACTAAATACACTAATTTGCGGGTACTTTAGAATAAAGAAAACTCTCAATTTGATTGTCTTTTAATTGTTTAAAATAATGTTGAAGTATACCTTTTTTGTTCAAAGCAGTTAATAGCTCCAATTATTATTGAATGAATTCAAGCCGTAAGATCAGTTTTATATTACATGATCACCTAAACTATATACTTCATGTGGTGAATTTACAAAATGTTTGCGGCACACTTTGATAGGCGCGGTGGCACACCGCTTGAGAAACACTGCTCTAGCCAATCAAACGCTGTATGCAGTTGACCTGTGTAGGCCTTTTGGGCTATACTATCCGTTGTGATGGTGTTTTCACATGTTAGTTTGAGCTATTGTGAGGTTAACTTTTGTTTAACTATGTGGTTATTTATGTATGTTGATTAATGCCTGCTTATATGTATGTTGATTAATAATAATAATAATAATAAATTCTTTAAGCACCAAACACGGCGCATAAGGCAGAAACCAGTGCTCTCCAGGTTGTTCGTTGTGACGCCACTCCTCTTAGCTCTTGCACATTATTTAGGCCCAACGTTCTTCCTTCTCTTATTATTGTTCTTCTGAGTGTTTCTTTTGGTCTTCCTTTTTTCCTCTTACCCTCAGGAACCCAAGTGAGCGCCTGTAGTGGTATTCTGTTGTTTTGCATTCGTAGGACATGATCGATATATGACCATCGTCTTTTCCTTATATAGTCGGAGACATATTTCTGCCTAGAGTCTTCTCTTATTTGTCGATTAGTCTTGAATTCTTTCCAACTGATGTTCATGAGTTTTCTAAGACATTTGTTCTCGAATGTATTCAGCTTGTTCTCCAATGATTTTGTTATTTTCCAACTCTCACAGCCGTATGTTAACACTGAGATAACATTTGAATTAAATAGACGAAGCTTGGTATGTATATTCAATGATCGTAATTTCCAAATGTTAGATAATCTATTGAAGGCGCTAGCTGCCAAAGCAATTCTAGTATGGATTTCTCTTGTTGTGTCACCATCCTGAGTCATTTTACTGCCTAAATAATTGAAACTTTCAACTTTCTGTAGTTTTTCCCCGTTCAAGATGATATCAAAGGTCTCGTTAGAAAAGTTCATAGCTTTAGTTTTAGAGGCATTTATTTGGAGACCTATTTTAACCGAGAGATGACACAAATTATTTATTGCTTCTTGGGATTGTCTTGGTGTTGAACTTAAGAATGCTACATCATCCGCGAAATCCAGGTCCCTCAGGAATTTTCCACTTGTCCTGCTTATATGTATGTTGATTAATGCCTGCCTATATGTTTGTATATCATCATGTCTCTTACAGTCGAAATAACAAAAAGTGAAAAGGAGCTGCAGTAAATGGTTGAAACAGTAGTGACAGAAAGTTAAAATAAAGGCCTCAACCTTAATAGCAAAAAGACAGAAGTAATGGCCGTCTTAAAGAAAAGTGCTTCTCCAGAATGCACTTTCAAAGTAAATGGGACAGTTTTAAAACAGGTCAATAGATTCAAATACCTGGGCACATTTATAACAACGGATGGAAGAAGCATCTCAGAAGTGATGAGCAGAAAAGCTCAGGCAACAGCAGCATTGTATAAAATGAAGAGTATTTTATGCAGTGTTTCTTTGTCAATGGAAGTAAGAAATACAGTTCTTTAATGTTATATAGAACCAATCCTGACATATGGGAGTGAGTCATGGACAATTAGTAAACAAGTAGGGAAGGCACTAGAGGCCACAGAGATGTAGTTTTACAGAATAATGTTAAAAATGCCATGGACAGCCTAAAATAATAATGAGGATGTCCTAAAAGAGGCCAATGCACAAAGGAAATTTATTTCACACGTTAGAAAGAAGCAATACACTTTTTGTGCATGTTATGAGAAGAGGAAAGCTGGAATATATCGTAACAACAGGTAAGATTGAAGAAAAAAGAGATAGGGAATACACAGAGAGCAAATACTGGACAGTTTGACATCGTGGCATGGAAAGAGGTCAACAACAGAATTGATAAATTGTACTGGAGACAGGAAGTTGGGGAGAAACGTGATCTTCTACGCCATTAGGCATGGTACTTGAAGAATCATATCTCTTATTTGCACCCTCTGGAGCCATCACTGTCGCTGGTCGTCTTGCAACAGTTGTAAAAACAAAATGTTATTAAAGTCAGTTTTACAACTAAACAATACAATTAAATGTACAGGATGTTTGGGGTAAGATTTTCTCAACCACGGTAATACACAAGAGGCATAGAAAATAAATGAAATGAATATAAACAAGAGATAATAAAAGAAAAATTACATAATAATAATAACCACTTCAGCCATAACTGACTATGGGAATGCGCCCCTGAGGTGACAGCCCTCAGCTGCTTATTTTCCTGGTGTTACTTTCGATGTTTTCATCTCTCGTCTGCTTGATTTGAGTGCTTCTTTTTGCCCAATCTGAGGTGGCACCGTAGAGAGCTTCGCCACTTTGTACGATCGGCAGCTTCATTCTCCTAGTCTGCTGGATTTGTGTCCAGTGCCATCATGTCTCACATGCACACAGCCTTGAACCTCAGGAAAATTATACAGTACATGTAAATTAAATATCAAATAACTCAACAATGCATAAAGGTAAAGATAGTCATATAAGTGAACCTGCTTTAGGGGAGTGAAGTGTTAAAGACTTCATCATACTAGGTAGAGCTTGTTTTATTGAGGTGTGATGTCCAGTTCTCTTTCTTTGCTGCCTTTGCCTTCCCTTACTCAAGAACAGAGTCAGGTACCCATTTACACCCAATGCCCAAATAGTGCATAGATAAAACAAATGTATCTATTTATTAATCTTTTCTTGTTTTTATTAAAAATAAATGAATCTGTCTGTCTAGGAATCTAATATAAATTAATCTACCTATCTATCAAACTATTTAAGATAAATGAATCTACCTATCTAGGAATCTAAGATAAATTAATCTACTTATCTATCAAACTGTATACGATAAATGAGTTTATCTATTTATCAAATTGTATAAGATAAATGAATCTATCTATTTATCAAACTATCAAAGATAAACGAATCTACCTGTCTATCAATTTATCTAAGATAGATGAATCTACCTCTCTGTCAAATTATATAAGATAAATGAATCTACCTATCTATCAAACTATATAAGATAAATGAATCTACCTATCTATCAAACTTTATAAGATAAATGAATCTACCTTTCTATCAAACTATATAAGATAAATGAATCTACATTTCTTTCAAACTATATAAGATAAATGAATCTACCTGTCTATCAAACTATGTAAGATAAATGAATCTATCTATTTATCAAACTATATAAGATAAATGAATCTACCTGTCTATCAAACTATAAAAGATAAATGAATCTATCTGCCTATCAAACTATATAAGATAAATGAATCGACCTATCCATTAAACTATATCAGATAAATAAATCTACCTATCTATCAAACTATATTAGATAAATGAATCTACCTATCTATCAAACTATATAAGATAAATGAATCTACCTGTCTATCAGTCTAAGATAAATGATTCTACCTGTCTATCAAACTGTATAAGATAAATTAATCTACTTGTCTGTCAAACTATATAAGATAAATGAATCTACCTGTCTATCAAACTATGTAAGATAAACGAATTTATCTCTGTATCAAACAATATAAGATAAATTAATCTACCTGTCTATCAATCTGTCTAAGATAAACGAATCTACTTATCTATCAGCTTATCCACCTTTCTCTTCAGCTGCTCAAAATCATCTTTTCTTCATGTTCTCCACTCTTCTTGTTTCCATCATTCATTCTTTGACATCTTAGACTGCAATTATTGTTATGATTCCTGACCATCATGATGTTCATATTTTGTCATTACTTTCATCATTTGTTGTTTGTTTGTTTGGTCTCACAGATACAACAATGACGATATGTACTGGAAAGAGATTGGTGCAGCCCTTGCACTGACAAGCCTTGCTCGATCACATATCAATAAGTAAACAACTTTTGGACTTCACACAGGATTATGCTAGTTACATGGACTATTACTGCTCACAAGCTTCTGGCACTCTTATTTGGACATCTGAGTCCCCTGGTCCCATGACTTCCAGGGGGTAAAGGTATCCACACTGAGTTGAAGAATCCTTAACAACACCAGAAGTACAGTAAATTTGACATAAAACAACATTTACATGACATAAATAAAAACTTCTATCTATATCTGATCCATGTTTTGAGTAATACAATTACTCAAAACTTTTAAACAGAAAAGTCAGCCCAGAAAAAAGGAGCATAATAGAAACTTAACCTTGTATGGATCAAAGGTGAGTCAGATGACATAACATAATAGGAAAACTGATATTGACTCTTCCACCGTGTGACCACCATTTGGCCACTGCAGTGTTACAATTTGTTTTCTGGTCCAGTAGACAATATCTGAGGACTCTGATTGTCAGCTCACAGCAAGTTGTCTTACTGCTGTTAAGATTTAGTGAATGTCGCATTCACATATGCTTTCACAGTTATACAATTGTCTGGAGTACATATTAACTTCATATACACTCTAGCATCCAATAGAGATATCCACCCAGCTGAATTACTGCCAGCTATAGATATCCACCCTGCTAAATTACTGTCAACTAAAGATATCCACCCTGCAGAATTATTGTCAAATACAGATATCCACCTAGCAGAATTACTGTCAACTAAAGATATCCATCCAGCTGAATTACTGTCAACTAAAGATATCCACCCAGCAGAATTACTGTCAAATACAGATATCCATCCAGCAGAATTACTGTCAACTAAAGATATCCACCCAGCAGAATTACTGTCAAATACAGATATCCAAGCAGCAGAATTACTGTCAACTAAAGATATCCACCCAGCAGAATTACTGTCAAATACAGATATCCACCCAGCAGAATTACTGTCAACTAAAGATATCCACCCAGCAGAATTACTGTCAAATACAGATATCCACCCAGCAGAATTACTGTCAACTAAAGATATCCACCCAGCAGAATTACTGTCAAATACAGATATCCACCCAGCAGAATTACTGTCAAATACAGATATCCACCCAGCAGAATTACTGTCAAATACAGATATCCACCCAGCAGAATTACTGTCAACTAAAGATATCCACCCAGCAGAATTACTGTCTAATACAGATATCCACCCAGCAGAATTACTGTCAAATACAGATATCCACCCAGCAGAATTACTGTCAAATACAGATATCCACCCAGCAGAATTACTGTCAACTAAAGATATCCACCCAGCAGAATTACTGTCAACTAAAGATATCCACCCAGCAGAATTACTGTCAACTAAAGATATCCACCCAGCAGAATTACTGTCAACTAAAGATATCCACCCAGCAGAATTACTGTCAACTAAAGATATCCACCCAGCAGAATTACTCTCAGCTAAAGATATCCACCCAGCAGTATTACTGTCAGCTAAAGATATCCACACAGTAGAATTACTGTCAGCTAAAGATATCCACCCAGCTGAGTTAATGTCAGTTAAAGATATCCACCCAGCAGAATTACTGTCAGCTAAAGATATTAACACAGCAGAATTACTGTCAGCTAAAGATATTAACACAGCAGAATTACTGTCAGCTAAAGATATTAACACAGCAGAATTACTGTCAGCTAAAGATATCCAACTAGCAGAATTACTGTCAGCTAAAGATATCAATCTAGCAGAATTACTGTCAGCTAAAGATATCCAACTAGCAGAATTACTATCAGCTAAAGATATCCACCCAGCACAATTACTATCAGCTAAAGATATCCACCCAGCACAATTACTATCAGCTAAAGATATCCACCCAGCACAATTACTCTCACCTAAAGATATCCACCCAGCACAATTACTCTCACCTAAAGATATCCACCGAGCACAATCACTCTCAGCTAAAGATATCCATCCAGCAGAATTACTGTCAGCTAAAGATATCCACCAAGAATAATTCCTATGCAGGGCTTGCATGATTTCAGAAAGTTAGTTATATATTTATCATTATCATGTCCCTTTTTTCTCCTTCTAAAGTATGAGCCCACCACCACAACTAGTTCTTGTGCAGGAAGATTGCACTTAAGTCTTTATGTGGTGCTTTCTGTAGTGAATAAGAGCCTGATTTAGACTCTGACAGTGACACTGACGAAAGAGAATCTAGTGAAAGAAGTAATGGTACTGTTGATATATGAAATGGAGGCTGGTCAACAAAGCGTACTCTAGTTGAAATGTGTGACTTTGTAGGAATTCAAACATGTATTACTTAAGATATTTTGATAAAAACATTTAATGAAGCACCAAGTTTATATCTGAAGGATACCAGTAAGCGTTGGGAAGGGCTGGGGGCTACACTGACCGGTTTCATGAATATTTTTGTGTGTGACTCAACTAAAAGTCGGGGGAATGGTTTTTAAGATCCAAAATGGGAATAAATTTCTCGACTTATACTCGAGTATATACTCTAGTTTAACATGATGACGTTTCCAGCCTCATACAAAACCACATTTTAGTTGCCTTTTAAGACATTCCTCAGGGAACAGTGGTCTCATTCTTTCATTGTCTCCTTAGAGACCCTAGGAACTACTTGGGGCTTATATATTTATACTTATCATCAGTATTTCTATATCATCAATATTTCTATATCATCAATATTTCTATATCATCAATATTTCTATATCATCAATATCTAGTGGCTTGCCAGCAGTGGTGATGATCAATTTCTTCAACAATCAACAATATTTATAAGCATTCATTGCTTTAGGTCAGGGGTCAGTAACCAGTCGATCCGAATCTACCGGTAGATCTCAGTGGATGATTTTGTAGATCTTTAGGGGACTGCAAAAGTGGGGGGAGGGGGGGGGGGGATGGAAGAGAGAGAGAGAAATAAATACTTTTTAAAACTAGGAAAATTTTGGACTAGACCTCTCCTGCCAGCATTTAAAACCACGGTACTTTTTCCACATTCCCAAATGAAAACTCTTTGCTAGTAAAATATATTCCTAACTGCTGTGAGACAGGAACGCGATCTTTTCTTTTTAAGGTCACCCCCAGAACCTCGCTTAAAATTACACACACACATATGGTAGATCTTTAGAAGGCTCATTGTTACTAAAGTAGATTCCAAAAGCTCCTGGGTTGCCGACCCCTGCTTTAGATATTTACTGTTTTACAGTCATCTTGTTGTGACATGTTTCATCTTTGTTTTCCTCTGCTTCTTTTACCTTCAGTCATTTCCATTGCAGTCACATTTTCCAGATCCTCCTTTCTTAGTGTTTGATAAATTAATTTGACCTGCCATTTTTTTTTTATAAGTTATTATTATAATTTTTTTTGGTTAGTTTTTCTTAGCAGTCTTTGAAAACTTGTAACTTTCTCTTTAAGGAACATATTTCTGCCACTGCAGTTGATTCTTTAACCGAGATGTTACCGACTTTCACAAATGATTTCTTGTGCAGATTAAAAGGATTTAAAGTGATGTGACAAGATTATCAATGTGAAACTGATGGAAGGAATGGGACAAATACCAGTGGAACAAAAGATGAGGGGAAAATGTGATGTTGGATAGGATGCACACTGATTAAAGCTGTTGATAGGATGCACACTAATTAAAGCTGTTGATAGGATACACACTGATTAAAGCTGTTGATAGGATGCACACTGATTAAAGCTGTTGATAGGATGCACACTGATTAAAGCTGTTGATAGCACTACAAGGCAATCCTTGCTATGGAACACCCCACATTTAATAGAAATAAAGGTAGACCTTAAACTACACGGAGAAGAGAACTTGGGCCAGACTTAAAATGATTAAAGCAGACGTGGATAGATCTTGAACAGACTACATGGGGCAGGAGCCTGGGAATCACTGACCTATACTTTGAAGGGAGGTAATAGACAATGATAATGGTGACGAAGAATTAAAGCATGAGAACAAAATGGAGCTTCTTGTAGAAGAACATCATGAAAAATGCAATAAAAATAATTGAATGACCTATACCACCTTACTTGTTTGAGAATCTCATGGAATCTTTATGAACTATTTACAGCGTAGTGTTGCAAAAGAAGAAATTGTCTTAATCTCATGTTTTACTAGCGTTGCTCGGAGTAGCACTCTGGTTTTGGAACATTCTTCAAGTAGAAAAGTGTCCTATAGCTTTCTCTACTGCCACTGCTGTTTATCCTTTCTGTTGTCGATTTTCTTCTATGCCACATTGTCAAAATTTTTATTATTTTCTGTCTTTGTCAATATCATCTCTTTTTCTTTCAGTCTTTCCTTTCGTCACAATAGATTACAAACATTTGTCTCTTGTAGTGCTCAAAGAAAGTTGACTGCTTCATTTAGAAATGAGTAATTAGCATTTTTTTTTTTTTGCACACTGTCTTCTTTTATGATAACCTCACTACTACTTTGAATCACTGTTCTATTGTTACCATTCTACTGTAAAACCGCATGACCTTCATGGATTTTCTTGCTTGTTAACTAAACTGTCCGTGAACCACTTCCATATGACTGGATTGGCTCAGTGTAGCACAGCAGAATTCTATTTCTTACATTCATTCACAAAGTTTTTTTGCATGCAGAACTTTTTCGTTAGTGAATACTGGTGTCTTCTTACAGCTCAACTCTTCACCTCCGAGATTCATCAAGTCAACCTGGTGTTATTCATGTGCCTAAGTATTTTAATCTTCTGACTTGCTTCAAAGCTGTCACTACTAATTTTGATGGTGCATTCTGGAAAAGTCATTTTATTTGAGATAACAATTAGTTCTGTATTTTTGCTATGGTTATTACTTGTGCATAACAATTGTTTATTATTATATTTTACTTTAAGTTTATTGTTTGTAATTTTAAAATTGTGTTAACTCTTATAGGACAGTTTTTTCTTGTTCGATGCAAGGAATTTTCTATCGCTTTGAGTTTTCATTTAGGATTACCGTTATGAATCAGGTTTTTTTTCCAAGTTTGCTTAAAAGCACTGTACCGTTATACATAGCTGTAAATGAAATTGAATAAGAATTAATAAAATATAAAATTAGGGCAAAAAGAAACAAAAATGTAGGCCTAATTTACTGGCCCTGAAAACTGGCTTCCAGTCACAAGAGCCTGGGAAAATCAGGCTCAAATACTGGCCTCTAATCTTTTAAGAATTATGGTTTAGAAAAATATTTTCACCGTATTGTTTGATTGTTCTTTTTTTTAACTGAACTCTGAGAAACCAGTGAATTAAATGAATTTTATATTAATATATTTTCATCTTCTACACTGAGCGGAGGCTTATATTTTATGTTTGTAATGCTATTTACATGCATACCTGTCAACCTGTATGAATTTTTCGTACAATGTACGTATTTTTGATACTTTTAGCAGTATCGTTGTACGGATTTTTCCTCCTCCCCCCTACTCCCCCCCCCCCTTCCCTAACCCCCCACCCCCCTCTCCTCCCAAAAAAAAATCGAAATTTCTTTTTTTAAATTCTAAAAATATTTTCCAACCTAAGTTTTTTTAAAATTTTAAATCAGAAAATATTTTCTAGCCCAGGTTTTTTTTAAACCAATTTTTTTATTCCGGGAATCTCGGCGTCTGTTTTTAAACTGAAGTCTCTCGCAGCAACCAATCAAATCCTTTTATACCCAACAATTCGGCAAAAACTTTGAATTCGGCCTCAAACACTTTCGGCTTTCAGCGTGACATGACGTATTTTTAAAGTTACCTGTTATCAGCCACGCTTGCCAAGTCACTTCGACGCCAATTTGTTTAAAAAAAGCTAAGTACCTATAACTTGGTTAAATATTGCTGTTTTGCATTGTTGCAATTTAATCTCTGTCTTAATCTTTCCAGTTATATCTTGCCCTTCAGTATATTTCCGATAAATTAATGTCATAATATTTTGTGTAGGCCCTGCATAACTAAAAAAAAAAAGTTTGTTTGCGTTGAGTAGGCCTACTTTATCCCGGTGATCGAGATTCACTGCTTTATTTTTTATAAAGCGGCGATCTATTATCACTGGTCTAGGCTATCAATTTTTAAATAATAATTTTGTAAATTGTTGGTAGTAGGCCTACATTTTTTCTTCCTAGATTAATATTCTGTTCACAATTTAGTTTTTTATTTTTATTTTTTGCTGTTGCTTTGCTTTGCTTTGTTGTATTTTATTTTTGTCGTTCTCTTAATCTTTCCAGTTATATTTTGACCATTTCAATATTTCCAATAAATTAATATCATAAAATTTTGTGTAGGCTCTACAAAAGTAGAAAAATAAAGTTTATTTGCATTGAGAAGTCCTACCTATTTTATTTCAGCGGTCGAGATTCGCTGCTTTATATTTTAATAAAGTGGCAATCTATTATCACTGGTCTAGGCTACCAACTCTTAAATAATTTTGTAAATGTTTGGTGCTACGTTTTTCTTCCTAGATTTGATATTCTGTTCATAATTTGTTAAATTTTTTTTTGCTGTTAGCTGTTTGCTTTGCATTGTTGTATGTTTTTTTTTTTGTCATTCTCTTAATCTTTCCAGTTATATTTTGATCATTTAAATATTTCCAATAAATTAATGTCATAATATTCTGTGTCGGCCCTACTTAACTAGAAAAAAAGTTTGTTTGCGTAAACTTCGCTGCTTTATTTTTCAATAAAAAAGTTCACACAGACTGCAGGAGGTCCGTGAATGCAGACACACTCACTTCCTTTTTACAGTGTAAGATTAACATTGATACATGCTGTGCAGACTTTAAGCCCACAAATACAATTCTGCAAAGTGCTAAAAGTGCATGTGTTGATTATAATACAAAACACTGTGCATCAAAATAATAGTACCTCACGATCACTAAGTTTTTTATATGTAAAGAACAGCATGAGACTATTAGCATGTTTTATACCACAATAATTCAAATGCTAATAGATTTGTATATGTCATTTCTCGTTTTAAAACTGTATTGTGTATAATTTATTAATATATTTCTTGCGTAAGGATTTGTGTGTGTTTGTAAGGATTTTTTTGGTCCGGTGTACAGATTTTTGTCTCAGGAGGTTGACAGGTATGTACATGTACAGCAATATCTGAGATAGTGTATGATAAACTGAGTTATCAATAAATTGTTTTTCTCATCTATGAGAAAAACATCATTACTGTTATTATAATCAACCAAAAAATGTTATCAAATGTCACATAAATTTTATCACTGCCAACAGAAATGTTGTTGCTTTCAACAGAAATATTATAGCTGTCAATAGACATTGTATCGCTGTCAACAGAAATATTATAGCTGTCAACAGATATATTATCAGTCAACAGAAATGTTATAGCTGTCAACAGAAATGTTATAGCTGTCAACAGAAAAGTTATAGCTGTCAACAGAAAAGTTATAGTTGTCAACAGAAATGTTATAGCTGTCAACAGAAAAGTTATAGCTGTCAACAGAAAAGTTATAGCTGTCAATATAAATAAGTATAACTGCCACTCTCATCATTACCATCATCACCGTAATGTTCATCACAGCCACCATTTGATTAATAGCAGCAAACTGTTTTGTTTTGTGTCTTATCTAATGCAGTGAGCTTTTTAATTATGTCACATTCAGCCAAACTTGTACTTGGAAAGTTGTATCCTAGCAACTGTTCACAATGTATCATTAAGGAATCCCCAAAATAAATACAAAATAAAGGGAGACTAAAAAGCAAGCCCTGTGAATACAAACAGGGAGACTAAAAAACAAGCCCTCAAATACAAATAAAGGGAGATTAAAAAGCAAGTCCTGTGAATAAAAATAAACGGAGAGCAAAAATCACCCGTGCGTTACCGGGGCCCGAAAGGGGAGCAAAGAATAGTAACACTGTTCCCTTCCATGCATGTCGTAGAAAGCGACCAAGGAGGGTTGGGCATGGGGCTGGTTACCCCATCCTGTAAAAAATTTAAACCACAAAAAACTTCAACAAACATGGACAAGTCAATTAAGGAAAATAAAACACAGCCATCCAAGACAGGGGAAGGTCCTCTCGCAGGGAGGCGTATGATGCAACACAGAAAAAGCCGAAAGGAATCTGTGTTGCTGACTAACCTTCTTTCTTCTAGGAGAACTTCCAGATTTGGCACCTGGAATGTTTGGACATTAAACGAACAAGGGAAAGTAGCACAAGTAGCAGCAGAAATGAGGGAATACAAAATCGAGGTTCTAGGAATGTGTGAAACAAAGTGGAAGGGGGTAGATAGGAAGAAACTCATCACAGGTGAATTGGTGCTTTCCTCAGGACATAAAGACGAAAGTTCACACCACAGTGAAGGGGTAGCTCTTATGTTATCTAAAGAAGCACAGAAAGCACTCATTGAATGGGAAGCTGTTGGATCCAGAATAATAACAGCTACTTTAAAACAGCTAAAAAGAAAATAAATGTAAATGTCATCCAATGTTATGCACCAACTAATGACAAAGAAGAGTCTGCGAAAGAAGCATTTTATACTAGACTACAGGAAATTATGGAAAAGGTAAAAAGAAGAGACATCACAATTTTGATGGGTGACATGAATGCAAAGATAGGTACAGTCAACACCGGATTTGAAGAAGTCATGGGAAAACATTGGCTAGGAATAATGAATGAAAATGGGGAACTGTTCTCAAACTTCTGTGCTTCAAATCAACTGGCTATAGGAGGAAGCATGTTTCCACACAAGAGAATACACAAGGCAACATGGATATCACCAGACCAGAGAACAGAAAATCAGATTGATCATATATGCATAAACAAGAAGTTTAGATCATCATAGCAGGATGTAAAGGTATATAGAGGAGCAGATGTGGCATCAGATCACCACCTTCTGATAGCCAAAGTAAAAATGAAACTCAAGAGATATGCAACAATGCAAAATTATAGACAATAATTTAATGTAGGACATCTAAGAAACAAGAGACGAATTTGCGGTCACAATATCCAACAAATTCCAAGTGCTCCATCAGCTGGAAGACAGAGAGAATACAGAAGACTATTGGCAAATCAAAACTGTATGGAAAGAGACATGTGAAGAAATACTGGGGAAAAGGGAACGACAACAAAAAGCATGGATAACAACAGAAACCATCAATAAGATAAAAGACAGAAAAAACAAGAAAGCAGATTTAAACACAAGCTAAACCAGAAGTTCCAAAGCCAAGGCTCAAGAAGTGTACACAGAAGCAAACAAAGAAGTAAAAAGAAGTATCAAAAGAGACAAGAGGAAGTATATTGAGGAGTTGGCAAGAGAGGCAGAAGATGCTGCAGCCAAAGAAAATATGAGAGAACTGTATAACAGCACAAAGAAGTTAACAGGGAAATACAAGCAAACAAGTTGCCTCATAAAAGACAAGAATGGAAAACTGCTCAGCAATATACAAGAGCAAATGAAGAGGTGGACATAATATTTTGAGGACCTTCTCAATAGACCAGCTCCACAAAACCCCCCGGACATCCAGCCAGCAGAAGAAGAGCTACAAATTAACGGTGAAAGACCAACGAAGGAAGAAGTAAAGAAAGCCATAAAGCTTCTAAGAGATGGAAAAGCGGCTGGACCTGATGGCATTCCAGCAGAGGCCATCAAAGCAGATATCGACACTGCTACAGAGATGTTATATAAATTACTTGGTAAAGTCTGGGAAAAGGAAGAGATACCAGCAGAATGGAAGGAAGGATATCTGGTTTAAGTTGCCTAAGAAGGGAAATTTACAAGAGTGCACAAATTATAGAGGAATAATGTTACTATCAGTGCCAGGAAAAGTATTAAACAGGATTATCCTTGAGAGATTAAAAGAGTCCATAGACAAGAAACTGAGAGATGAACAAGCAGGTTTTCGACAAAACAGACCATGTGCAGACCAGATAGCCACTTTGAGAATAATAGTTGAACAAAGTCTGGAATGGAATTCACCACTATACATCGGATTTGTGGACTACGAAAAGGCATTTGACAGTGTAGACAGAGAATCACTTTGGAAATAGATGAGGCATGATGGAGTTCCCCTGAAGATCATTAATTTAATAAAGAAAACATATGAAGACATGACATGCAGAGTTCTCCATGAAGGACAGCTTACAGAACCGTTTGGGATAAGAAAAGGAGTGCGACAGGGATGCCTCTTATCTCCATTTCTTTTCTTACTAGCAATAGACTGGGTTTTGAGATCATCGACAACACACAACAGAAATGGAATCCAGTGGACTCTGACTAAGCAGTTGGATGATCTGGATTTTGCTGATGACTTGGCTCTTCTGTCCCATAACCGTAATCAGATGCAGGACAAATTGAAAACACTCGATGAGAGGTCACAGCAATTGGGTCTGAAAATACACAGGGAAAAGAAAAAATAAGGAGAATAAATGCAGGTAATGATAACAGGGTTGAACTTGAAGAAACACCAATACAAGATGTAGAATCGTAGACATATATTGGCAGCAATATAGACAAAGTTGGAGGGACAGACAGTAATATCAAAATAAGAATACAAAAAGCAAGAGGAGCTTTCATTGCATTGGGAAATATATGGAGATCAAGAGAAATCGGATCCAACACGAAAATAAGAATCTTCAACTCAAATGTGAAGTCAGTTCAATTGTATGGCTCTGAGACACGGAGAACAACAAAGACAACAACCAAAAAGCTACAGACTTTCATAAATGGGTGTTTGCGTAGAATAGAGGGATTAAAATGGTATGACAAGGTTACCAACGTGGAACTGATGACAAGAACTAGACAAGTGCCAGTGGAACAAGAGATGAGAAGAAGACGATGGCGATGGATAGGACACACATTGAGGAAACCTGTTGATAGCATTACATTACAGTCCTTGTTCTGGAACCCCCAGGGCAAGAGAGGCAGAGGTAGACCAAGAAGCACATGGAGAAGAGAGCTGGAAACAGAGGTGAAAATGATGAGGAGAACGGGGAAAGAACTTGAAATGATGGCACGTGACAGGAGGACTTGGCATGTGTTTGTTGAAGGCCTATGCTCCTTTGGGAGTGGAGGGTTATGACTGAATGAAAAATCAAGCGCTGTGTAGTGCCTGGGGGTCACTGCGTAGACACAGAAAGAATAGGAGAACTGACCCCACAAGAGGCCACAAATATTAGATCGTACATAAGGGGGGTAACCATGAGAATGTAGAACACATTGGTACATTAAAACAATCTAATAACACACTAGTTCGCCGTTTTGCAGATAGATAATGTTGTTGGTCCTTTTCAGGACTTAGTATCTATCAACGCTGATCGGGTCAGCAGTCAACAGAGTTGACTTTTCTTTGGATGGTAAATGCGCTCTGATATAACCAAATAGGTTGGAAGGACCGCGCCTCGCCAGAAGAAGGCAAAAAACGGAACCAAATTTTTAGGGCTGGATGCGAAAAATTACTTAGCAAATGGCACAGGACGCAAGACTTGGCCTGGTCTAATGAAGGTCTCATCATTGGTATCAGCATCACACTAAAACTCCCTAAGGAGAAAAGCCTTCAACAAACATCAGCCATGTCATCTTGTCCTGAGCCATGTATTAAGATTATTCCATGTTTTCTTCATCCCTTCATGAGGAAGTTACTGGCTACCAGGATCAATACCTGGTAGCATCACGCTGCAGTATACCCAAGTGTAAATGGGCACCCAACTCTGCTGTTGAGTTAGGGAAGGCAAAGATAGCAAGAAAAAAACTGGCTACCCCATCTCATAAAGCTGGACCTTGTATAGTCTAATAATTCAATTCCCTATGGCAGTATATGCTATAGAACTGTCTACCTTCTTCATCCTATTAGTGGCAACTAAGGAAGGTTGGACATGGGATCTTTGACCATCCTCTTAGCATCTATGCCACCAAAGTTTCAGCAAGTCTGTACAGGACACACACTAAATTATGTGATTGTCACGATATAAAAATATTTCTTATAACTGATTTAAAAAAAACAAAAATGTGAAACAACACTACCATCAGCAGACTCTGAATTATTCCTCATCATCTTCCTCTTCTTCTTTCGTTTGCTTGAAATATATTGTCTATATCTGCAATGTTGTTTCTTGTATAAACTTCACTGTCTTTTGTAGTTCATACAGAGGTTCATATAGTTTTGCTTCCAGTGTTGTTTCTCTTGGCCAGTGGGTTTGCCTCAATATATCATATTCAGGGCAATCTTGAGGTACGTGCTCCACAGTCTGGGGTGCCTGTCCACATGGACACATGGCTGAATTGCCAATCTTAAATTCTGTATACATGTGGCTGCGGAGTCGGTTGTGTCCTGTTCTGAGGCGCAGAATGACAATTTGTTCTGTTCATAGCTTGGTAGTAATCCTGTGTTGGTGTTGGTGACTTCCTGATTGATTTGATCATCTTTTTCTTCTGATGGTACGTAACTGGTACATCCGGTTGCTCGTCTGCAGCACCTTCTTTAGTCAGTCGGTCCGCTCTCTCGTTTCCTGGTATTCCACAATGAGACGGTATCCACTGCATGGCGACCCTGCGCTGGTTGCACAGTTCAGAAAGTTGGGCTTGTATACCTGGCAATTTTCTGGCAATGTACGCTGATGACCTGTAATATGGTGCACAGATGAGCATGCAACAGTGGCCACCAAACTGCTACAAAGAGCTATAGATGCCTTAACCTCATGGGCAAATAGATGGTTGTGGTAAAGTGGGATGTTATAAATATTTATAGGGGACTTAGTGTACTGACTGAGATCAGCTGTGAAGGTATCTATATCTAATAAGAGTAGTGTATTATAGATAACCTTACTTGCTGCCACATATATATATATATCTCAGTCAGAATTATTCTGGAGTAGTGTGATGACTACGTTATATGTCTAGGGTATGTGTATAATGAAGTGTAAGTCATAACAACAACAGACAGATAAACAATTTAATTTATTCCACCACACTTGACAACACTGTGACACTCACATACATATAACACTCTAAGAGGATATCTTAAAGGAGTCACTGATAACTTTTCAAATAACAATATGTATTCAGTGCTGTCATGAATGTATATGTGTCCTGATTCAAATACAAAGGGAACCAGGAATCACAATCAATTTTAATTACAAGTTATATGTACAGAATTTATTAATATGATTCTTGTATTGACATATATTATAAATGGTATCCTATGTGTGTCAGTTGTGTAGTGGTAATATGAGGTAATACTGGTTTTGTTTTGTTCAAGCTCTGTTGGTATTTGTCATCATGACTTCAATAGTTTGTTTCTATGGGAACTAGTATTGGAGATGTTCTCAGTTCCTGGTATTAAAACAATTTAATTCCCCTCTTAATTTTAGTTTATATTGTCATTGTAAGATGGGGTACATAATGTTGAGCTCCATGGCCACACTCTCTTATCTTGCGTGATGACTGCAGTAAAGGACTCCTCTGCTCGATAACTGTACTGAGTTCTGGAGCCATCCCACTGGTTGTTATATTGACCAAGGAGTATGCTGTCCACTTCTGGCTTCAGCAAAGCTCTGACCAGGTGCTGCTCAATAACTTTAAGACCACGGTCCCTGAAACAAGAAGGTTGTACCTTCTACGTCAGAACTAATTTACACTCTAGTTCTACACTGAGCACAATACATCACAAACATTGAGTTCAGAGCGTTAGGCCAACTGTCAGCTTCATCTGAAATACCTTATACCAGTATTTCCCTCTCTAATGGTTACTACGCCTCTGCAATTCCAGCATTATTTCTTTCTAGTTAATAATCTAGGTGTCAGTGTACTGTTTGGCCATTCCATGCAGTTTTACTTTCCTCCGACACCTTCTGTTCAGGCTGGAGCCTATAGGCTTTACATCATGTTCGCTACTGAACCACACATATATACAGACATAAATTATCAATTTACATTCAATTTTCATTAAAAGATATTGAATATTTCAAGCTTACCACAATTCATGGAAATAATAATAAACAGTTTCATTGACTGGCAATGAATATAGCACAACTCCGATCTGCCGATGTCCCAGGCTTTATTTTATAAAAAATATACACTGGTGCTCAACGCACTGCTTCTTAGTAGGTTTATTACAAGATGTGGCAATGAGCAGACGCTCTGAATGGAGTATATTCGCAGCTCTACCCAATCACACCACGTCTACACATCTTTTAAAAAAAAGTACCCCTTTCTCACGTTTCCCCTGACAACACACGATAGTATTTATAGTCCGACCAATCGTGTTTAGTCTTTCATTTGTTGCGCTCCAATCACATAGGAGTTAACATGGTAGGCTATTTCCGTACGTAATGTTTTTTTTTTTTAAACACGTTATAAAAAAATTTTATGAGCAGAAATGATTTCATGCTGTCAGGCACCCCCACTATTTTATTTTGGCCATAACTTGGTAATTCCTAGACTATTTGCGTAACGTTTTACATATTCTTTGTCAGCAAACCCTAAGGAACCCAAATATATATATTTAATAGAGCTAATATGCTGCGTTCAAAATATGCAATTTCTTCTACCTCCTGTTTCGAAGATGTGCTGTCTGGGTACTGTAATGTTTTCAAACGTAAACCGGTATAATGTCATAAGTCCTAATAAGCGTTTTTCAGGATTTTAAAACCTAACTCTGGGAAGGGTAGTGAATTTTATCACTGTCGATTTGAAATAAAGTTAGTGCATGTGGCCTTACACGCGTGATGGCAGCAATTGTGTATCGCGCGACACGTGTTTAGTGTTGCACGTGTTCGGCTTTCTGCCTCTCCCTTCTCTCTATCCTTTAGTCCATCTGTCTTTAGTTACGCCGTGTATGGAATGAATGAAATATTAAATCTAGGTCATTGATCAGCTTGCGTACCTCAAGGTTTTTCCAAGAAATACAGTACACGTTTCATTGAAGAAAGCGGGTAATAATACAGTAGGCTTTTACTATTAACGTGAAAGCGTTACAATTTGCAGACGAAGTAGAAAACAAGGGGGATTTCGAGTACAGTCATTGTGACAGCACTGTTCTTTACCATTCTTCTTTCCTTTTATTAAATTTATTTGTTAGGCTTTGCATTTACGTTTTAATTTATATATGGGGATTAGAATAATTCACGACAATGGTGTGTCAGCATCAACACAGACAAGTGCAGCACTACGCTCTTCACCCTCTCTCCCAAACAAAAAGCTGGTGTCATCAAGATAAATGAAGAGCTCAAGAGAGAAGATAAACAACCCAACTATGTCGGAGTTACATTCGATGATAGGCTGACATGGAAGCAACACATCAACAAGGCAACAGTAAAGGCCAGGAGGAAGTTAGCCATCCTGAGAAAACTAAGTGGAACCACATGGGGAGCCAGTGGGAAAATACTTAGTAAAGTTTACCAGCAGGGCATACGACCACACCTGGAATATGGGTCAGCTGCGTGGTGTCCAGCATCAAACACCACATTACAAGAGCTAGATAAGGTGCAAAACCAGGCGCTTAGGGTCATCACGGGGGCAATGAAATCAACGCCTATAGTGGAGATGGAGAAAATGGGGAGGATACAAGAACTGAGAGAACGCAGAGACATGAAAGTGCTAACACAGGCAGAAAAGTTCCTCTGTATGCCGAGCCATCCAATGAAGGACAGATTCCAAAACCTAGCAATGGGGCGATTGAAAAGAAGCAGCTTTATCCACCAGGCCAAACGATTTCGTAGACAAACCTCAGACCTATCTGAAGTTGACATATCCCTAGTGTTGCTTGGGTATTCTATGTACATCCCTGTCGAAAATTCCTTTCACTTTTGTCTGGATGTGTACTGGTAGTCCAGGCTCCTCTCTCCAAGGGGTTTGTTCTGGCACAGACTTTAGGGGGCTGTCAACTTCAGGCAGGTCTGAGGTTTGTCTACGAAATCGTTTGGCCTGGTGGATAAAGCTGCTTCTTTTCAGTCGCCCCATTGCTAGGTTTTGGAATCTGTCCTTCATTGGATGGCTCGGCATACAGAGGAACTTTTCTGCCTGTGTTAGCACTTTCGTGTCTCTGCGTTCTCTCAGTGCTTGTATCCTCCCCATTTTCTCCATCTCCACTATAGGCGTTGATTTCATTGCCCCCGTGATGACCCTAAGCGCCTGGTTTTGCACCTTATCTAGCTCTTGTAATGTGGTGTTTAATGCTGGACACCACGCAGCTGACCCATATTCCAGGTGTGGTCGTATGCCCTGATGGTAAACTTTACTAAGTATTTTCCCGCTGGCTCCCCATGTGGTTCCACTTAGTTTTCTCAGGATGGCTAACTTCCTCCTGGCCTTTGTTGCTGCCTTGTTGATGTGTTGCTTCCATGTCAGCCTATCATAGAATGTAACTCCGAGATAGGTTGGTTGTTTATCTTCTCTCATGAGCTCTTCATTTATCTTGATGACACCAGCTTTTTGTTTGGGAGAGAGGGTGAAGAGCGTGGTGCTGCACTTGTCTGTGTTGATGCTGAAACACCATCTATTTGCCCATGAGGTTAAGGCATCTATAGCTCTTTGTGGCAGTTTGGTGGCCACTGTTGCATGCTCATCTGTGCACCATATTACCAGGTCATCAGCGTACATTGCCACTTTCATTCCATGTGGTAGTTCAGCAACCAGGTCGTTGATGTAGACTAGGAAAAGTGTGGGGGACAGAACCCCCCCCCCCCCTTCCCCCCCCCCCCCCCCCTTCTCCCCCCCCTTCCCCCCCCCCCCCCCCCCCCCCCCCCCCCCCCCTCCCTGAGGGACGCGATGACGCAGTAGAATTTTCTTACTCTTGAGGCCATCTAGTTGTTCTCGGGCTCTTCTGTTATGCAAGTATGCTTTCATCCATTTGTACATCCTACCATTCACTCTACAGTTTCTCAGTTTCTTCAGAAGCCCTTCTTTCCAAACCTTGTCAAATGCTTTCCTTAGATCTATCCATGCTGCTAGTACCAGTTTCTTATCTTGGAACGCATCCTCAATCTCTTGGAAAAGGTAAGTTGCCTGATCTTAGGTAGAGTAACACTGCCTAAAGCCCGCCTGCTGTGGTACAAGAAGGTTTTCACTTTCAAGGTACCACTGTAGCCTGAGGTTGATGATACGTTCCATTGTTTTGCAGAGACAGCTTGTAAGGCTGATTGGTCTGTAGCTGGAGGCCGTGGAACTGTTTTTTCCTGGTTTTAGGAGTGTTATCATGATTGCTTCCCTCCAGGTCTGTGGAACTCTGCCTGAGTTCCAACAGATATTGAAGATCTGCAGCAGCTTTGTTTTTGCTGCGGTTCCCATGTTCTTAATCATTTCATTGGACACTCCATCAACTCCTGGCGACTTTCTCATTTTCAATTTGGATATTGCAAGCTCCAGTTCTCTGAATGTGATTGGTGCCTCCATAACTTCAGGTATGGTTCCATCTCGTCCTGCGTATTGTTGTTTCTCTCGAGTCTCCTGTTGCTTCTCTGGGCTAACTTCGATGTTGTTGTCTTTAGCAAAGGAGTCTGCAAAGTGATCAGCTGCCTGTTTTCCCATGAGGATGTTTCCATCATTGTACAGTGCAATCTTTGAGTTTCTCTCTGTACCCTCATCGTTAAGTTGTTTTACCAGCTTCCACAGTTTCCTTGTATCTCTTTCGAAGTTCAAGGACTCTGTTTTCTCCTTCCAGCTTCTCCGCCTGGCCTGCAACTTGGCCCTTTGAAATTTGGCCTTAGCATGCTGGTAGTTATTGTGATGTTCTTGACATGGGCTGGTCTCTGCCTGCTTTTGAGATGTTTCCACGTGGTTGTGCAGTTGCTCTAGTTCACTATTCCAATATGGTTTGTAGTGCTTACGAGCCCCTCTAGGTATTGTTTCACGAGCAGCCTGTAATATACATCTGCTGAATTCATCGACTAACTTATTGATGTCTTTGTCTACAGTCAGATCTCTAGCCAGTATACTGGTACGATGCTGGTACATTGTCCAGTCTACCTTCTTGTAGTTCCACCTAGAGAGAGGGCTGCTCTCCTTGACAAGTTCATTTTCCACAATTAGGAAGACTGGCCGGTGGTCGCTGCCTCCAAGTTGTTTCCCTACAACGCGTGTGGTGTTTCACTCCAGGCCTGGTGAGTGGAATGCCAGGTCTGGTGTAGAGGTGGTGTGCCATGATCACGAGTAGAAGGTTGGTGGGTCGATTGGCTGGCTAATCAGGATAAGCCCATTGTCATCCTGCCAGTTTTCAAGCTCCTCACCTCTCCTGTCCATGTGATCATAGCCCCAGCTCTGTGAGTGGCTGTTGAAGTCTCCGCACACAATCAGTCTTTCTTTTGCTGGGATTGTGTCTAGTGCCAGTGGGCGGTCGCTCGGACAGTGGTAGTTGAGCAGGTGGAATTCTGTACTTTCTGTCCTGAGATGAAGCATCTGGTATTCCGCCCTCTCCATATATGTTTCAAGCTGACAAGCACTGATGTTATTCCTCACGAGTGTCAGTATTCCACCCTTTCGCCTGTCTATTCGGTCGGATCGGTAGCATTGGTAGCCTCTGATTTTGAATGCTATGGCCTGGTCGAGGTGGGTTTCTTGCAAGCAGCATACATTAACTTGCGCTTCATTCAAGATATTTTCGAGCTCTAATTTTTTGGTGTAGCTGTCTTTTTTACTGTTGACGCCTTCAGCATTCCAGTGCATTATTTTAAGTCGTCTTTGCTTTGCTTGGCCAGTAGCTCTATTCTCATGCCTCCTGGCTCCACGGGGCAATTGAGAAGGACCCCCAGTAGTAGGGGTTGGGCCCTTTTGAGGCAGAGGGCCCGGCACTGCGCCTGCCTGCCTGGGTGTCCGTCACAGGGCGAGTGCCATAACGTTTTGTAGATATAGACATATTTCCATTGCGCGTGTGCGGGGCATCCTGATTGCTGTGGTGCGCCTTTTGACTGGTTGCCTCCGTCTTCAGCACCTTGACTTGCTAGGGCAGACTGTGGTCTTGCTCGAGTGTAGGAGGGCCTGGCCAGTCTTGGTTTTTTGGCTGCTGATGGCTGTACTTGAGCCCCATCTCCACGTCAAGGAGCTGGCCTCGATGGGGATCCTCAGCATCATTATCATATGTGTTTGTTGAAGGTCTATGCTCTTCGGGGAGCTTCTCCAGCACTGTTTTCTGTAACAATTTCTTTTATATGATAAACACCATGCACAGCCTCAATTTAGTAGCCACTTACGACATGCCAGAGGGTATGGTAATCCTATTCTTTCTATCTGTTATGGGAGACCTCCAGGGACTAAACACAGCCAGTGTCCATCACTGGTTGACATTAAGTGCCCTAAATTATAATTACACCACTTTTCTTACAAATTGCAATCACTTCATCAAGCCATCTTTTCCTCATAGTCATCATGTTAGCAGTCCATCATCTTTTTATTGTCTGTTAAAAAAAAATATGTTTTTGTTAGCCTATTTCTTCCAGGCATGCCTCTTCAACCATGGAAAAGTGTCCTTTAGTTATTTCAGGATGTGATTCTGTAGTGTGCAAAGTTAGATTTTTCAGGTTTTGCTAATTTAGATGAAGTGTTCCCAACTTTTTTGGTCTCTATACCCCCTTGGCTTTTAGTAAGCCTTCCCATAAACCCAGTTCACTTTGAGAGCAAATAAGTTATATAATTTACAGTAAATATGCACTTACGAAAATAAATAAACATGTTTTAATTAATTCTTAATTAAGATATTTTTATTCATTACATGAAAACTTTTGTTAGCACAATAAAATTGTTAAATGCTTATCAGGACACAGTTAAAGTAAATTAGTAAGATCGTTGATTCTGTTTCTTATCAACCAATTGTTTTATTCTTTGTACAGTTTTTGAAAAGATACCTGCACATTATGTTAAGTCTGGTTTACTCTTGATTTGGATTTGATTAAGAACAGGAATGAGAATCTAAATTCACAGACAAAAGTTGTCATAAGTGAAAATATTTTGGGGAATATTTCAATAGGATAATACAAGTTATTTACTAAATATTCCTCATAGGCTACTACCAAGATTCTGGTAACACTAAGGGGGTGTGAACTACTTCTGTAGGTGATGGTTGTCTGTTTGTCACTAAGTAGCATTTCCCAATTCCAGATAGTGTAGGGAGAACCCCGTTACACGCCAATTGAGGCATATTGGAAATATGGTGTTAGGCCCATATTTTCTTGACCATTGGCACACTAGGGGCAATGTTGTCAGCACCACACCGACCGCCTTTAACCTTCCCAGAGTTAATTCTAGATAGTGTAATACTGAACAATAGTGTCTCTTGTCATACTGTGTCTTCATTATCGTTTTCCTGGACGCTCCTTATGGATCATGGAGTTACAACTGTAGCTGGTTCTTTTGCAGGAAGTCTGGACAAAGTGTTCACATGGTCCTGTAGTGCAGCTGGTTTTGAAAGACATACCTGCATGCTCATGGTCAGCCTTCAGTTTGTTTCTTGCTGTGGGTTTGATTGAGAGTGAGACTAAAAACATGACTGAGAACATGACTGAGAACAGAACTGAGAACATGACTCAGAACAGAACTGAGAACATGAATGAGAATATGACTGAGAACATGACTGAGAACATAACTAAGAACATGACTAAGAATAGGACTGAGAACATGACTGAGAATAGGACTGAGAACAGAACTGAGAACATGACTATGAATATAACTGAGAAAAGGACTGAGAACAGGATGAGAATCTAAATTCACAGAAATAAGTTGTTATAAACGAAAATATTTTTGGGAATATTTGAATAGGATTATGTAAATTATTTCCCATATACTCCTCATACCACTTGGTTGAATATGTATCACAGGTTGGGAACCCCAGTTTAGGTTATGATTGTACACTGGTCACTAAGTAGTATTTTCCAATTCTAGATAATGTAATACTGAAAAAAAGTGTATGATCTCTCAGAATTATAACCACAGAGTTAATCGTCTAGTACTTTGTTTGTCCATTTTATACATAACTGGTATGTGTGCATGATTATGGTTTGGTTAACTCTTTCTATCTCAATTTCGCACACTGTCATAATCAATGCCAAATGTTTACCCCACATGTGAAGTTTTAAAACAAGCAGTTAACATACATTTATGAGAAAACATAAATCATTTATTCATTACACATGAGGAGTGGGTTACCTAGAGGTTAGGAGACTGGACTCTGAAGTCTGGAAACAAGGATTCAAAACCGGGTCAGGTCTGTGTTTTTTCTATTAAGTGTCAAAATAAAAACCTAGCATGCACATTGTGTGACAACAACAATGGGTAAGCTGACTTTATTCCTCACCCCCACCCACACCCCCACCTTGATGGACCTCAGCAATTCGGTAGGATAGTTTTTTATTTTATACACTTGTGGTCCCCGAGGAGCATAGGTGTTGAACAAACGACTGCAGATTCCTCATGTGTCATCAGCTCAAGGACTTTCTATGTCCCTTTTATTTCTGGCTCCAGTTCTCGTCTCCACATGTTTTAGGGCATCCTGTATCTCTCTCACCCTGTACCTCTCTTCGTTCGTTCGTTCGTTCGTTCTCTAACCCTGTGGATTCCATTCCACAATAAGAACTGGATGAGGTCATAGTGGAAAAAAGAATTAGGCAAGTTTGTTGATTATGGGTCAAATTTTGTGAAACAGTCCCTAGGTTTTATGGGTTATTCTTGTTCCACGGTTTCAGTAAAATTACTCACAGGCAGGGGAAGACTGAGAATTGTGCGTTTTGGGTGCTGCCCAATGGCCTACAGCTGGGATTTAGACACTTTCAAACTTATTAATTAATGTAAAATCATTAATTAGGGGCTTGTGAGCCTTGTATACCTAAGACCCCAAGCACTGCTAATCCACCCCTGCTCCACAAGAGGCCTTGTTACTTTATGAATATGAAACGGCCTCATTCATTTAATGTCAGTAAATATTTTGTATTGCTGCTACAAAATTTCAATGTACTGAAAAAGTTCTTCTGCAAATTGTATCATTTTTAGACATGTTGCCTGAATAGCTTAGAGGCAATTATATTATACTAGTGCCATTACCGAATCTTTATACAGTTATGATTAATTTGTTATAAATATTTTTTGTATTTGTTAATACTGCAGTTTCTCTTTGTTTCTTCTTTAATGTCTCATTTTGAAATGTCGACACCACAGTAGACAGTAATCATAATATAATATCTTTGCATTGTTAAATTGCTTCCTATGTAAATATTTTACTTGGCAAAGGTTTTCATATAATCAGGATTTGAACATTCACAGTGGAATGCTTGTTTTATTGAACATTCACTTTAGAATGTTTGTTTTATTACATTCTGGTTTTTCTCACAAAAACTGCCATTCTTTGATGAAGTATGCATAATTAACCTGCATTATAAGGATGGTTATAAAGTCCTTATGCTACTTTAAACTTTAATAGCTTTGATGTACACACTAACTATAGAAACATACTGTAAGTGGCATATTCTTCTTCTTCTTCTTCGGACAAGTAGTCAGCTTGAGGCTATGTGAATCTCCGTAGAGCTTTTTCACGACGGTACTGGTGTAGGTCATGTGTGCTTTCTCTGTTCCGCATATGTTGGGCAACTTTGAAGCAGATGTTCAGCCGTAATTGTATCAATTCCACAGTTACACTGATCGGTCGTTCCTATCTTTAGCTTGTTGAATAGGAGGCATCCCAGTCTGTTGTGGCCAGTATGGAATCTGAAGATTGATATTTTGCTTACATTTTAATGACGTCATAAAGAGTACATTGCACTGTTTTGTTAAGCTTGTGGCCCAGTGCATCCGATTTCCACGGGCATTTATGTCGGGTTGCCTTCCTAAGCCTTTGACTGTTCCCAACCTACCTGCAAGGCAGCAGTGTGGTCTTTCTGTTTGACTGGTTTCTAAAAAAAACATGTAGAAAATTGCTACCCTCAAAAGTTCAGTCGAAATATTGGCAAGGGGAGATATATAAGAGCATAATTTATTACGTTTTAATACAATCCAGTTGAAATTTGTAGGTCACAAGATAACTGTTATCTTATGTGAGATATTATCTGATCCTATTTTCCACCTTGTTGAAAACGTTCTCCAGTTTCTGCTTACTGAACTTCATTTGTGATCCTGATCATAAGTTCATCCACAGAATGTGATTTTGAAGAGTAGACAACATTTTCAACTTTAAATATTACACTTATATGTGTCGTTTCTTGTTTGAGTGCCATGTCTGTCTGTGTAGGCAACCATGTCGCTCCACAACTTCCTGCCTTTATTTCCTACAACAAAGTGCTAAGTGAGCTGGCTGCGACAATAGACCTGGCAAGGATGAAGGCGAATAGCAAAGTCAGGCCGATCACCGCAAATACATACTTTCCGAGAGCAAGAAAGTCAGCACACCCCAAACCGAGTAAATGAGGTAGTAGTTTACCATCTCTTCTTGACTGTGCAAATGACTGGGAGATGGCGGTAGACCTACCTAGATGAGGGACATATCCAGAGAGTATCAGAAAATCTCAAAGACGGCCGGATATAGTGCTTCATTCTTCATCATCGCACCAGGTTGTATTGATTAAACTGACCGTGCCATTTGAATCAAAATTGGTCGAGCAACATTTGTTCAAAGCGGCCAAGTATAGTGATCTGGCCGCGGATCTGACACACGATGGGTTCACTGCAAGGGTCATGGCTGTTGAGGTGGGTGCAAGAGGGCTCGTGTCTGCGTCAGTGTATGATTTATTGAAACTGTTGGGGCTGAGGGGACAGTGGAGAACAAGGGCACTGGAGAAGCTTAGTGAAACTGCGGAAAGGGCATCATGCTGGTTGTGGAACAACCACAATGGGCTATGGAACTCGTTACAGTAAAATCTAGCCCCATCTGCGGTATAGGAAACACCCTGGAATTTATCTAAGTCCGCAATACATCGAGTTTTTCATTGTATAGGTGAAAGGACGGCGGTGTTACGAGAAACAGGTGGTGCATTATTTGGGGCGAAGGTAGATTTCAGAGGCCGGCTCGCAAATTCAAGCCTCGTCGGCGTTCCGCAGGCGTGTCAGTGGTGTGCTGCGGAACGACCGCAATAATTTGTCTTCTCTTTGTTACTTTCACAATTGCCGCCTACTGGCGGAATTGTGGATTTTAAAGCTGTATCCAAGGTGGAATGGGTTTGTTGCGTGCATATTTTTGACGCACATATTACAAAAAATCGATATGGTTATTTAATATGGGAAAAATATAGACATGCATCCATCTGTGTATGAAAATGCTGTTTATTGTAAAAGCGAGATAATCCATGTTTGATTCACACTTTTGATTATAGGAGTAATCGGTCTGGATATCGATCCAGCGCAAGAATAGTACGCTTGCGTTTGTACTTAATTTTAGGGCCAGAAAATATATTAATTTGCTTATTGTGTTTATGGCCTGAATTCATATGTATTACATATTATTAGTACAAGTAGAATCAGTCCTATATTGTATATTTTGGATGGGTATGAGGGACTAGATTCTTGTTAGCGGAAGTATGAGTTGTCTTAACAAGTCGTGATGAGTTCCGATGTACTGCTAAGAATGGCGGGGTACGTTTTTCAAGAGCTGGTCCCTTCGTCAAGAAAAAATGTCTTACGAAGTGGTTTTTTCCTTCTGGAGGAGATAGTGTCTCTACGATAGTTTGTGTTAGAGACTCTCCTTATGTCAGTATATAGATGATTCGGACTCCAGGTAAACCCAGCTCGTATTTTTGATGATCTCTCGTCGGTTAGGCCTAGCTTGACTTTTGGGTGCTTCGATATGCTAGTGTCGTGTTTTGTATCGACGAAGATGACAGATTTTCCTGCAGCGGTTATGGCTACGTGAACTAACCTGATCACCGTAGTGCTGCATGGATCCATTTATGAAATCCTTTATATATCCATTGTAAATTAACTTTGGCTGATATTCTTCCTATGAATGAGTGAACGACAACTCAGGAAGGTAGCCATGTTGGATTTCGGTCATCGTCTGTTTTGATCACTGCCAAGAGAACAGATTATTTATCTTATTATCGGACAGTGACAGAGAGATCTCAATCCTGCTAGAAACCCCCTTTTCGTGGTTTCATAAGATGATGTATCATGACATTGAACTTTGATGTACTACCCATTATTTCTGCATGTGTCATGACTTCAGATCTGCTATGTATACCTACAAATTGTTATGTCAACAAAGCCTGATGTACTCGTATGTCCCAGTGTGTACGTCTGAATAAATTGAGTAAACTAAGATTCCAGCAGTCTGCATTGGTGCCTTGTAGACACATGTGTATGAGTGATTATATTGGTCAGCACACGAACAGTACACCATTCGCGGTAATCACACTCTACACTACTACTTCATACATACACCATCCTGCGTCGGCTGAAGTGACCAAGTTTAGGGCCTGCTTCCCCTGGAGCCTTTGCCTTCCCTAACTCAGGACTAGGGTGAGTTACCCATTTACAGCTGGGTAGACCGGAGCATGCCTGATCTCAACAACACACCACTCTTCCTTACAGAGCAGACAGACTGATACTTTACAGTGGTGTACTACAGGTGTAGTAAGAAATAACGTTCCTTACATCATCCTCTAACTTTTTTATCTTCAGTCTTTGTTGTTGGCAGAATGTATTCCATCTTTCTTTATCTCATTACATACCTGAGCGTACGACTGGCAGAGTGGTTAGAGCATTGGTCTCTCGCGGCAAAGGTGTCGAATTCAAATCACCGTACCGATATGCTCCAGTCTACCCAGGTGTAATTGGGTACAATACTCTTTGAGTTAGGGAAGGAAAAGGCAGCGAGAAAAGAAAGTCACCCCCACCTCTCGATGCTGGACCTAGTATGGTGAAGTCTCTAACACTTCACTTCCCTACAGCAGCATCTGCTACAGGACTACCTTGACCTTTATAACATGCCTGAGGAAAATTAACTGCCTGATTCTAACTTTACTAATAAGCTTCCTTTTGTGCATTAGCCTCTTTCAGGACATTCTCTTTACTCTTGTCAGCTGTCTATATTATTTTAAAATTTCTTCTTTAAAACCATATCTCTCTGCCCTCTAATGATTTTCCTACATGTTAACTAATTGTCCATGATGCACTTCAGTATGTCAGGATTGTTTCTATGTAGCACTGAAGAACTCTCTTTCTTACTTCCATTGACAAAGAATTGTTGCATAAAATACTTTTAATTTTAAGGAATGCTGCTTTTGCCTGTTCTATTATACTATTTACCTCTTGATAAATACTCTTTTGTTTACAATATGTTCATTTATTAATGTTGAAAGTTGCCTAAGAACATTATAACCAATCTGTATGGTAATACTGAGCCGGTGGGTAGAAGGGAAACGTTTAGTGTCAAATGCTTGTTCTAGATTTGCTGCAGCTGATAGGCATTAAGAGTCTGTTCTTTGTCTGATAAAATAAGCTAAAACACGTATGATGGATATTGTTTTTTCTTTATGTCCATTCTTTGTCTGATAAAATAAACTATGAACGTATGATGGCTAGTGTGTTCTTTAAGTCTGTTCTTTGTCTGATAAAATAAGCTGTAAATTTATGATGGCAAGTATATGTTCTTTATGTCTGTTCTTTGTCTCATTAAATAAGCTATAGACTTATGATGGTTATTGTTTGTTCTTTGTCTGTTCTTTGTCTGATAACATAAGTTATAAACTTATGATGGCTAGTATTTGTTCTTGATGTCTGTTCTTTGTCTAATAACATAAGCTATAGACTTATGATGGCTAGTGTTTGTTTTTTATGTCTGTTCTTTGTCTGATAAAATAAGCTATCAACCTATGATGGCTAGTATATGCTCTTTATGTCTGTTCTTTGTCTGATTAAATAAGCTATAGACTTTTGATGGCTAGTGTTTGTTCTTCATGACTGTTCTTTGTCTGATTAAATAAGCTATAGACTTATGATGGTAAGTGTTTGTTCTTTATGTCTGTTCTTTGTCTGATCAACTAAGCTTTAAACTTATGATGCTTAGTATCTGTTCTTTATGTCTGTTCTTTGTCTGATTAAATAAGTTATAGACTTTTGATGGTTAGTGTTTGTTCTTCATGACTGTTCTTTGTCTGATTAAATAAGCTATAGACTTATGATGGTAAGTGTTTGTTCTTTATGTCTGTTCTTTGTCTGATCAACTAAGCTTTAAACTTATGATGCTTAGTATTTGTTCTTTATGTCTGTTCTTTGTCTGATTAAATAAGCTATAGACTTTTGATGGTTAGTGTTTGTTCTTCATGACTGTTCTTTGTCTGATTAAATAAGCTATAGACTTATGATGGTAAGTGTTTGTTCTTTATGTCTGTTCTTTGTCTGATCAACTAAGCTTTAAACTTATGATGCTTAGTATTTGTTCTTTATGTCTGTTCTTTGTCTGATAAACTAAGATATAAACTTTATAATGGCTAGTATTTGTTCTTTATGTCTATTCTTTGTCTGATCAACTAAGTTAAAAGCTTTATAATGGCTAGTGTCTGTTATTTACATTACTCCTGATAATGTGAATATTTCTGTTCTAGTTGCAAGGAAATAATAAGAACGGAGATATGGCTGTAAGAAAATTGATGTAGATTTTTCTGAGACATTTGTGAAGTGTATTATTGTTTAATGCCAGTAACGTGTTCTCGTTGTAATTCTTCAACATTCACAAAATAATATAAGATAAAAATTGCCAGTTGTCAAAAAGGGTCTCTGAAGAAAAAAAAGCTAATAGAGACATCATTGAATCAGTAATGAGAAATGAAGAAAGTAGAGACATGAGAAAAGAACACTGGGACATAATTGGAAAGAGTAATATGAGAAATGAAAAAAAAAGACTACGACATAATTCAAACAGTAATGTGAGAAATGAAGAAAACTAAGACACAATTCAAACAGTAATGTGAGAAATGAAGAAAACTAAGACATAATTCAAACAGTAATGTGAGAAATGAAGAAATTATTTGAGCTGTAATGAGACATGATGAAAACACATCATTTGAACTGTAATGAAAATTTAGGAACATAGAAACATGATTGGAACAGTAAAGACAATTCAAGAAAACAAAAACATCATCTGTGAAGAAACATAGTGAGATGTAAGAATCATTCTGAGCCAGTCAACAGCGGTGACATATATCCTCAAAATGGGAGAAACAAGGATAAATACTGGCCCAGGAGAAGATCAGACGATGACTGATATCAAACAACACTGGTGCGATGGGAGATGGCTACGATGATCATGTCTCTCCACAGCTCCCAGTACTGCTTGTTAACTATAACATTGACTTCTGTTCATATTCTTACTTACATACTTACTTAGTCGTTCCTCTTTTACCGTGAGGTGTAGAGGTTTGGAAGAGAGAGAGTGCCATACTATTCTATCAGCTGTCTTCCTCCTGGCTTGGTTCCATTCTAGTCCTCGGTCCTTCAAAGATTGTCTAATGTTGTCCTCCCAGCGGACTCTGGGTCGTCCTGGGGGTCTGGATCCCTGGCTCTTAGTTTCCCACGCTTGCCATGGTAACCGATCTTTTCCCATTCTGCGGACATAGCCAAACCATCTTAGTTGGGACTGTTCTACTTGGGTCTACAGGGGTTGGGCTTTTAGGCCTTGACGTATCGTCTGGGTGCGGACCATGTCTCTTCTTGTTACTTCAACCACCTTCCTCAGATACCTCATTTCTGAGGTTTGAATCTGGCTTTTGTGGGTTGTAGTCATTGCCCATGACTCACATCCATACGTCAAGACTACAAATTCACAAAGGGAATCTATCTAGTATGTTCTCTCTTTATTAATTTTTATATTTTTATTTTTAATGAATGTTTGTCTGTGTCATCGTTGTTTGTCTGTGTCATCGTTGTTTGTCTGTGTCATCGTTGTTTGTCTGTGTCATCGTTGTTTGTCTGACGTCATCGTTGTTTGTCTGTGTCATCGTTGTTTGTCTGTGTCATCGTTGTTTGTCTGTGTCATCGTTGTTTGTCTGTGTCATCGTTGTTTGTCTGTGTCATCGTTGTTTGTCTGTGTCATCGTTGTTTGGTTCGCTTTGATGTTAAGGACCATCTTCACTGCACACGGACACATTCATAAGTGCTTTGATCGCCTTCCTTAGATCACACAAGGAGGATCTCAGCACAGTGCATGAACTCCATAGCCCTGGCAAGGATCAAAATGTGTGTGTATACAGGAAACACATATTCTATAAATATTTTTGTGGTGGGTAGGTTTCCTAATTTTTAAATGTTGCCAAGGCAGCGGTGGAATGGTATATTCTTTACGGTTTCCAACTGCAGAGGAATTTTTGTTAACGTGGGCAACTTGCATACAGGACCTTCTGTTTTTCACCCATATCCAAGAAGGTTAGGCATCTAATCTCATTACCCAGGAGATCAAGGAGGTGTATGACATCATTAGAAACCACTGGTTCTAAAAAAAATGTCTATCAATTATATTCCCTGTGCTGGGGGCAAACCTGGTACCTTAAGAATTAGAGGCAGATACCATACCTCTGAGCCACTTTGACCCGCACTCCGACTGCTGTTGTTAAACTAGGATTACGGAGATTGTCACTGTTTTGTAGCCAATGTCAAGTTGTTCCTTGGCTTTATCTACAGTGTAGATCTACAGTTCTGCTGTAGCTGAAAGAGCTAGGTGCAGCACACTGTGAGTTCCCCACCATCCATGGAGGCTTTCCAAATGTTCACAGCTAAAATAGTGTGCTTTGGTTCTTGGCTCTCTCAAGCAATCGTCACATCTTACACAAAACCACCTCCCAGCTCTCATCACCTGTCATCTTCCTATAATGCTTTACCACAAATATTAACTGAAAAAGTTAAAGTAACACCTGTAAATTCTTACCTTTCTTAAAGCAAGGTATTTTCAGTAATTGTAGTTTTCTTAGAAACATGTTAGTTGATTTTTTTTAAGACAACACCTTGGGCGTTTCATTAAAGTTGATCTTTGTTATTGCAGCAAATCTAGTTACCAGTAACAAATATCACTGTAGAGTGAACATTTTTTATTTAGATTTTTTCTGTACATTTACTCGAGAAATTTAAAACTTTGGTACCAATTATTAATCAGATTTCACTGTCACACTTGGAATTAGTCCATATTTAGAATATCACTCTCAAGATATTTTTTTCTTGGAGTGGAGTGTTCTGTCCATCTTAATATACATTTGCTCTTTATATTGTTGGGAGTGGTTAGTGCACTAGCTTCCTAGCTCGGTTGTCCAATGTTCGATCCCCAGTTGAGTTGGGATTTTTTTAGACCGCAAATGTCTCTGCGGTCGACCCAACCTCATGAATTGGGTACCAGAGCAACTCTGGGAAGTGTAAGGAGGCTTTCCAACATGATCCTTTGCCTTTTTTTCATTTATACTGTTAGGGAAAGGAAGGGTACCAGTTGCCCCACCTCATGTAGCAGAGACCTTGTATAGTGAAGTCTCTAACACTTCACTCCCTTGTGACAATCCCTGGTATGGAACTACAGTTACTTTCACTTATCACCTGAAAAGCCCACAATTAAGACAGACAAGAGAAAAAGTCAGACCTACCTTAGAGACAAAGTCTTAAGGACTGAATGAATGTACATTTTCCATTCCCTAAGGAGCAAGGGCCAACATTTGCAGTTGGCCCAAGTACAAGAAGCCTGTATCAAAGTGCGTTATGTGCTTTTACAGTGGTGGCAATTTGTTTCACATGATGAAGTTGCTGCCCTCATGCTCCCACTAATGTTAGTTACATTTTATGATAAGTGGTGGGTCTTTATCTTCCCACAGACACCCAGAATCCACTCCATCAGTATGATATCAAATCAACCACAAGTTTTACTCCATCAGTATGATATCAAATCAACCACAAGTTTTATTCCATCAGTTGTTATTTTTATTGCTGAACAGAATCGACATCGTTACACTCCGGGCCAACCCATAGGTGCTCAGTCTTCTCAATATATGTCGAAGAGTGGACGGATGCATCTTCTCATACGCCCATCTCTGCTAGCCTTACGTTTGATGTAAAATTCCAACAGTTTTAACCTTGATGATTCATCTATTGCAGTGTCATTCTCTAACAGGCGATCATTAATTGTTCTCAGTATCTCTCCCATAAACATACCCAGTGTCCCCATTGTTGGTGTTCTTGATGCTAGTTAGTCAGCTCTCTCATTACCGCGTACCACTGCAAGACCAAGACAGTAGATTCACACCGAATCAATCAATATCTTTTGCCTTCAATAGAGCTCGACATAGACATACCATGCCTTCTTGTTCTGTGCCACCAGTTCAAAGTCTGTCCATGCTTTCTTTATCCTTTTTAAGTCTGACTCCAGTTCTCTTCTCCAAGTGTTATTAATGTACCTCTATTTCCTCTTACCCTGGCTATTACTGAACAGAAACTGCCCCGTAAGGCTACCAGAAGGTTGTCTTAATGTGTGTGCTATCCTTCTTCTTCCTCGTTCGTCCAAAGGACGTTGGTTGCAATGTGTTGCCGTTTACAGCGGAGCTGCGCTTTTTGCGCCTTTCGGCCCGACATATCCGACTTCCGCACGGCATTTCTTGGGACCGGGTTTGCCTTCCCTCTTCGATCCCTACTCTCTCGGCCAGACTGCAGTGATGCAGCCTGTTTCCAGGACCACCACTTGGAGATGGAGTAGGGTCTTAGTCAGCTCTGGTTCGCTGACTCTGACGCAAGCAGTCAAGCTATGAGTCGCTGACTGCATTCATCTCTTTTGCTGCGTCTTCGGTCCCGTATGTTCTATCCAACATCAGTGTATTATCCTCAGCTCTTGTGGCAGTCAATACACCATTCATTCACTTTCATTTATTACTTTCCAGCTCCTTACATAGCATAGGCCTTCAACAAATTTGTGCTAGATCATTCTGTGCTGTGCCATTTCCTCGTGGTCTTTCTATCTTTTCTTTATTCCTTTCAGTGCTGTCGCCATCTCTCTTCTCCATATGTGTAATATCGCCTGCCATGCTAATATTGAAAATATGAAAGAAAACAGATCAGAAAGTCACAACCTGTAGCCCACAATTAATCCATACGAATGTTCTGCTTAGGCATTGCATACAAAAAGATGATATCCATATGTAAGGTATGTGAAAAACCCATCACACATTTTTTTGTTTGTTTTGTGTAATGACCTGGTTTAATTGATATTCTGTGCTGACTGTTAAATAAATTGTGTGATTGCTGATGTTAATTTTGTTGAATACTGTACTCTCTTTCTTTAAACCAATAATACAAAATAAAAAATAAAAATAAAAAAGTACATGCTTTGTCATTATAAATCTATAACTTTTATGACATTTAAAATCATATATGCATATATATACATTCAATACAACCACAATAAATAATTAAAGGCCAAACGTTTTGATTGTTGTCTTAATATTATTTCTTCAGAGTTTGTTGTTGTTGTTGTTGTTGTTGTTCATCCATTATGCAATACATGGTATAATTTTTATATCATCATTATCATTTTGCCTTGTGCTCCTTACGAGCACAGAACCACCACAGCAGGTAACTCCGCAGGAAGCCAGCTCCAGGCAGTTATTGTTCTTACAGTTGCGGTTTCTATGGCAATTAGTTTCATACTAATGTTTTTTTTTTTTTTTTTTTTTTTTTTCGTACGCCCGCGAATACTCGAGGCGAAATCTCAGGTTATTATTAATGTCTAACCTGACATTGATTTTACGTGAGTATCCCTTTTCTTGTACAGAGACAGGTGTCCCTCGCCATTCAGGCAGATACTCTCCGATTTCGGAGGTACCCATTAGAGCTGGGTCGGCTCAGGAGCCGCCAATCCCTGGTCGACGACACTCCTTCAAATGTCTTCGCCAGGTCTCGAGTTAATCCAGTCCAAATCCCGGTCGACGAAAAATCCTCAAATGCCGTCGCCCGGGTTTGATCCTGAATCACCCGGTCGCCAGAGCGGCGTGGTAACCACTACGCTAGCGCGGCTCCCATACTAATGTAAAAGCCTGTCATAAGACGGGAATTACATTCAAAAGCATCAATACCTAACGGCAATTTTACTTATTCAAAAGTATATTTAAAAAACACTGTGCATCACCACAGTACACGAACTACGTAGCATCAGCGAGGATCCCAATGTGTGTATACGTGATCACACATTCTATAAATATTTTTGTGCACACCGTCATTTGCGCATTCTTCTTTGGTAGGTGTTACTATTTTCTGAAGAGTACATATAAGGGTAACAATACAATTAATGTCTATATTTCAACCAAGTTTCGATCGCCAGATGAGGCGGGAATTTTTTAGGCCACAAACGGCTCCCGGGTCGACCCAGCCCCAAATGGGTACCAGAGCAACTTCTGGAAAGGTTAAGGCGGTCGGCGTGATGCCGACCACATCACCCCTCGTGTGCCGACGGTCAAGATAATATGGGCCTAACACCATATTCCCAATATGCCTCAATGGGCGTGTAACAGGTTCCTTTACCTTTACCTTTTTCAACCAAAGTTGCATTCCTTAGCGTTACTTACTGACAGAAAAAACTGGAATTTTATATATAGGATAATGAGATTGCCAGCCCCATTCAGAACCTCATACTATTCGCATTCTTGACATACTTGAGCGAACAGTTAGTCTATTCTTTCTCTATCATTTCAGAGACCCTGGGGTACAACAAGGGTGAAGATTTATATTATACATTACGCTAACGGTTCAATTTGAAAACAAATAAACACCAATTTCATACATGCGCGCTAGCGCAACATGGAAGGATGAAAAAGGCACAACAAGGCCAGCAATGTGAAACTAAAGGCAAGAACCAGACGAATGGCAGTAGAGCTGGAGATGGTAAGACGCAGGTGATGTTTTGAATACACGCTGAGAAAACTTGTTGATAGCATTACAAGGCAGCCGCTGAAAATTGGTCTCCCATTTTGGTCGTACACATATGATGTCACACAGTGAGGGGGAGGGGGGTCCAAAATTGTGTGACGATGTGTGATGCCTAGGGGAAGGGGGTTGAAAGAAATGAGACGTCACAAAAAATAGAAGAGAGGATTGTTTCTGTCATAAATCAGGGTATAGGGTGGGCTTCAGCTAAACTATCTGATAATTGTGATAACCTTTAACTGGTTTAAATGGATTTTAAATATATATATAATGTAATACACAAAATGCAGACTAATTAAACTTGATTACAATTATATTAAAAAAAACAATGTAAAACTATAGTAAGTTAACACCATCTGGACAACAGTATAATGAGATCAAAGACACAGAAGTTTAGCAAGTTGAAAGTACTCGTATTAGGGCTCACGTGAACGTTCGTTTACATTTTTTATTTATTTTTTGGTGGGGAAAAATGTGATAGCATTTAGCTGGGCAGGGCAAGGCTACGCCCTGTCTAATGTTGAGAGGAAAGATATTTGTAATTAATTACACACTATTTATTTTTTTTAAAATATTCGTCGATGAGTCGTTCTGACGGTGTAATCATCAAAGATGCGATCGCAAGAAGAAGAAGAAGAAGAAGATAATCGCAGCTAAACTATCTGATAATTGTGATAACCTTTAACTGGTTTAAATGGATTTTAAATATATATATAATGTAATACACAAAATGCAGACTAATTAAACTTGATTACAATTATATTAAAAAAAACAATGTAAAACTATAGTAAGTTAACACCATCTGGACAACAGTATAATGGTGGGGGGGGGGGGGGGGGGTGGGGGGTTGAGATTTGTGACGTCACATAAGGGGAGGAGGCTGGGATTTTGTTGCGAAGTGGGACAATGAGGGTGGTCGGGAGTTTAAAAACGGTAAAAATTGAGTGACGTCATTTGTGAACGACCCAAGTACTCTATTCTAAATATGGCGTTTATAAATAAAATGTCAAAACATCCCAGGTAACTTCTGGAGGGATATAACTCGCATTTTAACTCAACTTTAACTAAATATTGTTCTGGTTTTGTCCCTTTAGTAAGAGATTCCACAGCTCGGTTATTGTTATTGTTGCATAGAATTGACACCATTGTACTCCGGGCAAACCCATAAGTACTCAGTCTCCCTCAGTTTATGTCGAAGAGTGTGAATGTCTCTGTTCCTGTAGCTCACTGGTTAAATACACGACGGGTGCATCTTCTCATACGTACATCTCTACTAGCCTTACGTTTGATGTCAAATTCCAAGTCTTAACCGTGATGATTCATCTATTGCAGTGTCATTCTCTAACAGGTGATCATTAATTGTTCTCAGTATCTCTTCCTTATCCATATCCAGTGGGTGCTCTTGATGCTAGTCTGTCAGTTCTCTCAATACAGTGTATCCCTGCGCCACCATAACAGTAGATCCACACCAGCTACTGCAGATTCGAGGCTTCTATGAATGTTTTTCATTCAAGCCGTAGCCAACCATTTCGAACCTTTCGAAGCATGGACTGAGAGTCTGACAAAATGACTGCCTTTTTTAATGATATTTCAGTCAGTAACCTTAAGGCTGCAATAGCTGCTTCAACCTCCATTCTCATGCTGGAAGTTGATATCTTGTAAGCCCTGCTAAATTCGGCCGCGATGCTTCCTTTTACTCTTGCAGACAAGCCTCAACGTGATTTCTCCCCACGAGTCACAGACCCATCAGTATATACAATAACATCGTTATCCCCGGCATTATCATGTATCATTTGATTGATTTCCAGTTCTGCTTTCCCATTGCCCCAAGTTCTGCACTCTCTGTCAAGGTTGATGATGACTTGCTGGTAGTTAATCCAGTTCTCTTCTGACTTACTCCATTCTTCCCCTTTGAACATATTTTCAATCGTGGTCACGTGCTTGATAGTTGTCTCTGCTGTGCCATCCATGACATCCCCCTCTTTATTCTTTCTCCCTTAATGTCAGTTATGTTTCCATGCAGAGGGTGCCGTTTGTCTGTGGTCATTCGTACACAGGCTTTTTTTTAAAAATGCAAAGTATCCCGTTCAACCCTTGATGAGTTATAATATATATATATATATATATATATATATATATATATATATATATATATATATATATATATATATATATATATATATATATATATATATATATATACATATATATATATATATAAAATGAATTCAAGATAATTAAATCTTATTTCCGATATCTAAATATAGTATCTTTTACTCCCCCCTATCCACCCACCTTTTTTCACTCGGTTTGAATACAGTAAATTAACACTATAAAATTGTGTGAATGTATATGTGTGTCCCCTCCCCTTTCCAAGAAACCAAACAAAAAAAAAACAAACAAACAAACAAACAAAAAGTTAAAATAAACAATTATTTGCCATCATCCATATGAACCCATCAGACCACCCCTTATTCTCACACCAGCAATGATCCTTAAGCCTTTCTTGCCTTTCAATTTTCTGTCCATTGAAAGTAATATCTGGAAGATCTGTTTTCACTATGGAGTTGTTTTATGCATCACAATCACGCAGGCCTTGTTGGGATTTGGAGTCAGTTTCCTCACACCATTTAAACACCTCCCACAGTGTCCCGTGTTTGCTATTAACCATTTCCTGTCGGTCAGAGCCAGTTCTGTAAATGAGTATGTCATCAGCAAAAGTCAGTGTTCGTCCCAACCCAGTTGGCTGAATGGTGGCTACTTTTGCTATGTAGATATTAAACAGCACCGGTGATAGTGGAGAACCCTGGGGTAGTCCCGGGCAAATGTGCATTGAGTCTGATGTCCATCTTCTCAAGCGAAATGCCACTAATCTCTCAGTGTAAGGCAGATGCTATCCATCCTGTTAGCCAAGGGTTACCACCGCAAGCCATTACACAGTTCATGAATGTTTCAAAGTTCACACTGTTATCAGCATCCTCTAGGTCGATTGCTACAGGAACCGCTTCTCGTTTACCCTGGAACCCCTCAAGCACATCATAAGCAAATGTTATAGCGTTACCCCATGTTACTTTCAAGGGCCTATAGCTTCCGAGAGTATCAGGTAGGATATGTGCATTTTCGAGGTGATTCATTATTTTCCAAGTTTCTACATTTTTTAGTAGTTTACCGTAGACATTCTGCAGTGTGATAATTCTACAGCGGATGAGAAGTGTGAGGTCTTTACCAGGATTAGGAAGTGGCCATAGGTAACTATGTAGTCAGTTGTAGTTCGAAGCAATAGTCAGTAGTAGAAAGTGTCAGTATACCATACCCGTTATACTAGCTAGGATAGGGTGACCATATCGTTTTTCACAAAACCATGACATCTACGAACATTTTGAAGTAAGAAAGAGGACAATACAAGAAAAAAGGAGGAAAAAAAAGAGGACCTATTAATTTCAATAATTTAATTCTGTGGTTATGAAAAGGGGAAGGTTTACCGTGAGGGCGTTTGGAGGATCCAAGGAGTAATAAGGGAAAATGAGGCAGCAGGGGGCGTTAAGTAGTAAATAGGAGCGTTCAGAATTTGGTTAAGCTAAATTCAACAATATTACTTAATATAACGCTTAGATGTGAAGGCGCTTTGATTACACTGTTCCCTGACGTAGCTCTTAAAAGGACAGTGTAATGTGACAGCTTAATACGACCGCCCAAGACACAACCTGTTCTCTCTAGCAATATAAACGTCTGCGTTATAGGCTGGTAGATCTAAGCGGATACTCCGGTTGTGGAGGTCATAGTGATACGCCAGTTTTCAAATGTTCACTAGAGGTCCCAAATTGTTGTTATTATTCTGTTTTAATGATTTCTTGTTATTCATTAGAAAACGTACAATTTATCCCACTACTGCTCAGCGTATACGTTCTACCGTCTGCACCATCAGTTTTCATCATGAGAACATCAAACAAATTGTAGATTGGGAGAAAAGACTTTACCGAGTGGAACAAAAATAAACGAAGTCAGGTTCTAAATTTCTCTTATTCTCTCGTGGAGTTGATGAGTTTTATGTCACTACGCTATTTCGCAGTGACGGAAAATCAGACTGGCAACGCTGAGTTTTGGCAACATTGGGATAATTACCCTCAAGTCATGTGATTAGCGGAGACGGGAATTTTTAGTCGCCAAGATAGGGATTAGTCGTCTAGCTGCGTCCGGGTGAGAACGTACCTATGTTTTCCCTTGCCAGCATTCTTGCTGAGAAGTGTGCCATCAGATGTGTATTCTACGTTTTGCCTTATTGCGGATTAAGTGGATCATATTGTGTAATTCTAGATTTTGTGTATTATCTAGTGACATTTCCTATATACCGTAGATGATAAGTGGTCTATATTTTGGGTATTTTCATTGTCATAGATGGTGGCCACTATGGTGAGCGGTAATCAGTACAGTGCTTGTACAAGGTCGTCATATTGAGTGGTATGAGGCTATTAGATAAATTTATTGTGGCCAGTTTTCTCTGGCATCGATATATGTATTTCATATGTTTGTTAGCCGTGTGTGACGGTATTGTGTGCGTTGATTCTGTGGTGAGTTGGGATTATATAAATATAGTTATAGGGGACTTAGTGTACTGACTGAAATCAGCTGTGAAGGTCTCTGTATCTAATAAGTTTGGTGTGTTACAGAGGACCTTGCTTGCTACCATATTTCGACCTCAATCAGACTTATTCTTGAATTGTATGATGACTTCGTTTAATGTCTAGGGTTATGATAGTGATGATGTGTAAGTTCACAACAACCAACAGACAGATAAACACCTAAGTTAAGATCCAGAACAATTTACAACACTATGACAATTACAAACACATAACACTCTAAAGATTTATCTTAAGTAAGTCAAGTGTTAACTTTTATACAATGTATTAGCTTTTTCAATATATAGATATCCTGATCCTACTACAATGTGAATCAGGAATCACAATCAATTGTAAGCACAATGTTTATGTACAAGAATTTATACAAAAGATCTTTGTCCAGACATATAATACTATTGTAATATGAGTGTAGTGTTGTGATGTATTATTATGAGGTAATACTGGCTTTTAGTGCTAGGTTGTTGTTTGTCATCACGACTTCATGTGTTTGTTACTGGTGGAAATAATATTGAAGGATTCACAGATTCTGGTTGTTTAAAATTTCTGTCCCTTTTGTTTTTATAATAAAGTTCAGTTCAGGGTTATTTTATTCAAGGTTGAGCTTTTTCGTGCTGATATGCTCTTAACTTAGAATGCCGCTGCAGGAAACCTGTATCGTCTGCTCGCTTGCTTCTCAGTTCCACAATAATGATAGACAATGGCCGCTATCTTGAGCAAGGAGTCTGCTGCCAGCTTTCTGGATCAAGCAGTGCTCAGACCGGACGATGCAATATCACCATCTATACCACGGTCCCTGAAATGAGAAGGTTGTGCCTCCTTCTTCATAACTAATATACAATATCATTCCACACTGAAGTACATAGGATAGGTGTTATGTTACTATATGGCAATCCAATATATATATGCAGTTATACTCTTCTCTGACAATCTTTTACATGGTGGAGCAATATCTAAGCTTTGCCTCATGTTTGCTACTGAACCACACACATACAGACATAATTTATCATTTCACATTCAATTTTCATATAAAATCCAGATTAAAAATGTCTAGCTTACCACAATTCGTAAGGAAATACACACTAAAGATGACTGGCACAGTTTGATCTGCGGTATGTCCAGGCTGTTATCATATATTTAATTTTGGATAACACTGCCTGCTCTCATCTCTCACAATGTGTAACGATATGGCGTCCCCTCTAAGATTTCTTCTGCCAATATCCAGTGTATTGGCCAATTGTTTTGAATATATTCAAAAGAGTACACAGTCATTCAAATATTTTCATTCACTTTTACTCCGTTTCTAGGCATTTATTTGTTATTCATAGGTCACCCAATCAAATTTCTTTTAACTTCAAAGTTTAGCCAATGGCCTCCCTCGTACTATCTTAGACTTTCTGTCACTACTCTGTTTCAACAAAATTCAGGGAATTCCATCCCAAGCAGATATGACCAAACCTGACAGTATCTCTGTTCTCTATATGTTTTATTACCAATATCTAATTATCTAATGGACTTTTTAGATAATTTATTACATATTCCTAGTCCACTAGCCTTCCTGTACACGAATATATGATTTTCAAGGGGCTAAGTGGCGTAGTTAAGAATACGATCTTTTTTCGATGTTAAGTGTTTAATTTCAACTACTACCTGTTCAATTCTTTACGACTGTACTATCAGTATAAAGTCAGGAGCCCTACGTAAAATATCAGGTTTCCTAATAAGAATTAAACCTGTTTTCAAAACTTAACATCGTATCGTTAGTTTTTTTCATCACTGTTTATTTGAAAAAATCAGGCCATTCACACTGCGAGTTGGTTTATTTTTAGACACACTGCGAGTGGCTTGCGTTACTGTGTTCCATGGTCCGTCTATCTCTCTCTGTTTTTTTTTTCTTCTAAGCCCGCCTGTCTTTCCAAGGCTAACCTTGTGCGCGATTTTGCACTAATGTTAGTTTTTAAAATCAAGGTCGTCTAGAAGATTTTACTACACATTCTATTTTTAGAACTACGGTTATCGCCGTATCGGTAAGCCTAAGCATTTTATTTAGGAACGAACGAATTAGGACAAGTAGAAATCTTGTGTTAGCCATTACGGCGTTATACAACGAAGGCGTTATCTATACTGGGAAAGCACTGGTCTTTCTCCATTCTTCTTCCTATCGTATTATTTCGTTCTGCTTTACATTTATATTCTAATTTATATATGGGTATTGGGAGCCGCGCTGGTGTAATGGCTTCGGCGTTGTACTGGCGACCAGGTGTTCATGGTTCAAACCCGGGCGTCGGCGTTTGAAGAAATGTTTACGGCCGGAAATTTGACTGAATAACCTGAACGGCTCCTGTGATAAACCCTCTGTGGATGGGAAGGAGCGAAGCTCCTGACCGGGTTGGAAGGAAAGTCCTCAGGTTCCCCAGCCTCGCAATGACATGTCATTGGGCCGAATGGCTGAAAGCCCAAGTGCCGCTGGTTAAGGAAAAAAAAATAAATAAAAAATATGGGTATTAGAATTTTTCACCACAGATTCATTAAACGGAAGTATCTGTAGAAAGTTTTAATCTTTCTTTGTCAGCCATTATATGTTGTGGTCATGCTCCTAGGGAGCGAGCCTATAATTATTAATAGTGTGTTATGATAAATCCACAATATATTGTGGTGCTGACAGCAGTATACATGGTTGGTTGTTATAGGTCATGTGTGACAATTTGAAATGCGTTCAGTCAACAGTGGGAAATAGCAAATTCATCTTCAGGTCAAGATGATAGTCCATCACCCAAGAAAATAGCGACTTGTTTTTTTTTCTTGGGGACCATTCTTCTACAATTTTAAGTCTTTATACTTGTCTTGTCAAAAACCAATGATGGTCATTGTCTTCATGTTACATTATAAAATCGTAAAACCACCATGAACTTGTGGTATGACCTTTGCAGATAGAAAAAAAAAAACAGACGTTAAGACTTACCTATGGTCCAGAGGATGTTCCGTTCTAAAAGTTTGGAATACCATGACATGTTGGCATAGAAGGAAATGAAAAGGCGGATAAAGATGTTTGGTTTTAAGGACTATCTTTATTGCACATGGACAACTCCATCAGTGGGCCGATTTCCTTCCTGAGATCACACACGGAGGATCTCAGCACAGTGCACGAAGTCCGTAACACCGGCGAGAATCCCAATATGTGTATATAGGAATCATATTTTCTATAACTGTTTTTGTGGCGGGTGGGTTTCTAATTTTTTAAATTTTGCCAGGGCAGCGGCCTTATGGCCTATTCTTTACGATTTCCAACTGCCGTTGAATTTTTAATGTGCACAACTAGCACACGGGATCTCCTATTTTTTCGACCTTATCCGAGAAGGCTAGGCATCCCATCTCACTACCCATGAGACTAGGGGGGAGTTTGACATGATTAAGACCACTGGTTTTGAATAAAATATCCATAAATTATTTTCCCTCTACTGGGTTTCGAACTCCGTACCTCTATAATTCGAGGCGGACGATATACCTCTTAGCCACTCCGACCCAGAATATAATTTAACCCCATGATAAAGAAATAATAGAAACCCAATAAATGTGGGGATGAGTAAAATAGAGATCAAAAGTTTAATAAAAGAATAATAACTCAGGAATGGACAGTAAAGTGGGAAAGAAGTCTGAAGGACATACATGCATATAAATTGTTCAAGACTCCCACAAGAACGTGCCAGGTATCTAAATCACTAAAAATTCCTAACAATAAGAAACTTCTTAGACTGCAACTAGGAATGGGCTATATTAGAATAGAGGAGCCTTACTGTGCAGAGTGTCTGGAAAAAAAATAATATAGAGCATTTCCTATTAAAATGTAGGAAGTATGAACAAAAGAGAAAACCAATATTAGATTACACTGACTAACAAAAAAAAAATTTATTTTTTCTTTCTCTAACATTTCTATGTTTTTCTGGTCAATTTTAATGCGCTGTTTTTAAATCTGCAAACCGTTTTTCTCTATCAGGTCGGGATCTCTAGAAATACGCAATTCAAGTTTTTTAACAACGCATACAGTATTACAACATCATTCATACAAGAAGTGTAACAGTTATGTAGGCTTGAATTTCTTTGCAGTCGACTTTCGTCGGTGAATGACATGTGGTACATCGCGATGAAGCATCCAACAATAATCGGCAAGCATGGTCACACTACACCGTCCTTGATAGCGTGACTCCATTACGGCGATATCTTGATGGAATCGTTCTCCACGTTCATCGCTGACTTCGCGAAGATTGTCAGGGAAAAAGTCAAGATGCGAATCGAGCAAATGGATTTTGAGGGACATGTTACAGCGCATAATTCTGTATGCATCTATGCACTGCTTAACAATATGCACATAGTCGACAGATTTGTGATTTCCCAGAAAGTTATCGATGATCGATTTGAATGCCATCCATGCGCGAAGTTCACCACCATGTAACAAGTTCTCGAATTGTTTGTCTGCAATAACTTTCCTAATCTGAGGTCCTACAAAGATACCTTCCTTTATCTTTGCATCGCTAACTTGCGGAAACTTTTCTCGAAGATAAGTGAAAGCTTTGCTCGTTTTATCTAACGCTTTTACGAAATTCTTCATGAGCCCCAACTTTATATGTAACGGTGGTAAAATGATGCTGTCTTTGTTAACTAATGGCTCATGTATTACATTTTTATGCCCGAGCTGCATACGATCCCTGATAGGCCACACCTTTCTTGCATAACGTTCCTGTCTGTTGCGGCTGTCCCATTCACATAGGAAGCAACAAAATTTAGTATACCCAGTCTGCATGCCGTGAGCATTGCAATGACCTTTAGGTCTCCACAAATCCGCCATTGGTAGTCATTGTACTTTATTTTTGCCAAAAGTATAGCCATATTGTCATAAGTTTCTTTCATATGAACAGAGTAGGCGACTGGAATTGATGAAAATAAATTTCCGTTATGCAATAACACGGCTTTTAGACTAGTCTTGGAAGAGTCGATGAAAAGTCGCCATTCGTTGACTATGTGCTCATGACCGAGGTGCACCATTAGACCGTTTACATCTTTGCAATAGCAAATGCCATCATCCATCTCAAAGTATTGAACAAGTTCTCTGTGTCTACGACGAAATTTAGATATCTGAGTATTGGGCACTAAAAGATTCCATTCTTTGAGTCGCGAACCGAGTAATTCCGCTTGTCCTTTGGTAAGAGCGAGATCACGTATTAGATCTGACAGTTCTGAATGGTTAATTAAGTGAACACCATCATTCACCGGTATATAATCCGAGTCAGAATTAGTTTCTAAAGCAGATAAACTATCACTTTCTGATGGTTCATTCACGTCCAACGGATATTGTTCTGGTGGAAATGGGATTGGACATGTGATTGGATCATGAGGCACTGGTTTCGAAACCAATTCAATATTTGGATAAACCACAGACTTTCTAGTTTTAAAAGTGAAACCATGGATATTTGTCAAGCAGAAGTAACAATCAGTAGCGTGATTTGTCGGTTCACGCCATATTACTGGCACTCCAAAAGGCATCGACTTATGCTTCGGCGATTTTCGTAACCAACCTGCCAATGTATTTGCACAAGTCGAACAAACTGCATTTGGCTTCCAAGATTTATTTGCATCATCAACTTTCGAATCGAAATAACGTTCATATGCTTTCTTTAGTAATGGTGTAAAGTTTTTCTGGTGAACACGATCGGTAAAATATCCGCACACGTAACAGAACAGATCAGCCGAATTTCTACAACTTCTAGAAGCCATATTTCGCTCAGAATTATTTCAAAATACAGTAACTATTTGAAAAATAGCGTAACATATGTCATGCATCTTTTAGCAGTATAAAAAGTAGAATTATTTTGCATTTTATTAATTTTTAATAAGTTATATAGTAAAAATGAAACGGAGCAAATAACGGTTTCCCAAAAATATATTTATTCCCAAATATCTTAAGAACCCGACGTGATAGAGATAAACGGATTTCAGATTTGAAATCAGCGCAAGAAACTGACCTAAGAACACTTATTCTTATATAAGAAAGAAAAATGTTGTTTGTCAGTGTTATTTACAAACACGCAATTCATCCATAACTGTGGAACAGGTGTTGAGTAGTGGCGTATCCTGGTAATGCGAGCTAGGCGTGCTGCTACTTAAAATGAATATGTACGCCTACTATTTAACTTCTTCCCCTCTTAATTTAAAAACCATCTATATTCAATTACGCAACGATAGTTATTAGGGGTATATGTCAATTATCTCCGAAATACTAATTAACTTACAACTTGAAACTCCCTGTCACTGTAATAATCTGCATTCCCGGCAACTAACAAAAATTAATCACAAAAAACACTGGACGGACACAGCCGATTTTTACAACTCTAGAGCTGCTAGGCCACCGCACGCATGTTCGCATTGTATTGACGTATCTGACCATGACCCCGGTTCACACAAACCAGTCTTTAGACGTGAATCCGAACGGTCCAGCACACATTGTGACGGAATTACCCGAGAAACTTCGGGCGATTGCTACAACCAATAAAAACTGCACTATAAAACGCGTCTGTGAAACTGAAACTAGATGTACTCGTAGATTCTATGCGGGAAAATCCGTTATCCTGATGCGTGCGGTCCGAAAGCAGAACTAAAAGGAGAAATATTTTATAGAATAATAAATTAAATTTTTATTTTCCTTCGCGCATAGGTGTGCGCAGCACGCACAGCACACATAGAGAATACGCCACTGGTGTTGAGAATAGATAGACCTAGAACCTTGCACAATAGAATAAGACAGCAAAAGGAAGTAATGGATCCCGTTACACGCCCATTGAGGCATATTGGGTATATGGTGTATGTTCTTGACCATCGGCACTCTAGGGGTGATGTGGTCAGCATCACGTCGGCCGCATTAACCTTCCAAGAGTTCCTCATGAGGCTGGGTCAACCCCGGAACCGTTTGCGGCCTAAAAAAATCCCACTACAACTGGGGATCGAACCATGGACCACCAAGTTAAGAAGCCAGTGCATTAACCACTGCGGCTCCCAAGACAGTATTTTTTTTTCTTAACCAGCGGCACTTGGGCTTTCAGCCCTTCGGCCAAATGACATGTCATTGCGAGGCTGGGGAACCTGAGGACTTTCCTTCCAACCCGGTCAGGAGCTTCGCTCCTTCCCATCCACAGAGGGTTTATCACAGGAGCCGTTCAGGTTATTCAGTCAAATTTCCGGCCGTAAACATTTCTTCAAACCCTGACGCCCGGGGTTGAACCATGAACACCTGGTCGCCAGTACTACGCCGAAGCCATTACACCAGCGCGGCTCCCAGCCCAAGACAGTATAAGAACTAAAATTAATATATAAGGATGAATGATGGTGTGAGGATAAGGGGTAGTCTGATAGTGTGCTCGTGTGGATGATGGCATATAATTGGTGGATTTGGTGTAATCTCAAACACCCCTTGGCTTTCACACCCCTTCTCACCTTGTTAACAACAGGCAGTTATGAGAGACTTTACTTTTTTTCTTTGTTTTAATTTGATTTTTATTGTTTGTTTGTTTCAATGAAAGGGGGGCGTCATTGTCGTAAAATACAATCTGTATGTGCAACACGCTCACATATGTCTGGAGATTTCACCGATTGAAACACATAATATAGTTATTTATAAGTAGAAATTAACCTAGGAATAAAAGAGCGAAGTTATGGAGATCGTTGTCGCCGATGCCGCAAGTCATTGCTAAAATTTTATGCCTCGATCTTGAGACAAACGCTAATTTCCATAGAATTGTACTCCCAAATGCTAGTAAATAGAACAGCCCGTGTGTTAGTGACTAACAGCTTATACTATGCCAGTCGGGAATCCAATGTATGCTGTAGAAATGCTAGTTAATTATCTCGCTAGCAAAGCCACTAGATTTTAGTACAGCTTGCGTGAAACTAACGTCACAGTTCAAGCATAGCCTTCAAAGCAAGAGAGAGAGAAGAAAACGTGTAAAAACGAATACACGAAGGCATAAAATTGAGAGATAAATGTCGTAGCATGGCAGAAACGCGACGTCCCAAGTTGCAGACCCCCTTTTTCTCGACACGCGTTAGTGGCACATATTCACGCTGTTAGAATCGTCAGCCGATATAAACACACACACACAAGTCGCATTTCTAGCTAGAAGTGGTGCTAAAGTAGTGATTCTACAAACGTGTTGTTAAAAATTTGGTAACGTACTACAAGGATCTGCTGCGTTCTGCATGAGAGCGATAGTTAAAAATAAAAGGAAAAAATTAAGGTTTACGTGAGATATTTTGAATATGCAGTACTGAATGGGGGGGGGGATGAGACGGAGTATCGGACTAGGAGTGTCACTAGTCGTGTTTACTAATTTGAATAGGAGAGATAGGAAATATTTTTTTGAAGCATTGTAGAAATAAAACGATACTAGGCATTAGAAATAAATACAAGAATAAAATAATGTAATGACTGTGCGATAGATAACAACAGGATCAATAAGTATGTATCAGAATTTAAAACTATTAAGAAATAAAGAAGTTGGACAGAAGACAGATAGACGAACGGACTTGCAAATCTTTCTCAGTTTGCCCGTAGTGGGAGTAGAGGGGAAGGAGTTCTAATTTTGAATATTTGAGGTCAGTTTTGAAAAAAAGAACGCTAGAAGCCAAACGGTCCCTGATTGGCTGTGGTGTAATATACTAACGATTGAATAAAAACAATTAGTATTTGGTATTCGGGGCCATTTGTTAAAAGGAATTCATTCACTAAAGTTGTTTTAAGACAAGAAAGGAGTACATTCTTGTTTGCTATTCTGCACTAGCAGCGATCTGGATGGTTGCCATATATCGCAATATTCAACTGTTTAGTGTGTAAATTTCTTTGATGCGGGTTTCTTCTACGTTTGAAAGTGAGCCCAGGTGATCAAATACCTGACCATAAGTTCTGCAGTGAGGCCATATCTACGGAGTGCCTGCACATAAATATATTAGAAGAAGCAGAAGCGTGACTTGGCAGTGGAAGCTGACATAGTATACTTCAGTCAGCCTGTTACCAGAAATCCCAGATAAGCAATCGTGTCTGGGGTATTTGATATCGCAAACAATCCAACTCTCAATTTCCCAAAACACATTGTGTCAGACAGTGATGAATCCAACCGTTCGAATAAACTGTACCCTTTTCTAGGAGCAAGGAATACTTGACACTTTTCTAGCTTGACTCATATAAATAATTGTGGGAAAACACAGACTCAATTATATTTGTTAATTAATTGCTGTAAATATTTATATTATCATTTTGAGTTGATTATTCCTGTGTCTAAAAGAATAACAAAGATACAGGAAAATAAATTGTAAAAAAATATGTTAAATTGAAAACTTAACCAGTGACTTGTTTAATCATTGTTTATAAGTAATAGGTGTAGTTGTTGTCTTGTTTCTACATTTCATCACATCGCATATACCCTAGACACATGCTGGACAACATACACACACCATTACATTTCAGTAGCGGAAGATATATAATCGGGTGAGGTCATTGGTGGAAGCAGACAGGTACCCTGTAAACTTATCTGATTGTAATAAACCCCAGGGGCTTGCATAGCTGATCTCACACATGATAGAATTAAAATTAATAATATTTATAGAATAACACCAAATCCATCACAGTCATACACACATACATTCACACAATTTTGGTGTTGATTTGCTGTATTTGGATTGAGTGAAGGGGGGAAGAAGATACTATATTTAGATTTCAGAAATCAGATTTTATATTCTTGAATTTTCTACACTATATATCATAATTATAACCCATCAGAGGTTGAACAGGATACTTTGACAAAAAAAAAAAAAACCAAACAAGTTGGACATATGGCTAAATATTTCATAATTACATCGGGTCATCAAATCTTCTTGAAATAAGGATTTCTTGTTCGTACATACCTCCATTTAGGTGCACTAACTAATAACGTTCTTCCTTGATGTGGAACCATTTCATATCTTGACTGTCACTACAGTACTTCCATCAGCTGTCTCTACCTTCTCCAAGGTCTGCAACTACTGTCTTTTTTCCCCTCTGACGTTAAAATAAAACAACTAATTTATTGTGTCAAATTAAAAAAAAAATTTATTAAAAAAAAAATATATATATATATATATATACTGAAGCACATTAAAAACGCACCACTATTATATATACTGATGCTGAGAAGCTGGAAAAAAAAGTGTGGGAATGGATTTTCCCCGTGTTTGTCATGAGGTAGAGAGTGAATGGCTGCTGGAATGGAAAGTGCATGATTCAACCCACGGGTTTGTGTACAGACTACACGAAAACAATGAAAGTTACACGTGCAACACGATTTCCAACAGCTATGACCCTGAAAATGTGTACGCGTTGTGGCAGTATACTCGGTATAAAAAAAGCCGTTGAGACAAAACACCCAGTACATGTGCTTGAAATGCCACGATTATCTGAATACGACCGCCAACGAGCCATTGGTATGTTGGAGACCGGAATGAGCTCGCGGGCCATTGCCAGAAGGATGAATTGCCACCACAGCACTATTGTACGTCTCAATGAACGTTACGGAACCACTGGCAGCGCCCGGGATAGACTTCGGAGTGGCAAACCACGAGTTACTACCCCCGCGCAAGATCGTCATATTGTGCTGAGTCACCTAAGGCATCGTTCTCTCCCGGCCAGTCAAACAGCAAGAGCAATAGTGGGTAGACGTGGGCAAGTCTTTCGAATGACAGTCATACGACGACTCAGAGATACAGGCCTCACTGCAAGACGACCTTATGTTGGGCCAAACTTGACTCACAGACATCGTCAGCAGCTCTTGTAATGGGCAGAGCAACATGTCAGATGGACTAGACTGCAGTGGAATGCTGTCCTATTCACAGACGAGAGCAGATTCAACATATCCTTTACTGATGGACGTATGCAGACTTGGCGACGGTGTGGAGAGCGCTTTGCAGATTGCTGTGTTCGTCAGCACAACCGATTTGGAGGTGGCAGTATTCACATTTGGGAAGGAGTCAGTTTTCACCATCGCTTGCCTCTTCGCGTCTTCCGTGGAAATGTTAATGCTGTGACATATCGAGATGAGGTTCTGGATGCATTGGTTGCTCCTGCGTTCACAAATTATCCAGACTTGCAGCTTCTCCAGCAGGATAACGCACGTGCACACACCGCATGCATTACGCAGCAATATCTACAGCAGCAGAACATTGTGACGATTGATTGGCCTGCCCTATCACCAGACATTTCCCATATAGAACATCTGTGGGACGAGCTCGGACGCAGAGTCTACAGTCAAGGTTCTCCAGCAAATCTGCAACAGCTCGAAGCTGCTCTTACACGTGAATGGGACTTGATTCCCCGGAATTTCCTTCAGAGACTTGTGCGCTCCATGTGGAGCCGCTGCCAAGCTTGTTTGCAAGCACACGGTTTACATACCAGATACTGAGGATAGTGTGAATGAATTTTTTTATTGGTTGCATTTTTGGTTTTCTCCCTTGCCTGCACAGAATGCAATGAATTTCATAACAATTAAATGTACAAATTAATGACCTGCATGGATTCATAGGAAAATGAATAAAGGATTCCAAATATGTCAACTTGTAAACATATATATTTACATTTCACACTCTGTTCCTGGATTATACAGGTGTTGCGTTTTTAATGTGCTTCAGTATATATGTGACAGGGGCTAGACCTGGTTGATGCGAACTTATGTCGATGTGGCTACATCACACCCAAGACCCATGCACTAAGAAAGTTTTATTAAGGATCGTTTGACAGGGGTTGCAATTATTGGCTGCTTGCAACACTCTCAGCAGCAGACTTAGCAATTCAAGCAACAGAAAGCCTTATACAGATCAACATTTAATACTACCGAACACCCAGACAGTGTTCGTAGACTTTCTGAAAAACAATATATAAAGACAATGTCTAAGTGAAAATCAATAGCATAAATAATAACACTTACCATTCAGAAAACATGCGCCCACCACAGTCAGCCATGATGAATCACCTACAAGTACCCATTCATACCACGCTCTCTGTGGTTAATCCATCTTGCGAGAACGGCATACAGCCACGCTAACAACCAAGCTAAGCTGCGTAGTTGTACATTCTATAGTAACATTACATTATAATACTAAATATTATAGAAATAATGGTCTAGCAAAGCTATTTAAAGCGGTACATATAACTAATACAGATTTTACACTGTTTAAAAGACTATGAAACTAAGAAAGCTAACACCAATTAGCTATAGCCGATCTTACTAATACTTACACCATATTATCAGTCTAACGTTACTGAAAAAGCACAGGACTTTATTCTAGTAATCTGTAACATAATAAATTGCAGCTCTCGCCACACTAAAATAAACTATTTTCGATATCAGCACCGTAGTTAATAAATATAACAATCTAAATCGCGCCACAATTAAATATTATTCAAACCGACTACGTGCCGGATTTACATAAGATCATAGGAGGGTTCCTTAACCCCAAACAATATGGAAATACTTAACCATTAAGTTTCATCTACACAAATGTAATAACTGAAAATGCCAGTTCTAGTACCGACCACGTGTTATATTTCCTGAACATGGACCCACGCCATGTTCGAATAGATTTAGATCTAACATCAACCGCACGCGAAATAAACACCACAGAATTAAATATATACTTATTTAAAATACTGCGGCACAAAGATGGTGATCCTATATACTTTCTAACACAATAAAGACTTTTGGAATGTTGGAGAATAATATATTTATTTACAAGTCCTAGGCATTTTCTTGCTCGAATTAGACTTCAGATCAATATAGCTTGTTCTCTCTCCACGACAGGCGATTGGAATGATACATAATTTTCAACTGACGCTCTAGCCTGGACACTTCTTTTCTCTGATTGGCGGCTACTCCATCAGCGGCATTACTAATGTTCTATTTTTAGATGTAAACTAAAATGGCTGCCACATACCGACAAAATGGTGATGGACAACAGACGAGATGATTATGGCACTGTCACATATTCCCCGCCTGATTGTGTTGTCTTCCCGACAACTGCACTAAGCTAGGCGCTTCAGTCGTAATCTCTCAGAACTTCTCGGGGCAGGACCCTCTATCGGCTGCAGGGCATACCAGCCTGGTTCGGGCGTTAAACCATGTGCATCCTCCCCAGGATCTGTCTCCTCTGGCAAAGCTGGTGCTTCAGGTAGGCTTAATGTCGTATCTACCAAATCTGGAGAATCATCTTTGTCTTCACTTCGTCTCAGTTCGTTGCCAGTGACTCTAATGCTCGGAATCACTCTATCTGTTCGTTGGATGACATATGGACCCCCTGTCATTGTGGGAGCACGAACAACAATGTACCCCTCTTCTGACCACATGTCACGAATTTTGGACCTTTCAGCGTAATGCATTCTTTTCCTCACCAATTCTCCCACCTGTAGTGGAATAGAACACGGCACCTTGTCACATCTCTCTTTCCGGACTGCCGCAAACTTCTGCAACTGTGCCTCTGCTCTTACGTGCGCCTCTCGTAGCCTGGAAATGTGCCCTTCAAACCACTGGTCAACAGTAGCTGGTTCTTCGTTACCTGATGAATGGCCCAATATGAAATCGATGGGCATTTTCGGCTCCCTCCCAAACAAAAGATAGTAAGGGGAGTAGCCCGTAGATGCATGGGGAGTAGCGTTGTAGACTGCAAGGAACTTTGCCAGGTGGTCAGACCATCTCCGTTTCTCATTGGTGGACAATGGCCTTAAGAGATCATGCAATGTCCTGTTAAACCGCTCACACTGGCCATTTCTACGAGGATTGTATGCTGTCGTTCGACTTTTCTCGACGCCATATACTCTGCACAGTTCGGATATGACAGCTGATTCGAAATTTCTACCCTGGTCGGAATGGAGCCTCTCCGGCACACCTAGGTACAAAAACCACTTTTCTACCAGCGCTCGGGTCACGGTGGTTGCTTTTTGGTCTTTGGTTGGGACGGCAACTGCAAACTTGCTAAATACATCAGTTATAATGAGTACATTCTCGTAGCCTCGTGCGTTTCTTTCCAGCAGCGTAAAATCCATGGCGACTACTTCAAAAGGCTTGGATGCCAGCAGGTTACCTGATGGACCTTGGATCTTGAGATGCGGGGCTTTTGCTATATTGCATCTACTACACCTTCTGCAGAATGTCTCTACATCATGCGTTATGCCATCCCAGAAACACCTGTTCCTCAGTATCTGCAACATGCGATCACGACCCTGATGGCCAGTTTTGTGCACTGCCTCCAGAAATCAAGTTTTTAAAGATTGTGGAACCACAATCTGCGTGATCTTAGTCCCGTTTGGTCCGCTTACTGTCCGATACAGCAAGCCTCCAATTAGTGTTAAGCGCCTACGCTGCCTTAGTAGCTTCTTTGCTGGCTTTGATAATCTACTCATCTCTCTTCTGTTGTCCATCGCCATTTTGTCGGGATGTGGCAGCCATTTTAGTTTACACCTAAAATGGCTGCCACATACCGAAAAATGGCGATTGACAACAGACGAGATGACTATGGCGCTGTCACACACACACACACATATATATATATATATATATATATATATATATATATATATATATATATATATATATATATATATATATATAACACAAGCCTTTATATACTAGCTAGGGTGGAGGGAGAAATAAGGAGCTAGCTACCTTCCCCTTCACCACTAAGGCTATACCACTGTTGTCCTAAATAACTTATATCAAGAACTACACGAAGGCTCGTATTGACAGAGGCATGACACAACAACAGTGGGTGACATATGACTAACGCACATGAAACAGCTTATATCCTGTTTATTCAATTAAACACATGACCACACATGGCCTGATGAAAATACAACATTACGACTATATACGTGCCACAACAGGGAATGCATGTACTAATATCAATCTACAGAACGGGTAATCTGGCTACCATAATCCTAAAATGAACATCGCGCCATCACACGGGAAAAACCTACATAGTAACACTGACTATGAAAATGCACGACAGGAACTTAGCATATACCAAACTCAACGCTAAGTAAATAACCACTTCCCTGGAATCCTTAATAGCAGAAATAGCTAACGTTAGGAATAGGGCTCAAATTGCGGGCACCGCTTTACTCTTAGATATCACAGATAGCCGAAGCTGGCATACCAAGGAACTGCCTTCACCATGGATGGCAGTCAAAATTCCACTGAATAAATTCGCGCCAGACTTGCGGAGTCCGTTACTTACGCTGATCACTTGACTCCACTGATTACATGACTATCAGGACGGTTTCCGACCGCCTAACATCGAAATACGGCCTAGAAATACGCCGTGACATCCACCCCCCCCCCCCCCCTTAAGAAAGAATCCACCTGGAGGGAGCTGGACCCTGACTTTCCTTGAAAGGTGAAGGCCCACATGTCACATGCAAGCATACCCTCAAGTGACCTGTCAGTGCCCGACTGGGACAAACAAACTACATCATCTGTGCCATATATGAAACAAGATTATAACATGTATACACAGTAACTGCCCCCCCCCCCCCAGATTCTGGCAGCCGTGAAAAAAAACAACAACCTGTGAACCACTCCCCTTACGCCCCATGGAGAGGCGGTTACTTAAACATCTATTGTAAACGAAACAGAAGTTACATCAGAACTAGTCATTAATCATGACTTAGAGTTAAAACACGTTGCCTTAATGGCACATGAAAGCAATGACCAACATAGTTATAAGTAAGTGAAACATTCAAATATGAATAATAAATCGACTTTACATGATTTACCATTATTTGTTCAACCTAATATCATAGACAAAATCAACTCATCATGGGACGCTCCTGTCCTATTCCAAAAATGACAATCGGGACAGAGCGTCCGCTACTACATTGTTTACTCCTTCGATTGGAAGAATGGTAAAGTGAAATTGCTGAAGCAATAGTGCCCACCGTGTCAATTTGGCACTAGTGGACTTTGTAGCCTGCAAAAATAGCAGCGGTTTATGGTCTGTTTGGAGGAAGAAATGAGCTTCCAACAGGTATTTTGCCAACTAGAGACGGCCCATACAATGACCAGGCACTCCCTTTCGATAGTGGTGTAGCGTGTCTCAGCTGGCTACAACTTCTGGCTGACGTACAGCACCGGATGAAGCGTACCATCAAAGTCCTGTAATAAACAAGCTCCAATGCCTACCGAAGAAGCATCGGTGTGTAAAACAAATGGTTCATGCAAGTCAGGCAACAACAATACAGGTTCTCTTGAAAATATCTTTTAATCTTATCGAGGGCAGTTTGACACTCTGGCGTCCATATTACCCTATTAGGTTGCCCTTTTCTTGTAAGGGAGGTGAGTTCATTAGCAAAGGAAGAGAAACTAGGTAGGAATTTATTGTAAAAGTTGATGAGTCCTAATAAAGTTTTCACTTGTCTCTTTGTTTTAGGCGGCTGCAAGTCCAAGATCTTGGTTACCGTGTTTCCCTCTGGTTTCAGTAACTTATGGCCAACAATATACCCAAGGAAGCTGATCTCCGTAAAGCTTACTGCCAATATGCTCGGACGAGCAGTACGACCATGTGTCCTTAGACATGTCAACAAAGAGGATAGACCCTCCTTGTGTTGGCTCCATGTATCACGAAACAAACATATGTCGTCGATGTAAGTGATAACATCGATTCTGAAGCCAACCAGATTCCTCATCATTCTTACAAAAATAGCGGGTGCATTGACTAACCCGAAACACATGTAGGTGAACTGAAACAAACCTCTTGTAGTTGCAAACGCCGTGAGCGGTTTTGCCGCCTCAGCTAGGGGAACTTGCCAGTATACCCTCGACAAGTCTAACTTACTAAACAATTTTGCGTGCGAGAGTTGGGTCAGAAGCTCCTCCTGATTAGGCATAGGTTCTGCGTCGACTACCGTGATGCTGTTAAGTTTACGAAAATCGATATACAAACGCAAAGACCCATTCTTTTTCTCAACCACTACCATAAGGAAATAGTATGGCGATTCGGAGGGAGAAATAATTTTCAGGCGTATCATGTCGTCGATTTCTTTCTCAATAGCTGACCTATCGTGCAGAAGCAGAGGATACAGTTTCACTCTTACTGTCTGACTATCAATCAGTTTTACATCGTGTACTATCAGGTCCGTGCGTCCGGGCAGGTCCGTGAGAACATCACTGAACTCTCTCAGGATGCTCTGCACCTGAGATTTCTGTCTCTGCGTTAGATCTTCACAGATAGCCGAAGCTGGCATACCAAGGAGCTGCCTACGCCATGGAAGACAGTTAAAAATCCACTGACTAAATTCGCGCCAGACTTGCGCAGTCTGTTACTGCCGCTGATCACATCACTATCAGGACGGTTTCCGACCGTCTAGCAACATCGAAATACGACCTAGAAATACGCCGTTACAATATATATATATATATATGTGTGTGTGTGTGTGTGTGTGTGTGTGACCACTTCCTTTACTATGCAACGGTCAATCTACAAACCCTGAAGAACGGTATAGAGAGTATACTACTCCCCTCCATGACGTCATGTGAACCCCTTACCAATTTTGCAAGGTAATTGTTTCCCTTATGCCTCCTTTTACAGAAACGTGAACAAACTCTAACCTTCCGCTTCTCTCTAATTTCGCTCGTCCTTTCTTGATGAACTAATTACTTACTACTTCAGAATTCCGAATACTTCGGAGGCTAATTAGGTTTTCTAATTGTAATAAAGAAAACATTTGAAGACATGACATGCAGAGTTCTTCATGAAGGACAGTTTACAGAACCGTTTGGGATAAGAACGGGAGTGCGACAGGGATGCCTCTTGTCTCAATTTAATTTTTTACTAGCAATAGATTGGGTTATCAAAACATCGACAACACACAACAGAAATGGAATCCATTGGACTCTAACTAAGCAGTTGGATGATCTGGATTTTGCTTATAACTTGGCTTTTCGGTCCCATAAGCGTAATCAGATGCAGGACAAATTGAAAACACTCGATGAGAGGTCACAGCAATTGGGTCTGAAAATACACAGGGAAAAGACAAAAATAATAAGAATAATTGCAGGTAATGATAACAGGGTTGAACTTGAAGAAACACCAATACAAAATGTAGAATCGTAGACATATCTTGGCAGCAATATAGACAAAGTTGCAGGGACAGACAGTGATATCAAAATAAGAATTCAAAAAAGCAAGAGGATCTTTCATTGTATTGGAAAATATATGGAGATCAAGAGAAATCGGATCCAACACGAAAATAAGAATCTTCAACTCAGATGTGAAGTCAGTCCTATTGTATGGCTCTGAGACATGGAGAACAACAAAGACAACAACCAAAAAAGCTACAGACGTTCATAAATGGGTGATTGCGTAGAATAGAAGGATTAAAATGGTATGACAAGGTTACCAACGTGAAACTGATGACAAGAACCAGACAAGTGCCAGTGGAACAAGAGATGAGAAGAAAACGATGGCGATGAATAGGACACACACTGAGGAAACCTGTTGATAGCATTGCAAGGCAGTCCTTGTTCTGGAACCCCTAGGGCAAGAGAGGCAGAGGTAGACCAAGAAGCACATGGAGAAAAGAGCTGGAAACATAGGTGAAAATGATGAGGAAAACGTGGAAAGAACTTGAGATGATGGCACGTGACAGGAGGACTTGGCATATATTTGTTGAAGGTCTGTTCTCTTTTGGGAGTGGAGGGTTATGAATGAATTGTAAGCCGAACTTGTCAAATTTGCATCATTTTTCTGATGGTTTGGCTTAAATATTTTGGTTTCGATCATTTCCTTATATTTTGGAAAATTTTCTCAACAGGACTGCTTGCCAGAATAGCCAGAGAGCTAGCATCTCATGGCAAAGGTGTCGAGTTAGAAACACGGTGGCGTCTTGTTCCAGTCTACCGTGAGGTTAATGTATACCAGACGCTGCTCTTGAGTTAGGGAAGGCAAAGGCATCAAGGAAGGAAATTGGTCACACCTGCTCTAGAAGCTGTATTCCCTGGAAGTGCTCTTCACCTTTTATAGTGCAGTCTCTAACACTTCACTCCCTTTCAGCAGTATTTTCTACAGGACTACCATTTGTAACCTTATCATATTTCATATTTTGTTTGTTTACCAACTTACACAGTTAAAATCTAAAAATAGCAATTTATGTTCAGGTAGTTCTTTCTTTACGAGCTGAATGCGTTTCCGAGATCTTCGCTTACGCAGATATCGCGTAAATGGACCATGATTTTCTCATCCTAATACATGTAAAGTATGATGGAAACGCTCCACTAATGCAACACACAATAAAAAACAAACAAAAATTAATGCATAAAATAATAAACAGTTTAAATCAACACATACCATTTTTATTAAGTACATGTACATAAAACAACAATGACAAATTATTCAACACTGACAAAGTCAGGACCATTTCATTCTTTATCTACAACTTCTAATTCAGCGAGGGGTGGGGTAGTGATTCGTGTGAATGACAAGCAGGCGATGCAGCAATGAATTGCTTCCTGAAGAAGGTGTCCAGAGATTTTTGAGTTTGTGACTTTCTCTACATAAGGGTGAATTCTTGGTAGGAAGCAGCACACTCCATCATTTTCCTCCGGGCCATGAAGCTCCTGCACCATGTTAGGATCATCTTCTTCAAAGATCATAAGGCATGATTCAAGAAGGTGGTAGCCCTCCTTAAATGATTTCACTGTTAAGTTGGAGACCTGGTGGTTGATGCTGGCTTGGGCAAGGTGCTGCGTCTTCTTCTTTCGTGGTGATCTTCTCCATCGCCAACAAAACTTCTGGCTTAGTTCTACTTTTTGAGATTCAAGTAAAGTCACAATTTTATTTTCGTCTACTCCATCTTAACCAGCTCCTGGGGTCATTCTGACAACACAATTAATAGCTGACATATTATTGTTGTCTTCGCTAAAACCTTCAAAATATCGGTAGAATTGACGGCACATTTTGTTTTTCAACGCACTGATTTTGCATCGCCACAAAACTTTGTTCCATGCAGTCTTGATCAGCGAATGTACATCTTTAATGGTTAATGCCAAACAAAAATCACCATCTTGCTCTCGCGCTCCCGGTGGTGTACAGATAAAATATGCAAAAATGTTTAAATATTTGGTCGCGTAATTTCGAGTGTGGTTGAAGAAATATATATTTATTATATTTTCCACTGAAGATGTCTCGTTACTGTTTGATGCTTATCACTGGACGTTACTGACCAATGTAAGTTATGTGGTTATACTGGTCAACTTCCCAACCTTACACAGCGTTGAATCTACAGGTCATGTTGACATAGAGTGAAGGTGTAAAGTGTCAGTTACGCGAATGATGGAGTGTTCGGTGAAGTTGACAACTTAGTAATGGTACATTCATACACTCATATGCAAGTCAATGATGTTTGAACTGCCGTTGACCATTTCATATGTTTCATAAGGTGACACACATTCCGACAGCACGGATACAGTCATAGGTACATGTTGACACAGCAAATCATTAGGTACTTGAATAGTAGGTGGCAACATCAGACATATTTCATGTAGCATATAAATACAATGGGCGATATAAGTCAAGCATTCACTGTACTGGTGGGCTATCGCCTCATACTTCAGCTGACTGAACTCGTCAGTGAAAATGAATATGTAAACATCAATAATGGTTCACTGATCGAACCTTTTCTTGGCTGTCGTGGTTGAGTTAGAGTGTAGAGTATTTGTCGAGTTGGACAACTGTAGTGAAATCGACAAGGGATAGTGGACTGACAGAGTTATAGATTACACTTTAGATAAGGTGTAAATAGGAGATGGACTTGAGACAACCTGGAAGAAGATTTATCAAAATGATCTCTCTCTCCAAGCCTCAACTCACTTATGTCTGTCTCAGCACCTCCTGCTCTCTCTCTTTTCTCTTATCATACATAGAGATTATAGTAAAGAGCTAAAAATACAAATATGGATGGAAAGGTCGTGAACAGCGCATTAATAAATGTGTAAAATTTATTAAAGAAGAAAAAGCATGGAATTAATGCATATCATCACAACAACAATAAATTACATCAATACTCAAAATATTCATCAATAATCATATACACAAAAAACCACACACACAGATCACCATTCATAAAAACCTGTAGAACACAGAGAGATGAAATAACTGAGTGTCAGCCCGTCCGTTTTCGGGACCAGATGAAATAGTCCGGACAGTGTGTTACTTGTAGATCCTTCGTGAGGGACTATGCCTACAAAACTGTCCTTGTTGGTACTATCATTGGTGATTCCTCCCTACTGGCGCGAGGTGGGCTGGAAGACTCTAGTTACCTTCTGTTTACCAAAATGAATAAACTGCGATTCAGTCCGTCCGCTTTCGGGACCAGATGAAATAGTCCGGACAGTGTGTTACTTGTAGATCCTTCGTGAGGGACTATGCCTACAAAACTGTCCTTGTTGGTACTATCATTGGTGACTCCTCCCTACTGGCGCGAGGTGGGCTGGGGGACGCTGTTTATCTCCTGCTGACCAACTGAATGAACTTAGCGACAGCCTGTCCGCTTTCGGGGACCAATGGAATAGCTCCAGTAAGTGGTTTCTTCGTATATATCCTCCATCGGTGATGGAATTAACCTGAATAAAATCACTGTATAGGCGCTATCGTTGGTGACTCCCCCCTACTGGCGCGAGTGGGGCTGGAACTCTGTCCATAGATGGCTGCTCATACGTGCGAAGTTCTACATAGACCCAGAAATAAACCATGGGACGAAGTCACTTGAGGACAATTGATCCCAAGGCGTGCTTATCCGGCGCTAGAATTGGCTTTAAATCCGGTTTTGGCTGGTTGACTGTGGTTTGGCTGAGTGCCCCGTTTAGACACAAAAAAGGCGGGTGATATGGAATTCTGCTATAGGCATGCTGAGCGGTTTTGATATTCTGGAAGCCGCAATGCTCTGGCTGGTAATCCAAGAGGCGAGTAGAGAACTACTACTGCATTTGGTGATTCCAGATTTAGCGTTGGCTCCGTTGCACTGCGTGAGCTTAACTTGGCGTTGACAAAAAGGGGTTTTGATTCAGGAACGGGGTGTGACACTCGTGGGGCTAGATATCCTCAGAATCCCTCTAGACGAAGAGACGGTGACATTCTTCGTCTGACTGGAAACTAGACTAGCAATTCGGTATCCCCCTGAAACTGAGACCAAAAAGAGACACCCTTTTACATCAAGCAAATAATAAATCACACTAACTTTATACAGAAAGTTTTGCTCCGCTATGGGATTAAATTTATTGTGGTTATTGCTATGATAGTTTAGGGCTGTCTTTAACCATGTCTCCTGTTCCTTAAAAATATCAATTATCAACACGCACCCGCATAGGCTTAATATCTTTTGCACACCCAGGTACCTGTCAGTAACTGTTCTGACAGCAACAATCTACTCCTCTTCTCCCAATCTCAATATACAGGAAACCTAACCAGTAGTTACAGTTAAATGGATATGCTTATTCATCTTACAACATTAAATGAATTTACATAAACAGATTACAGCATGTGACATTACAAAATAAGTAATATGTCCCTTTGGGAAAATATATTAATATTCCACACAATGAGTACAAAGAGAATGCAATGTTCTTGCTATAATAATACAATTGTGGCTGAATCATAAGATATAATTATATCTATGCCTGGTGACTGCTTTCTGTGAAAGTTATAGACTAGTGCCTAGCCACACAAGTAAGCATAAAATGATCCTCCCTTGCCACTAAAAATATCTATCAAAAGGAATAAGTGACTATCTCCTATAATCCAGAGTTATTACCTGCATCTCACTATTCAGTTTTTTTAAGTGAACAATCCACACCTGGCATTATCTTACAGAAATGACAGTTAATTTTGCTGACTCTTAACCCAATGGTAAGCATTCGTGGACTGATTCTACGCCTAATATCTGTTATTGTAAGTTTAACATTTAACCCATGATAAACCGTAACAGTTTAAGCACCACTTAATAGGCCGTAGACAGCGCTACCTTATCACTGAATAAATTACTAGGAGAAGTCCTCAGAAATAAATTCACTTTCCTAACAGATATATATAAAAGCTAACATGAATCTAATATAATAATTATAAGATATGTTTACTCACCCCGAGAAAATGCCAAGAAATAGGCCAAAAACATTTAGTTCTGTGTTAATGTTTGCCTTATTTCCATAATGGTCTCGGGCCAGGAATCTTCTACGAGTGTGTTTGACGTAGTAAAATTTCAAATCTTATAGCTACAAAGGGTACGCTCCCCCCGGACACCTGCCTAACCTGATTCTACAGATGTATTGGCGTAATGCGTAATAGAGTAAGACAAAAGAAATCGAGCGAAAGTTCCCCAGGCCTCAAAGGGTACCAGCCGCTCGTCATCAAACGTTTTAAAGCGACCAGAGAAATTCCCCTGTTGGGACCACAGAGGGTACCCGCCGCTAACGAACCGTTTCTTTCACAGAAACCGTCTTGGCTCGTTCTAACACTTAAAGCGGACCCGAGAAATGTTTCTCTGGTCGAACAGGTGCGTTTAGATAACATTACGTCTAGCGTTAGCTGACCGCAGCTGGCCAGCGTAAACAACCTCGGGTGGGGTTTGAGGGGTGAGAAAGTTTGGCCACAAAGGTAGAAAAGGAAAGAAAAAGAAAATACAAAATGTCTCGGAAAACAGAACATTTAAAGGAGTAATCAAATTATGGACAAGATGGTAAAATAAATTATCTTTCACGTGACAAGTGCCCCCTTTTTTAAAGTGCGTGAAACACGAACTAAATGACAGTAATTTATCTTTTCCATCAATGTCCATTACATGTCCTAGAACATCCTATAATCATAATACAAATTTGTTTCCAACTTCTGTCAGTACTTAGCTATTGGGAGGATTGGTTACTATCATTCGAATGAACACCCTCCCTTGGTACAAATGCAAGCTAGTAACTGACTGTCTGTAGCTTCTTATCTCAGATTAAAGAGCTACTCCTGAAAAAAATTAACCCTTAAAAAAAATTTTCTGACTTTTACAACAATAGTCGTCAGATTTGTCAACCAAAAACTCAGCAGTGGTACCATCAACCTTTACCAGCTGTCTCATGTGTAGCATGAACAATAAATGTAACTTAATATTTATGATTGCTGTGGAGTAAAACGCTGTTCAGACTTCCTGCCAAAAGAAATAGTTCGTTAAGTCTAGGGATATCGATTCCTATAATCTGCCGAACACTAAACTCTAAGAATCAAGATAGAATCTTGTGAGAGATTCATCCTCGGATCGACCACATATTAAATGTCGTACTAGATGGGTTCTAGAATCCCGGACGGGCTCCCAATTGTCGTGGTTGAGTTAGAGTGTAGAGTATTTGTCGAGTTGGACAACTGTAGTGAAATCGACAAGGGATAGTGGACTGACAGAGTTATAGATTACACTTTAGATAAGGTGTAAATAGGAGATGGACTTGAGACAACCTGGAAGAAGATTTATCAAAATGATCTCTCTCTCCAAGCCTCAACTCACTTATGTCTGTCTAAGCACCTCCAGCGCTCTCTCTTTACTCTTATCATACATAGAGAATATAGTAAAGAGCTAAAAATACAAATATGGATGGAAAGGTCGTGAACAGCGCATTAATAAATGTGTAAAATTTATTAAAGAAGAAAAAGCATGGAATTAATGCATATCATCACAACAACATAAAATTACATCAATACTCAAAATATTCATCAATAATCATATACACAAAAAACCACACACACAGATCACCATTCATAAAAACCTGTAGAACACAGAGAGATGAAATAACTGAGTGTCAGCCCGTCCGTTTTTCGGGACCAAGATGAAATAGTCCGGACAGTGTGTTACTTGTAGATCCTTCGTGAGGGACTATGCCTACAAAACTGTCCTTGTTGGTACTATCATTGGTGATTCCTCCCTACTGGCGTGAGGTGGGCTGGAAGACTCTAGTTACCTTCTGTTTACCAAAATGAATAAACTGCGATTCAGTCCGTCCGCTTTCGGGACCAGATGAAATAGTCCGGACAGTGTGTTACTTGTAGATCCTTCGTGAGGACTATGCCTACAAAGCTGTCCTTGTTGGTACTATCATTGGTGACTCCTCCCTACTGGCGCGAGGTGGGCTGGGGGACGCTGTTTATCTCCTGCTGACCAACTGAATGAACTTAGCGACAGCCTGTCCGCTTTCGGGGACCAATGGAATAGCTCCAGTAAGTGGTTTCTTCGTATATATCCTCCATCGGTGATGGAATTAACCTGAATAAAATCACTGTATAGGCGCTATCGTTGGTGACCTCCCCCTACTGGCGCGAAGTGGGGCTGGAACTCTGTCCATAGATGGCTGCTCATACGTGCGAAGTTCTACATAGACCCAGAAATAAACCATGGGACGAAGTCACTTGAGGACAATTGATCCCAAGGCGTGCTTATCCGGCGCTAGAATTGGCTTTAAATCCGGTTTTGGCTGGTTGACTGTGGTTTGGCTGAGTGCCCCGTTTAGACACAAAAAAGGCGGGTGATATGGAATTCTGCTATAGGCATGCTGAGCGGTTTTGATATTCTGGAAGCCGCAATGCTCTGGCTGGTAATCCAATAGGCGAGTAGAGAACTACTACTGCGTTTGGCAATTCCAGATTTAGCGTTGGCTCCGTTGCACTGCGTGAGCTTAACTTGGCGTTGACAAAAGGGGTTTTGATTCAGGAACGGGGTGTGACACTGGTGGGGCTAGATATCCTCAGAATCCCTCTAGACGAAGAGACGGTGACATTCTTCGTCTGACTGGAAACTAGACTAGCAATTCGGTATCCCCCTGAAACTGAGACCAAAAAGAGACACCCTTTTACATCAAGCAAATAATAAATCACACTAACTTTATACAGAAAGTTTTGCTCCGCTATGGGATTAAATTTATTGTGGTTATTGCTATGATAGTTTAGGGCTGTCTTTAACCATGTCTCCTGTTCCTTAAAAATATCAATTATCAACACGCACCCGCATAGGCTTAATATCTTTTGCACACCCAGGTACCTGTCAGTAACTGTTCTGACAGCAACAATCTACTCCTCTTCTCCCAATCTCAATATACAGGAAACCTAACCAGTAGTTACAGTTAAATGGATATGCTTATTCATCTTACAACATTAAATGAATTTACATAAACAGATTACAGCATGTGACATTACAAAATAAGTAATATGTCCCTTTGGGGAAAATATATTAATATTCCACACAATGAGTACAAAGAGAATGCAATGTTCTTGCTATAATAATACAATTGTGGCTGAATCATAAGATATAATTATATCTATGCCTGGTGACTGCTTTCTGTGAAAGTTATAGACTAGTGCCTAGCCACACAAGTAAGCATAAAATGATCCTCCCTTGCCACTAAAAATATCTATCAAAAGGAATAAGTGACTATCTCCTATAATCCAGAGTTATTACCTGCATCTCACTATTCAGTTTTTTAAGTGAACAATCCACACCTGGCATTATCTTACAGAAATGACAGTTAATTTTGCTGACTCTTAACCCAATGGTAAGCATTCGTGGACTGATTCTACGCCTAATATCTGTTATTGTAAGTTTAACATTTAACCCATGATAAACCGTAACAGTTTAAGCACCACTTAATAGGCCGTAGACAGCGCTACCTTATCACTGAATAAATTACTAGGAGAAGTCCTCAGAAATTATTTCACTTTCCTAACAGATATATCAAAGCTAACATGAATCTAATATAATAATTATAAGATATGTTTACTCACCCCGAGAAAATGCCAAGAAATAGGCCAAAAACATTTAGTTCTGTGTTAATGTTTGCCTTATTTCCATAATGGTCTATCTCGGGCCAGGAATCTTCTACGAGTGTGTTTGACGTAGTAAAATTTCAAATCTTATAGCTTACAAAGGACGCTCCCCCCGGACACCTGCCTAACCTGATTCTACAGATGTATTGGCGTAATGCGTAATAGAGTAAGACAAAAGAAATCGTGCGAAAGTTCCCCAGGCCTCAAAGGGTACCAGCCGCTCGTCATCAAACGTTTTAAAGCGACCAGAGAAATTCCCCTGTTGGGACCACAGAGGGTACCCGCCGCTAACGAACCGTTTCTTTCACAGAAACCGTCTTGGCTCGTTCTAACACTTAAAGCGGACCCGAGAAATGTTTCTCCGGTCGAACAGGTGCGTTTAGATAACATTAAGTCTAGCGTTAGCTGACCGCAGCTGGCCAGCGTAAACAACCTCGGGTGGGGTTTGAGAGGGTGAGAAAGTTTGGCCACAAAGGTAGAAAAGGAAAGAAAAAGAAAATACAAAATGTCTCGGAAAACAGAACATTTAAAGGAGTAATCAAATTATGGACAAGATGGTAAAATAAATTATCTTTCACGTGACATTGGCTAAGTTTTCTTAAGTTGTACATTCATCGAAAGTTCATAGCAACCATGTTCAACCACAGTAATGGGTTTTTCCATAATAGGAAGATCTCTGCATCATCGTCCGATAATAAGAGTTGTTTTCTGTTCTCTTGACAATGATCCGTTGCGGTAACGGGAATTCAAAATGGCTACCTCCTTGAGTTTCACTCACCCAGGAGAATAAATGATGAACCGCAATTAATTCAAAATCTGAACATAAATGTTCTCAATGGGTTTCCATCCAGTTCTGAAATCTATAAGGTTGCTTCATGAAAATACCTTAGAGCTGTTGGACAACCTGTCATCTTCATCAGCATTCAAACAATCCTAGCTGTACGAAGATAAGCTTGCCATCTAGGCCTAGCAAAACAGAGTTCATCAAAACAAAAGGTCTGGTATTACCTTGATTTAGGAATAAACACAATATAGGACATTAGGAGAATCTCTGACCATATGATCTTGCAGAGACACTATCTCCTTCCTAAAAATCATTCACAGAGATCACTTTTCAACATCCCTAAAGGACCAGCCCAGAAACACACCGCCATGAAATCAGGCAGTTTTCGTCGACACCCCGACGCATGCGTAGAAAAGCCTATTCTCCCCTTAGCGTCAGACCGAGAAATAGGCCGACATAAAAATACAAAAATATACGATATAAGACCGAATCTTCTTAAATAGACACGGAATACATATATGCCCGGGCCATAAACATTCTAGGCCAGACCAATTTGTTTTCTGGCCATAACAAATGAGAAATGACATAGATCTAGCATCCATACGCCAGATCGATATTCAAGAGAGATCACCCATACAACAAAAGTATAAATTAATCATGGGTAGTCTAACTTTGACCGAGAGAGCAATTCTTTTCATATTAAATAGTCAGACTGTTTCCTACGTTCCTACCTACAGTAATCCGTGCGTCGCATAATTCCACACAAAAGAATATGTGCGCAACAGATTACCACACCCCCCGGGGAAAAAAAATGGAAATTTAAAAAAAAAAATACATCTAAGAGCAACATACAATCGGCTCACAACGCACGAATAACAATGCGCAGATGATAAGCATTCCAAACAAATATAACGCCTAATGTGAGGCTACGTCGTCATATGAAACGACAAGTGAGAATATATCTCAAGATCTCAGATTAAGTATTTCTCTAAGTATAAATATTTCCAGAGAGGTGTCACCAACGCCTACTACACTACTGGCAATGCCACAATTTATACAATAGTTTATCCAATAATTTCATATTAGATATCTTAAGTTCATGATTACCACAGAAGAAAACATTAAAAAGACCCGGCGGTGAATATACATCAATGAACCGCTAAGCAGTGATACAATCAATATATCATATATTACATATGTGTAAATATTTTAATATAGAGAGAAAACAAACTGTAGTAGCGTTAGACCTGTTAGAAATCTCAGGATCTAATAGTTAGGTGGAATCATGTGGGCATCTAGACAAAATGTCTGCCATCACATTTTCTGAGCCACGGATAGCTCGCACCGAAAAATGAAAAGGCTAAAGAGCAATCGCGTATCGCGTTGATCTCGCGCTCTTCAGATTTTTACTTTGAATAGCTGTAAGAGCTTTCTGGTCAGTTTCCATAATGAAATGCGCGCCAAGAAGAAATCTTTGAAGTTTAAGAATTGACCAAACCATAGCCAATAATTCACGGTCTAGGACCGAGTAATTCTTCTCTGCGGCATTTAGTTTTCGAGAAATATACATCACAGGATGCAGAGTTCCAGAGTACTCTTGCATTAGTGCCGCTCCAATCCCTGTGGATGAAGCGTCACTACGAAGAACAAATGTCTTATCTTTAGTAGGTAACACTAAAATAGGTGCAGTAGAAAACATAGTTTTGATCTTATCCAAAGAGGATTGACATTCTTGAGTCCAACGGACTATATTAGGAGACCCTTTCTTTAGCAAGGAAGAAAGAGGTGCCATGATCGAGGACAGATTCGGAATGAATCGTCCATAAAATTGTATGAGACTTGCTTTTTAGTCTTATGAATAGAAATGTTAAGTATTTTACTTGTATTATGGTCCTCTGTCTTTAGGAAACCATGACCGACACGGTGACCTAAGAAAGCAATTTCGCTAAAACCATTACAGGCTTTAGATGGTTTCGCTGTCAGGTTATGCTCGCGTAAGGTAGACAATAGTTCATTTAACCCTAAATAGTGATCTTCCCAAGTATCACTGAAAAGACAGATGTCATCAAGATATGCAATGACATCTGCGCGATGAGATAAGATCCGACGCATCATGCGTACGAATGTCGCTGGGGCGTTCATAAGGCCGAAAGGCATGAAATTCCATTGGAACAGACCCCTAGGTGTCGAAAAAGCAGTAAACGGTTTGGCGTGTTCGGATAAAGGAACTTGCCAATATCCCTTAGACAAATCAAGTTTAGTGAAAAAATGAGATTTAGAAAGCCTAGTAAGTAGCTCTTCTAGTAAAGGCATAGGTTCAGCATCAAACTTCGTAACTTGATTCAATTTGCGATAGTCAACGCAAAGACGTATGTTATTGTCTTTTTTCCGAACAATAACCATCGGCGAAGAATATGCGGAAGTGGATGGTTCAATTATTTTTAAATCTATCTTTTCATCCAATTCCTTCTCAAGCTGTGCTTGAAAATGTATAGGCATAGGATAAGGTCTGACTCTAATAGGATTATGGTCAGTTAGAATAATGTCATGTTCAATGACATGAGTTTGTCCAGGAATGTCAGTAAGGACATCCTGAAATGTTTGTAACATAACCGAAACTTGTTGCTGTTCTCCTAGAGATAAATCGGGAGAAACAGTAACATTTTTCCAGGATTCACTAGAATGAAGTGGAATCATCGGAAGCGGAAGATTAACATCCGAAAAACTTGTTTCCTCATCCTGTATTACGGACAGTGATGAGTAATGACCATGTTGGACTGGTGAATCGTCCGTTGCCTGGAAAATAGGCTGCAAATAATCAGGACGTTCATGGAATTCGGTAAGCATATTGATGTGGAAGGTTTTATGCTTTCCATCAATATCGACAATGTAGTCAACATCGGAAATTTTCGAGATTATATCGTACGGACCTTTCCAAGAAATAAGAAGTCTGTTTTCCCTACAAGGTAGCAAAACAAATGCTTTGTCACCAGGACAAAGTTGTCGTAAGGTTCTTTTCTTATTGGCAAATTGCCTTGCCTTCTGTTTAGCAAATTCAGAAGAAGAAGTTGCCAATTTGCATGCTTCGATAATCTTTTGTCTCAGCGCGATGACATATTCGTAAGAAGATTTTGTGTCATCGGTAATATTATCAGCGGTTATGAGATCATGAAGCAAAGACATTGGGCCGCGCGGTCGCGCGCCAAAGACAAGTTCAAAGGGAAAAAACCTGTATGTTCATTGGGGACCTCTCTGTAAGCGAAGAGGGCCGCGGGTAAAACCCTGTCCCAATCTTGAGGATGATCCTCAGTTATTTTCCCTAGTAAGTTCTTAAGTGTTCTATTTAGCCGTTCGACCATCCCATTGGACATAGGATGATAGATACTACTCAAAGATCTTTCTATCTGTAGAGTAGACATTACTTGAGACATGGTATCCGATATTAGTTGGGTGCCATGATCTGATAATATTTCTCCGGGGAATCCCAGACGAGAAAATATAAGCCAAAGAGCATCTGCAATGTCAGCAGTAGTAATGCTCCTCTGAGGGATAGCCTCTGGCCAACGTGTGCACATGTCCACACACGTTAAGATAAACTGATGTCCTCTAGCAGATTTGATCTTAAATGGACCAATGATGTCTATCGCCATTTTCTGAAATGGCCGAATAGGAATTTATGCAGCCTGAATAGGTGCAGCATGGCGTGGACCTTTGGATTTGACTTCTTGACATACTTTACAAGATCGACAATAGATTCGTATGTCGTTGTTCACAAAAGGCCAAAAGAAAGACGCAAGAACTCTAGATTTAGTACGGGAAAAACCCATATGTCCAGCATACTGAGAATCATGAGCGTGATGCAAAATTTTAACTCTCATATTTTTGGGCACAAGAATTTGAGAATGAATGGACTTAGTTGAGTCTTGTACCATGCGTACAAGTACGCCATTCTTCATTGTAATCCAAGATTTATGATTTGTATCCTTATTTGGATCACCTTTTGTTGCTAGCGTGAAGAATTTTTTTAGAGTGGGATCATCTTCTTGCTGTTTTATAAACGAGTCACGGGAAATTACCAAGGGATTATCTTGGTTATGCACTTCATTATCTTCAGTAGATGAAGTTTGAGGCATATTAAGAGCTTGAGCTCTAGTGACTACAGCATTAGCAGTTTGCATATTTTGTTTTTCCCAAACGGAAATTTGTTGTGGAGTACATTCTTTGACTCCGTGAATACGACCAATGATAAGATCAGCGATCGGATTCGGCAGAAGACATGCGTGTACATCTCCTGTACAGAAAGGAGTAGCAATCCTAATGATAGCAGTAGAATATTTCTCTAAGGTGCCGCCAAATGTTACACATTTGACTACTTTTCCAGTGGCACGAGAAGGATCTACAAGTGATTGCCTAACACCAATCGTGGTGCATCCAGAATCAAAAAGAACTGAGACTGGATTGTCATTTACTAAACCTTTATGTAAGACAAGAGAACCTCTTCCATCATGCGCGACTGACGCAGGAAGAGCGGGAAGAGGATGGCCACAACTTAAAGTGGACACCGTAGTTGGTTCAAATAATGTTTTGCATTGGGGGCACTGAGATGCTCTCCCAAAATCAAAAGCGGAACAAGCCATATTATTAGCGTCATTATTATCTTTAGTCTGTTTATAGGCTTCATGTGACTCTTGCTGTGCAGAGTTTGCCTGATAATGTGATTTATGTTTTTTTGTATTGGGATCTACCTCGATTATTATTGCCTCTGTAATCATTATTGTTTCCTCTATTGTAACCCCTATTTGGGTTTGAGTCATAGTTCTCATGGTTACCATTATCATATTCATTATAATGAGTATCTCTATAATTATGGTCTTGTTGTCTCCATGATGGATAACTTGGATAGTTCCTATAATGACTTCCTCTGCGGAAATTCCTATAATTATGACCACCCCTGAATCGAGGACTGTCGGCTCGTCTCCAGTTCTTCGCAGAAGAACCATGAAATGATTGGTTACCTTGGTTTTGATAACTATTATGGTTACCCTTTTTATCAAACCTGTTTTGTGGTCCCTGAAATTTGTGTGAATAATTAGGGTTGTATGGTGTTGCTGATGCAACTGGCATACCTTCTTTAACCTTAGCATTGCTAAAAGCTACGTCCGGATGTGCCGTGACGTATTGGGTACAATATTCTTCCATTTCTTTTAGTGTTTTGGGTTTACGCTCATGTAGGAATTCAAGGAATGGTTTACTTATGCTTGACATAATCTTGTCTCTGAGCAATAAGTCCATAAGTGCTTCATATGTCTTTTCCGTTTTGGACAGCTCAATCCAACGATTAAATGTAAGACGTGTCCTTGCAATGAATTCTGAGAATTCTACCCCTGATTCAGGTACCATTTTCTTAAACAATATACGGTAACCTTCCTCCGTTAACTGATATTTTTTCAATAAAGCTGCCCTAATAACATCATAATTATCCTTGTCAGTCTCTTCTACCAAGCTTAGACTTGTAAGAGAATCACCTTTCAAATTTTCTGACAACTGATTAGCATACTGTGATTTATCCACATTATGAGCTCGACAAGAGCGTTCAAATCTATCCAGCCAGAATGTTATGTCATCACTGGAAGGATTGAACGCTGGTACCTTGACCTTGTAAGTTAAGGGTTTACCATTACTACCAGTTGACTGACTATCAATACCCATATTTGTCAATTTTAATTTTTCTAACTCAAATGCTAACAGTTTTTCCTCATGTTCTCTTTTTGCCTTTCTCTCCTCGGCTTCTGCTTCTCTGTCTAATTTCTTTTGTTCAGCCTCAGCTTCTTTGTCTAATCTTTTTTGTTCAGCATCTCTGTCTAATCTTTTTTGTTCAGCCTCAGCTTCTCTGTCTAATCTTTTTTGTTCAGCTTCTAATTTTTTTTCTTCCATCTGAAGCTTTCTCTCCTCAGCAGCAGCTTTTTTTTCCTCAGCAGCAGCTTTTCTCTCCTCAGCTTGCATCTGCAATCTTAAATTCTCAGCATCTATCTTCTTTTGTTCAACTTCTGCTTTCAATTTTTTTTCCTCTTTTTGCTTCTTTTCTTCTGACTTTAATACCATGGCAAATTGAGCAGTTGCAAACTCCTCTAATTCCTTACCAGACTTATCAAGGTATTTCCCTTGTGCAATAAAGTATTCCAATGTAGACATGATGTCTAATAATGATAGCAATCACTTGAAACAATAATGTAATCTATTTCCAAGTAAACAGGCACGAGTTTTAAATGAACTTGATTAATTAGCTCACAATCCCAATCTCTGTGGGAGACAAGCCTTACAAAGGTCTTGTATACTTCCTTGTACAACAATAATAATAATAAAGTTCTGGTCTATACTATAACATACGTGTACTCAAATATACCTCATATCATATGTCAACCAAAGACATTAACAAAGGACAAGCATAAAAGACAATATGAAAACAATTGCAGAAATCAACTAAGTCAAATAGAGAAATCAATGAAAATGATCACAGAATCTGTGATGATAACTGCAATAGAATCAACAAGACAAATAACGCTATAGTGTATAAACATAAAGGTAAAGAACTGAATGATAGGAAAGGGTAGACCTACAAATATACAAACAAATCAAAACAAAACTAAAGAAAGCGAAAAAAAACGAAAACAGAACTGCACATATCGTCACAGCTAACAGAAAATAGCAACAGATGTTGCCAGCAAATTTTCAATTACGAAAATTGCTCCCTACAGAACGCTAATATAAGACCAATATTACTCGGTATACCTTATACTAGTCACCACCCAACCAGACCCGCAGACATATAGACAACTATTACATATAAACAGATAACATGTAAACATAAATACATATATATATATATAATATATATATATATATATATATATATATATATATATATATATATATATATATAATATATATATATATATTATATGAATAGAATGTGTTGTGGATAGAGTGTTGTAGAGAAGGCTCAGTTTTCAATCAAAATAACTTGCCACTTTATTAAATAATAGATTTGTTTTCTAGACTATTACACTGTTCAATTTTTTTGAGCACACTAGAAGATCCACCGATGGAATACATGCACTTCTCAATAGTACTGCATTTCCTGCTAACACGGTCAACTATTCACTTGATCCAAGTGTTCTGTTTAATATTGCCTGTATGGAGAAAAATGTCAACAAGCGGCGACCTAGATACTGCATACACTTGCTAGAACAGGTCAAGCTGACATCGACTGTACTACTGGTGTTGTTGTGTCATATGCGGCCAAAAGAAACGTTCTGGTAACAATAGTTGACTTCTCAAGATGTATGCTGTGCAGGTTGGACCCAGGAATCTGGCCTACCACTGTAGAAATATATATTTATTATATTTTCCACTGAAGATGTCTCGTTACTGTTTGATGCTTATCACTGGACGTTACTGACCAATGTAAGTTATGTGGTTATACTGGTCAACTTCCCAACCTTACACAGCGTTGAATCTACAGGTCATGTTGACATAGAGTGAAGGTGTAAAGTGTCAGTTACGCGAATGATGGAGTGTTCGGTGAAGTTGACAACTTAGTAATGGTACATTCATACACTCATATGCAAGTCAATGATGTTTGAACTGCCGTTGACCATTTCATATGTTTCATAAGGTGACACACATTCCGACAGCACGGATACAGTCATAGGTACATGTTGACACAGCAAATCATTAGGTACTTGAATAGTAGGTGGCAACATCAGACATATTTCATGTAGAATATAAATACAATGGGTGATATAAGTCAAGCATTCACTGTACTGGTGGGCTATCGCCTCATACTTCAGCTGACTGAACTCGCCAGTGAAAATGAATATGTAAACATCAATAATGGTTCACTGATCGAACCTTTTCTTGGCTAAGTTTTCTTAAGTTGTACATTCATCGAAAGTTAATAGCAACCATGTTCAACCACAGTAATGGATTTTTCCATAATAGGAAGATCTCTGCATTATCGTCCGATAATAAGAGTTGTTTTCTGTTCTCTTGACAATGATCCGTTGCGGTAACGGGAATTCAAAATGGCTACCTCCTTGAGTTTCACTCACCCAGGAGGATAAATGATGAGCCGCAATTAATTAAAAATCTGAACATAAATGTTCTCAATGGGTTTCCATCCAGTTCTGAAATCTATAAGGTTGCTTCATGAAAATACCTTAGAGCTGTTGGATAACCTGTCATCTTCATCAGTATTCAAACAATCCTAGCTGTACGAAGATAAGCTTGCCATCTAGGCCTAGCAAAACAGAGTTCATCAAAACAAAGGGTCTGGTATTACCTTGATTTAGGAATAAACACAATATAGGACATTAGGAGAATCTCTGACCATATGATCTTGCAGAGACACTATCTCCTTCCTAAAAATCATTCACAGAGATCACTTTTCAACATCCCTAAAGGACCAGCCCAGAAACACACCGCCATGACATCAGGCAGTTTTCGTCGACACCCCAACGCATGCGTAGGCCTATTCACCCCTTAGCGTCAGACCGAGAAATAGGCCGACATAAAAATACAAAAATATACGATATAAGACCGAATCTTCTTAAATAGACACGGAATACATATATGTCCGGGCCATAAACATTCTAGGCCAGACCAATTTGTTTTCTGGCCATAGCAAATGAGAAATGACATAGATCTAGCATCCATACGCCAGATCGATATTGAAGAGAGATCACCCATACAACAAAAGTATAAATTAATCATGGGTAGTCTAACTTTGACCGAGAGAGCAATTCTTTTCATATTAAATAGTCAGACTGTTTCCTACGTTCCTACCTACAGTAATCCGTGCGTCGCATAATTCCAAATAAAAGAATATGTGCGCAACAGTGGTGCGTATATAAAACAAAAATGCCAAAATTGGTGCGCGTCAGTTCCAATGCGCGTAAATGATACACGCGTAAACAGAGAACTGTCTGTATAGTATTAATTTGCTTTCAAAAGAATTATCAAGGATCATTTGGTCATTAGGTAATACATATATATATATATATATATATATATATATATATATATATATATATATATATATATATATATATATATATATATATATATATAAATATATATATATATATATATATATATATATATATATATATATATATATATATATATATATATAACACGAGCTGTGATAAGGATAAAACGATTGAAAATTACGTGAACGCCTTTCGTAGAGGGTAATAAAACCTTCACATATAAATGACTACATTAGAAACAATGTTGATTTAAATTTGGCATATTTATAAGCTTATTTTCGTGTCAAGTTTGATTACTGGCATTTTGAAATCTGACGAGGCTGAATACAAGCCGCAGGAAACAACACGGTCTGTGCAGTAGTCTGATACTATACTTTTTGAACTTTGTGATAATATATTTTTAAAAGAAGGTAAAATCAATAAAGCGTTTACTTTAAACGGTTATGCAACTGAAATTTAAGTAAAGATTGTTTTAGCAAAACAAGGCTCAGAATGATCGCACGGCGTATTGAACTATTCCTGTTAAGAGCAATGCTCAACACAGCGATTCAATAAAGTTGTGATACACTGGATCTCATCGCATTGCAACGCCCTTGGCGGTGGAGAGGCTGGTGGATTTACAAGGGGAAGGGGGTAGAGGGCTGCCTCAGCATGACACAGGAATAATTTATGAAGAGGTCGGGAGCTTTATCAGAGGCAGATGCGGTAACAGGTTGGAGGCGGAGCATCCAGCCCACCAGGGCAGCGATGCGTATTGCCAGCCTGGCAGAGGTGAACAGGTGATGATCTTCGGACCCCGCCCGGGCCACGGCAGATTGTGTGTTCGCAAAGCTATGTATGGGAACTGCCGCTGGGTCGAAGACGTTAACACCCTATATGGTAATGGTAATGGATCCCGTTACACGCCCATTGAGGCATATTGGGAATATGGTGTTAGGCCCATATTTTCTTGACCACCGGCAAACTAGGGGTGATGTGGTCGACATCACGCCGGCCGCCTTAACCTTCCCAGAAGTTGCTCTGGTACCCAGTTGGGGCTGGGTCGACCCAGGAGCCGTTTGCGGCCTAAAAAAAATCCCACCTCATCTGGGGATCGAACCATAGACCACTGAACTAGGAAGCCAGTGCACTAACCACTATGCTACCGCGCCTTCTTAACACCCTATATACCCCAATATAACCGTGTTTAACCCTGCAAAGGGTTTTGGTTGAACAGAGTAAAACAGCAAAATAGCAGACGTAAGAAAAAAAAAATTTCCAACATATGAAGAACAGAGAGGGCACATGTGGCTCTAATGAGGTGCCAACAGCCTCGGGATGGCCGTCGCTTCCTTTGAACCTATTCAAGTTGACGACTGAAAGTGTACAAAGACGAAGAAGAAGAAGCAGAAGAAGAAGAAGAAAAAGAAGAGGAACTGTTCCTGACTTTGATAAACCAAGTACTTTTTACTATTATCCGTTATCAAAATGTCACTTGAGTTGCGGCGCAGCAAAAGAAAGATGGTCTTATGGACCGCTAGTAATTAAAAAAAGCATAACTTAGTATTTTATTAATTGATTGGAATTACAGCTCATTCAATAACATGGATAACAAGTCAAATTTTACAGTGTCTAGAATCTCGACTGGCCGCCTTCTCGTCGCTCGCATCGACTGATATCGTGATGTCATAATTCTTAGTTTTGTTCAGGGCTGTGGAGTCCGGCAGTCAAAGTCGTGAACTTGGTCATTTTTTAAATGGTGTCGTAGTCGGTAAAAATGTCATAACAGTTGCAGCAGTAACAACAACAAAATCATTAATCTAACCCAGTAATGCATTTTTCATAATGCAAATTAATGGTTATTTAGTTTATTATTAGTTTTCTGTTTCATTGATGGATGTGGTTAAGAAACGTTATTCAACAAAGGTAAACTGGTAAGAATGTTTGTGTAAGCATTTCTGAAAAGCCATCTTAAAATCCGTTTTAGTCGTATTCTTGACGCATAATCTTTTATCTGCAACATTGTATAACCAAACAAAAGGGAAGTGTAGACAGTATAGTGTGGAATATCTGAACAATGGATTTATTCTGGCATCCAAATAAGCAACAGCTGCCAATGTCTGTTGTGTGAGATGGTCTTTTCAAGTGGGGCGATGAAACCTTTCATACTCCTTGAAAATTTAAAGAAAATGTACTCTGAGGTTAAAGTTAGTTGCTTATCCTTTACAGGACGTGGCAATCAACCCCAGCTTTTATTGGCTGTTTGTGATTTTTCTAGGCAATTTTTTCATTCAGTAGTTTGCCATTGCTTTCTGAACGGTACGGCGCTTATACCTTTGTTAAAAATCCATAGGATGGGTTTGAAAAAAAAAAAATTGAAAAAAGGTGATTCGTCTTACGAGGACAAAGGACAAAGAAAATAGCCTACGTTACGGCCACAAGGCCTTCGTCAGGAAAAGAAAGAAAGTGAAGGCTAGATAGGAGACATAAGAACTTAAAGAAATATAAAAATAAATAAAAATAAATATAAATGAAATCTAGGTACCTCCCTGAAGGCGAAGCATGGCTGAAAAGGAAGTGACTTCTGACCCCGGATGTACACAATTGTACTCCACGTCTTACCGCAGTTCCCCTCAACTTCCTTTATTAAAAATCCATACAAAGCGATCTGCTACCAAACCGCCTGCAGCGGGTTTCGAACTTGGTATATCTGGATTATGAAACTGCGTTCATATCCATTAGGCCACAGACGCCGACTCTGAGGTAAAAAATAAAAATCCGCTTACCAACATTATTGTTTGTACAACAAATGGGGCACTATCCGTGATAGGTTGTTACCCCAGGGTTTTCCATTTCTTGAATGAAGCTATACCTTTGGTTTGCTTGAAGTTAACAACAACAATGGATCTCTGTCGTCTTCAAATTGTACCTAATATATATACAATACATTGCGAAATTCACATGCGACATTTTGTCGCATATAACCTACGTGATCGGCTTAACAGATCTTTAAATACTCTTATCAAGGCAATACATAAAATTAAGTCCCATGCCCTAGTCTCGACTGAATAGAGAGCTATGTATTGAGAATGAGGAGCATTTGAACGCTTGTTGATGCACGAAGAAGTCAGATGGCTCTCAAAATGAAACTGAGACACGCTTATGCTTTTCTGTTCCGATAATGTGGTAGAATTCTTTAAAGACTCGAATGCGTCGCTTAATAAAAATCTTAAGAATATCAGGCATGACATTGCTTATGCGTCAAAATTATTTGCAAAATTTAATAAAATCACTTTGCAATTGTAAGGAAATGATGTGAATCGTATTAAAGTCAAATCAGTCGCCTCCATGCTTCTGTCTAAGTTCACCCTAGTCAAACACGACATTGTTCGTCGCTAGGCAACACAATCTTTGAGCTACTTTAAATTGGGATGAAGATGGCAGATGTGAAACAGAAATCAAGAAGAGAATAGGAATGGCCAAAGCTACATTCAACAACATGAAACATATACTGACATCCAAACAGTTATCTCACAAATTAAAACTGAGAATCATAAAGTGTTATATATATTCTGCATTTCTGTATGGTGCAGAAACATGGACGATGAATAAGCATTTGGAAGAAAGAATTGAGGCTCTTGAAATGTGGATATATAGAAGAATGGGGCGTATCTCATGGAAAGAGATGAAAACAAATAAGCAGGTCCTAGAAAATCTAGGTATGAAAAGAGAACTAATGAGGGAGGTCAAAGTTCGACAGCTAAAATACTTTGGCCACATAAAAAGGCATAACACCTTGCAGAAGACCATAACAGAAGGGAGAGTTGAAGGCAAACGTGCAAGGGGAAGACAGCGCTATAAGTGGGAAGACAACATCAAGAGATGGACAGGAAAGAGTCTGTCAGAGTGCACCATCAAGACAAGAGACAGAAGACGTTGGAGATCCATTACAGCCAACCTTCGTTGTGGAGATGGCAACTGATGATGATGATGAAATTGGGAGAGAAAGACAAAATACTAGATGGTGATCTTCAAGTATATTGTGCACACTTTGATGAGGTGCATAAATACGATCTCTGTTCTAGGTTGGGTAATAAATCTACTCCCGGACACTTGTAATTAGGAACTAGCAGGATGGAAGAAGAACTGGTCTCGCTGCAAAATGACGTTGAGCTTAAGCCAATGTTTAAAAGAAATCTTATCAAGACTATTGCTCGTAGGAAGCCACCTCTGAACACTATCCTGCTTTGTGGAAAAAGGTCAAGATACTCTGGATTGCTTTCCATCATTGTATTTAGTAGAGCGCGGGTTCAGTGCGGCCCACCAATTCTTTCCAAACATAGAAACAGATTGCAAATTACCGAGGAAAGTAGAAAGCTGAGACTTCTTCTGAGCGACTTACTGCCTATTAATGAGAAGCCGATATCACTGCACTAGGCTCATTCATCTCATTGCAAGTTCAGAGAACAATGTAGTAGGTGGGTTACTAATATACTTTCTTATTTTAGTTCTGCATATTTGGAGAGCCTTGGATGGTGAGAAATGCGCATTATGCCACACACTTCTTCTTCCTAGCTTGCGCCCAGATGTTATAATCTTTTAAATGCAAGCCAAGTTGGAGAAAATGGAGCTCATGACTTCACTCGGCACGTTTTCGAAATGGTAGAAAAGCCACAGGGAACGCCTAGATCTACAATGTAGATAACACCAAGGACTCTTCAACTTGATACTGGCTGCAAAAGACCGAAAAGCTCAACAGTCCTAGCTGAACAATACCAACAACAACAACAACAACAACAACAATACTCTCAATGAAGTTAATTACACTAAATTAAGTTATTAAATTTCAAAAATAAATAGATACACAACTAAGCTTTTCTTTATCCTTATATTAGAACTGTATAAAGACAGCATTAAGTTGTTACTTTAAAGCTTTTCTGTATCCTTCTATTATAATTGCAAAAATACAGCATTAAGCTATTACTTTAAAAAAATCTGCTGTTGCTTTTATCTTCCACTCTTTATATTTTATGTTTTGTATAGCAGGGAAATAGGCGTCTGTGGCCTAATGGATATGAACGCAGTTTCATAATCCAGATATACCAGGTTCGAAACTTGCTGCAGGCGGTTTTGTAGCAGGTCGCTTTGTGTTGATTTGTAACAATGGTATAATGAACAATGGTTCAGAAAGCAATGGCAAACTACTGAATGAAAAAAAATTGCCTAGAAAAATCACAAACAGCCAATAAAAACTGGGGATGATTGCCACGTCCTGTAAAGGATAAGCAACTAACTATAGCAGGGAAATAAAGGAGCGTTGGGGATATGCTCAAGGACACAAGGGGACGGTGACCCTAAAAAGTTTGAGAACCACTGATTTAATGCATACAGTAATTATAACGATAGTAACGTCAGGAAAAATAATATTAATAATGTATGAAATAAAATGTCCTCATGTTCGAAGGAAGTAATCTACTTTCTTTAGGTATGTTATGAGAAGAAGAAAGCGGTGAAAACAAACAAGAAAGATTCAAGGGAAAAAAAAGCTAGAGGACAATAAAGGTAGAGAGATGATACATCTGACATCAAGATTGATGGAAATATTTTAACATCAGAATTGATAAATAGTACTGGAGAACATGTACGATCACCAAGGCTACTAGTTATGGTACATGAAGAAGTTGAAGAAGACGAAGAAGAAGAAGAAGAAGAAGGTGGCTACGAAATAAGAGGGAAATAAGGGAAGAGAGCAGAAGAATGCCAGAAGAGAAGACGACCTGGTAACATGAAGGAAGAAAAGAAGAAGGAGGTGAAGAAGAAGAAGAATAGATGTGATGGAGAAGAGATATAGAGAGAAGAGCAAGAGAAAAAAAGGAGAAGAGAAGAAGAAAGAGAGGAAGATTTTGTTTATGATGAGAAGGAAGAAGAAGAAGAAGAAGAAGAAGAAAAGAGAAGAAGAAGAAGAAGTAAGTTGAAAGAAGAAGAGGAAGAAGAAGAAGAAAGTTTAATAAAGGAAGATTATGAAGAAGAAATAAAGGGAGAGAAGAAAAGAAGAACCGTCTTCTTGAAGAAAAATGAAGCCCTGGAAATGACGGAGAAGATCGAGAAGAAGAAGAAGAAGAATTGAAAGATTCGGGAAATTGAGAAGAGGAGAAGAGGAAGAAAAAAGAAGAAGAAGAAGAGTAAAAGAATCGAGATATGAAGAGAAGAAGAGAAGGGTTAAGAAAGAAGACAGTAAAGAAGAAAGAAGAAGAAGAAGAAGGAAAAGTGAGAAGAAGATGGAGGAAAAGAAGAAGAAGGAAAAGTGGCACTACAGAAAAAGAAGGGAAGAAGAAAGAAGAAGAAGAAGAAGCTAGAAGAAGAAGAAAAGAAGAAACCAAGAGAAGAAGAAAGAAGAAAGAAGAAAGAAGAAGACGAAAGAATGTTTGAAAAATGGAAGGAAGAAGTAGGAGAAGAAGAAGAAAGGGAAGACGAAGAAGAAGAAACAGAAGAGGAAGAAGAAGAAGAAGAGAAAGAGAAGAAGAAGATGAAAGAAGAAGAGAAGAAAGAAGTGAAGAAGAAGACAAGGAAGAAGAAGATTGAAAGAGAAGAAGAAGAGAAGAGAAGTTGAGCGGAGAACTTCACGTGGTCCTGCCTGAAGAAGAAGAAGAAAGCCTAAGAAGAGTAGGAGAAGAAAGAAGAAAGAAGATGAAGAAGAAAAAGAAGAAGGAAGAAGAATGGGAAGAGGAAGAAGGAGAAGAGAGAATAGAAGAAGAGGAGATTTTGCAAGAAGAAGAACGAAGCAAATAGAAGAGATAGAAGAAGAAGAAAGAAGAGAAGAAGATAGTAGCAGCATTTTTATTTAGCAGCCAGAAGTATTATAGAAGAAGAAGAAGTATTTTAAGAAGCATAGTAGATAGAAGAAAGAAGTGAGATGAAGGTAAGAATATGAAGAAGAAGAAGAAAGAAGAAGAAGAAGAAGAAGTGGACAGGCAGCAGAAAGAGAAGAAGATGAGATGTAGAAGAAGAAGGAAGCCTCGAAGAAGAAGAATGAAGAAGAAGAAAGTAGAAGAAGTTGAAAAGATCGAACGAAGTTGATGATTTTTTAAGAGAAGAGAGAAAGATAGAATGGCAGTAGAAGAAAGAAGGAAGAGGAGAAGGAAGAAGAACGGAGAAGGTAGAAGGAGGAAAGAAAGAAGAATGAAGACGTGAAGAAGAAGTAGAGATGACATGAAGAAGAAGACGAAGAAGGAGAAGAAAAAAAGGCAGAAAAGAAGTGAGAAGGAAGGAGAAGGAAAAAGGAAGAAGGAAAAGGGAAAAGAAGATGAAGAGAAGTAGAAAAGAGAAGAAGAGAGAAGAGCAAAAGTGAGAAGAGTAGGGAAGAAGAAGGGAGGGGGAATGGGGGGGGGGGGGAAAGTTAAAAGGTGAGGAAAGGGGGAGAAGGGGAGGGGGGGAAGAAGAAGGGATAAGGAAGAGGGGTAGCAGGGGTGACAGATGGGGGAGAGGAGGGGGAAGGGAAGATTTCTCTGCTCTACAAATCGGGTCGTACATAAAATACAATTTACAAAACACTCAATGCCAGTGAACTGTTAATCAGACACAATATCTGGTTTCAAAAATCACGATACGCGATAGACATTAAGAAAGTCGTAAAAGGTGTTATTAAGTAACAATTATGTCTACTGATAATAAATATGGTAATGTCAGCCTTTGTTTTTTTAAACCACTTAAGTCTGCATGAGCTTTGTATATTTGATACGCTTCAAAACACCGGCTCTACGTGATAGTCATTTAGAAACTGTTAATAAATAGCAATTATCTCTTCAGCTAATAAATATTGTTTAGTTTGATTTGGTATGGTTGTCGTGTGTGGGGGGGGGGGGGGGGTGTGTGGGGGGGGGGGGGGGAGGCAACTACGACAGTAGTTTTCGCCAGGAAAAGCCTATGAGATATCAGGCAGACGGTCTCAAGAAATTGGCTCGTTAAGAAAGGATAAAGACCTATCCGAGATAAGGACCAGAAGAAGAGAATGCGAATGCTTTCCACGGGACAGTGTTTTCTATTGAATTGTGGAAAGAGTTCCTGTTTCCCCACGACTTTAGCTTCTGCCCTTAGATCCCGTAACATAGAAAGCCCCAGAACCTCATCTGAGCGTAGAAATTTACCTATATGTAAATATTTAACACGGACAGCACGAGTGATACATTAACAAACTAGATAATGATCAAACGATTAGTTGGTTTATTAATTAAATCTCTACACATATAGGGTTAGTAGTGGTTAGAACGTGATGATAGTAAACGACGATTCACATAAAAACACGCAGATGAGATATTAATATTGTAGTTAATTAAATAGAAGAATGAGCTTGTGTAAAGCGAAATGATGATGATGTGATATGTTACGTGTTACCAAAATGGTGAGTAATCTACACAGTCCATGTGTCTCTAAATGCTTCACCCGGGTAGGATGATTCACATGTATGCATAGAATGTCCCAAGTTGTTGTAAGGTGGGTCGAGTGGGGTATCTCTAAGTCGAAGACGTTCTGATGGAAACTCTAGTTGTACTGAGAACGTTGACGATATACAATCCTTCACTGTTTGACAATATCTATGTAGCGTTGATTAACATGTAACAGTTGTCGTATGAAAAATGTCGGTCGTCTAATCTCCGAAGGGTACTGGCAAGACTGGGTATCTTCATGTAATGTTCTTGATATGTAGACTCCTTACCTTGAGTATGTAATCGTGATTCATAAAATATACTTTAGAGTCTATTTCGTCGAATGCGCTTAAGAGTGTGTTGCACTTGGTATAAATATGAGATTCAACTTTTGAGCTCTTTAGTTTGACTTTAGATTGTAAGCATCCGAAGGAGCTGACGTGCTATTTTGATAAGTAATCAAATGCGAGCTTTAGATTGACTCATGTGGTTGCTTTTGCTGGATTGGAACTTGATACAACTTTGTATTGAACTTGTGCACACGTGATATAAGGTGACGAAAAATGCTGTGTCCACCGTCTTAATCGTGGGCGAGAAATATTCTTTTTTAATTGAGGAAGGAAGGATGTCCTATGGCGAATTCTGCTAGCCAAATGTCCGTTTTGATAACTTATTTCTGGTTAGACGTCAGACATGTAGCGTGTAGACTCAGACTTCTGATGGACTGAAGACACACAAAAGTCTTCGTAAGTGTTCACACTTAAAATCACTGGTTAACTTTCATCTATACTACTTCTCACTATTGATCTCTATGATTTCTGTTCTAATGATGTTAAATATATTCTGCACGAGAGTGTGTGCACATGGAAGACTGTGATGATGATTTAACAAGCTAGATGAAGGTCAAGAATGAACTATTAATTACTTCCTATCAGGCTATTATCTTAGGAAAAATCTGATTTTATTTAGTTATATAAAAGAAGAATTTAACTGAAAAACTGTCTCCCACCCATGTAGCTATGATGCTAATCGCGAAAGTGATCTTACTAAACTTTCTTTCTTTCTTTCTTTCTTAATCGGAACCTCTTCTACCCCGTTAACAGAGTGTAGAGTTGACCCAAAGAGCACAAGGCTCATGGGTAAAACATGCAATCAAAGTGTTTGACAAAGAGGGGATTAGCCCATTGTGCTTTTACTAAACTAAGAACAATTATTAATAGTTTTCAAAAGATAAACTAACCTGTTTCCCTTTGCAAAATCCTTTAAGAACACAATGCACCACAGATACGAATTATTTTATCCACACTGAATATTGAATAAGGCTAAGCTTTAGGGATTTATTCTCTACGCCAAACTGTACTGAAACTGTACTCAAATCTAGCACGGTATATTATATCTCTAAAAATCAAATGTGGGTCCATTGGACCGGTGACGTACAACTACGTCCATACAACCAATATCTAAGAAGCTATCTGGTTGCTCCCTCTGTCGGTGCGTGTCACGGGCTGAAGTGGGTGGGCCACTCGCTACCAACTTTCGATGCCGTGCTGTATGACAAGCAGATGCAAAGAAAATCACCCGCCTTCCAACTGTCACAAAGCCCTCTGTCCACTTCTGTTGGCCTATCGCCCCGCGTGTCGGCTTTCTTCTATGCTGCGGGTGGCGGCCTTTGTTCCCTCGGTCCACTGTCGCTTGCATGCTAACAAGTCCCTTTGTCGTGCCGCGCTTATTGTATTCCATTTGGAAGCAAAGGTTGTTGTATTTAAACAACGGCTTAGACTAATATTGTATGTCAGCCGCGCTCTCTTCTTATGTAACCAGATGTGTTTAACAATTTTATTATTTTTTTTTTTTGTTAAAAAAAAAAAAAATTAAAGTTTTGCCTCGTTTTGGCAAGGCGCGTCCCGTTCAACCTAGTCGGTTGTTGAGGAACTGAATCAAAAGAATTTCTTTATCACTGATGAAATAACAAATGTGGTTCTTTAGATACCAGATGCGAGTAATCAAGATTACCGTTTAAAGTCCAGTCGTGAATAAAAGATTACTAGAAAACGATGAAAGAGCCAACGTGGAATGAAAGATCACACGAGAGAGAAAATAAAATAAGACAGATGTAGGAAAGATAGAGCGATAAGGCTTTGGCGCTTGTTTATCACAATGGTTTTAAGGACTATCTTCATCTCACATTCAATATGATAATGTATCTCTTTGGTGTACTTATTGTTATTTCGAAGGCGAAATAAGCACTCATTTTTTTTTTAGTGGATGCGTTACATTTTCTTTGTGTCCTTTCACGATTTACTTTCGCCGCAAGGCGATGGCGCCGTTTAGACGGTCTCTGGTTCGCTTCCTGGTAAGCCCATCACTTACATTTCTTTTCTGCTGTTTGATGTCCTCCTTGTTTGTGTCTAATGAGTGCTGTGTATTTACTTGTTTATTTATTCATTTATTTACCACTGTTATGTCAAGTCAAATGAGGTTTGTATCTTTGCTAGGATTTCAGACCTTTAACGCTCAAAATCTTCTTGCTCAACTCACCACAAAGAGCTTGGACGTTGCATGCAGTTCCCATTTTTTGAAGATAAATTTTAATCCGTAAAGTTTAACCGATATTGAACCAGCTAGTGTTACATAATTACTACAACCATTTAAAAATAAGGTGGACATATGTCTATAAAAGTAAAGTTTTCAAAGTAATGGAAAGAATGAACTGCGTAAACAGACTGTGTTTCGTATTTCTTCTTCTTCGTACACTTTCAGACGTCAACATGAATACGTTTGAAGAAAACTGTGGTCATCTTCAGGTTGTCGGTATCTCCATAGAGTTTGTCCAGAAGAGCTACTGGTAACAATCATCTATGCTTTTTCTGTTCTTCATATGTTGGGGACTTTTGCAACAGATATTTAGCAGTCATTTTATCAGTGCCTGTCATGGGATTTTCTCCCCTTGCTCTGCAGAGATGATCCAACAGTGGCCAAAATTAAGAGTATCTAGTGAGGGTCTTCAAATGTATCTACCTTTTGCTCAAGATTACTTTTGGTAAGGATGTGAATTAAAGAATGATGCTTCAATTCTAGGGAGCCTCACAGGAATTTAAAGAAATCAAGTACTACGTCCGATAGGATCCAGGCAGTGTAAACGTTTTATATTTCCTGACCTTCTTTGAGTTAGGATTTTGCTCGGTCTGACAAGCTCCCAAGTGATTTAACTCAGTAAAATATGACTTAAATAGCTCTTTTATAAGTATTTAAAATGACTGAGACTTACTGTTGCAGTTCACTCAAAATGACTAAATCAACCATCAATTTGTATATACACAGATAGTAAATTTAATAACAAATTATCATTAACAATTGTAAAATAAATAAGGGTGTGGGTTAATTTAGTGTCTTTAAAATTTCCTCACAGATGATGGTCTGATTTGCAAAAAAGTCATTAGTAGAGAGTTCACTTGGCAGCTTTGAATGGGTACTTAGCTGCCAGTAAGATGTCGGTTGGTTTCTGCTCCAGCCTATGCTTGTTCTTTGGAGGTTATGGGCTGGTTCACTCACGTCACTGGTCAAGTCTGATGGCCGCAAAACGTTCCTCGTAGTATCGTGGGGTAATTGCAAAGATGGTCCAGCGTCTCTTAAGACCCGTCTGCTGTTACTGTCTAGCTTTGACTGCTGGCCACTTTATACCGCTCACTTGTTCCACAGATAGTACCACCAATATATATGTATCACCGATAAGTATCATGAATTAAGAGAGGAACAAATACCTTCCTGAGTATTGGGTTTCCTGACACAAAATCAGGTGCTCCCATCATTCCACCATCACATCTGCCTCAGAACTTTACCCTCTCTGAGCATTAATCTTAATCCCAGTGAGCGGAAAACATCCGTTGCATTTATATTGGACATTTTTATATTTACATATGCACTGGTTGAAAAGGTTAATATAATAAGTATGTACTTCAGTTTTCTCATCATCCACTCCCTGCTCCATATGGAACTTGGGACTACCTCTGCTTTTGATTCTCTATTAAAAAAAACTCGCATAAAGTAGTCACCAGCTTTTGCAGCAGTGATTCATGAAACCATCATTCTATATGCTGAGGTTGCCAGCCTTGTATAACTTGGAAATTTACTAGCAATTTTCACATCTTAATAAATGCAAAATATAGAATTATAAAATGTGCAACTTACCCCAAAATCTCTTTGGGACTACAGACTTCTGGCTCAGAGAAATAGTTAAGGCAGCTTGATTAAGACGCCTCTTACACCAGATCTGGGGTGTTACTTTACAATAGACTCTGTCGCGAGGTGTTTTGAGGAGATAGGACAGCTTGGATGGAATGGAAGAATAAAGATAATAATGTCTTATTGATAGCTTCCGAGTTTATAATAGAACTGCCTCTCCTCGGGAAATAGTGTACTAGAAATTTAATTAAAAGAGAATTCTGGTACCTAAACAAGATATTTTCTGGACGATAAATTCTTCCTCAAGAATCCTACAAAAAGGACTGTGTAAAGCACATAAGGTTGAGAAAGAGATTTGGTGTCCAGCCACAATTAAAATATCCCGACCCAATAGAAATTAATTGAATTATGGCTGAGCCCCCAGGGTGTAGATTTATATTTAAAACAAAATACAACCCAAATAAAGTTAACAAGAAAAATAACAACAGACTCTGTTATGTAAAGTTGGATAAAAGGGTATGGAATCTTACATTTTTATATACACATATAAATATGAAAAAAAGTTTAGCTCTACTGTTTATAAAAAAAAAATCAACTAGTGTGGTCATCACTTGGACCAGAGATCTTTTCTATGGTAGTGTTGCTGGTAGGTGTTAATACTCATCTCCTCAAGGACTGTAGTAGCTGCGGAGATGATTTTGGTTCGAACTCTCTTGGTTTGGTCTGCCCCAGTAGGTTGGTCTTATAACAGTTAATGGGTTCAGAGGGTGTCAGAGTCTGCTTCCCTGTACTCAGTGCACATCACAGATAAGGATGGGGTAAGTCACCTCTGCTGAATGCCTCTTCTGTTTATGGGATGTGTGGGATGGTTACTGGGTGATAGGATATGGTTGGGTATGATAACCTATTTGATAGGGTATGGTGGGTAAGGATAATCTTTGGGACCATGGACTTGTACCCTGGATTGTACCCTGGACCTGGTTTAGGTATCTGGTAACCTCAACCTGGTTTAGTGCTGTGTAACCGCAACCTGAGTTAGTATCTGGTAACCGCAACCTGGGTGGACTGGAAACAATTGAAATCCCATTAGTGGTTTCAAGAGCAGTCATCTCCTAAGTCTGATGGCCGGTAAGCGTCCATCAGAAATTAAATTAACACAAGGTTAACTACTATTTAGTAACTGTGTTACCTATTAGATATGAACTACCACTTCTTAACTGACATTATAGTGTATCTTGAGTTCTCAGTCTCTATCTGGCTGTCTGCTTATTTACAGCAGTGGTTTTCCCCATGTGGCAATGAGTTTCACAAACTGTGAGGTAGGGGCTGGGGTCATCAAATGGTTGAGAACCACTGGTTCACCTAGTGCCCATAGAGCAGTATTTTAATTCTGGGGTCACTGTCAACAATGGTTTGAGAACCACCGGGTAATAGTTTCCTATGCTGCTTTAACTTGGTGGGGTGTCATTCCTGCCAAGGTCTGAGAACTGCTGACTTACATTTTGTCAGTCAAGTGGTAATTCATTAAATAGCTAAATAATTGCAAGCATTCTTAAAGTCCTGGTTCCTGTAGCAAATAACATTCATATACTGATAATAAAATAGTTCTTCAATCATACATAAAATAGTTCTTCAATCATACAACATGGTATATGCATAGGATTGCATTAAATACATGTAAAGAACCTTCCATAATGAAAAACACATTAATGTCCCTTATGTGACAAAGTGAGAAGAAGTGATTGAGACACTGTTATCAAGTTTGTAGTCTTGGCAGAGAACACAGAAGTCTTATAAGAAATAGAAAATAGAAGAACCACTAATACACTTCTATTTTGTTTGGATCAATATGCAAATCTCAAAGTAACAACAATAATGTACATCAATTATTTTAACCCTGTCTTATTTCTGCCAGGCTGTGAGATAAAGATCAGGAGTTAATTAGGTCTATGACCTCAGCAACTCATACATTAGTTTGAGTGATCTGTAAATATGCAAATAACAATTATTGTCACTGAAAATGGAAATGCATTTAAACTTTACAAAAAGTTACTGCAATAGCAAGCTGTTGATAAACATATGATTATTCATGTTATAAAATCAGCATTATTAGTTAGATCTACTTACTTCGCTCAACGAATTCACTACCGTACCGATATTTGCAACCAGAAATGCCCCTCTCTAGGGCCCATAAACTCACGTCTGTTCCGAATGAAGGTTAGTGGTCTAATGCTTATAATTCCCTCCTAAAATTCCAGGTGAGGTTCCCGGGCAGGGGTGGGCTGTGATTTGGGTGGCATTGTTGCAAATACATCTTCTGGTCCCAGGGGTATCAAGTTACCTTCGTTAACTCGCATAGTATCCACTAGGTACATGTTCAGTTCGTGACACCAAGAAAGGCGGTCGACTTCCGGTCGGTCTGTTCGTAGCACAATGTTTTCCACCTTTCAAGTTGAATGACATTCGCTGGCTAAGGAAAAATTTATTACCTAGGACCGGTGAGAATCCTGAGCTGGTAAAATACTGTTAAATCTAAGAGAGAGAGAGAGAGACTTTTTCATTATAAGAATGAAAAAGTCAACTGAAGGGAATTATTTTACAATCTAGCGAGAGATTTAGTAGAGATATAAAATAATAGACAGAAGAAAAGAATCGGTGAGAAGTCGTTCCACGACATAAGCCCCCTTTTGAAAGTTCGGCCAACGGCCAACTAAGTTCGAGCCGACTCTTCTCTTATGTCGGACACTACATTCATGTATCGTGTCCTCCATTCCTTCAATCCAAATATTTCCTATTTTTCCTCTGTCAAACGGTATGCCTGTAATCCACACCTGGCTATCCGTTTCCTCTTCAATAAGTAGTTGAGGTGGGTTGAGCAAGCCTGCTCCCAAAAATATCCCCCTCTTCTTTTCTCCCTTATGGATCCTCCATTGAAGCTTGCCTCCTGGCAAAGAGCTTGCCCTAAAGCCTACACTCTGCTTACAATTGGATCTATAGCACATAGTTTTGCGTGATGAGGTTGCCAGCCTCATACACAACCTTATTTTAGTCATATTGCTTGACCTGTCTAAGGACACATACCTATCTACCCAGGTATGAGAGCATGTATGATCTTCTATCCCTGTTTCTCCAGTGACAGAGAAAGATAAGTCTACCAGTTGTTCCTGCCCACCAGGTACCAAGGAAATTTGGACCTTCTTCACTTTCTGATCCCAGAGAGTGGGTGAGGTTATCGGAATTGACTGAAGACTAAGTGCTTGAGGCTCATTTTCCTCTTTAGCCGTTTCTCCCGTGTTAAAGGAAGATATTCCTGAAACATGTTCCATCCCACCAGGTACCAAAGAAATTTGGACCCGCTTCACTTTCTGATCCCAGAGAGTGGGTGAGGTTATCGGAACTGAGTGAAGTCTTAGTGCTTGAGAGTCCTGTTCCTCTACAGCCGCTTCTCCCATGTTAAAGGAAGGTATTTCTGAAACATGTTTCATCTCACCAGGTACCAAGAAATTCTGGCCCGGCTTCACTTTCTGCATGCAGATAGTGGGTGAGACTATCAAAACTTGTTCAGAATTAAGTGCACTGGGGTGGTCAATCCCTTTGCACTCTTCCAACTTTTCAGTGAAAATGTTGGAAGATGAGTTAGGCATTGGAGTCTCCATAGCCTGTTCAGTCACGCCATCTCTGGATCGTGCTGAGTCTCCTAAGATGATATATTTCCCTCCTTGAGGTATCGGGTAAATTCGTTCATCTAATATTGCGGCCTTTACTTTGCCGTTTACAAAGTTCGACCTAACTTCTACATAAGCTAAAGGCAAAATCATCCTTCTGTTGATTATCATGGGTGCTGTTACCTCAACATCCTCTTCGGTGACTTGATCAAGGTCGATAACAGAGGCTGAGACAAGGGCATCACACCCAAGACCTTGATAATACAAACAGGTGATTTCTTCTCCATTTACTGTGGCAGTCTCCACATTTTGAGAATCCCTGTATCCACTCCGGGCCTTCGTCAAGTTCCCATCCATGGTAGGGACCTTAGCTTTGTATGAAGTCTGTGGGATTGGGTCTCGGCGCATACAGTCTAACTGATGTAAGTTGGCCGACAGGTGATGTTCAAGAACATCCCTTCCCTTCCCATAGGGTTGCGTAATCCTTTTCCGTTGAGTGATCCTATTTGGTTGAGCGATCCTATTTACCAGGTTGTTGGTGCGGTTGTTGTTGGTATGCCTGTTGTGAGTTTTTGCTGAGGATGAGGAAGGTCTCTTCAGATTATCAGCACTCTTGTGCTTAATCTTGTTTTCAGGATGGTCTAGATGTCTCCGTTTAGATATCCGTACCTCTGCTCTGTCTGAGCCTGAATCCTGAGACATAGACTTGGCTTCATGTGGTGCAGTTATATTTACCACTGAAGATGGTGATGCAACTGGCAAAGGAGTGGCATGATGAGTATTCCTAGATTCAAGTTTATCCCTGGATTCCATATTTGTAGGTTGAAACTGAGTTTCCAGTTCTTCCTTACACTGGAGGGATTTTTCTTGTCTTTGTCTCTCATGTTCCACATTCTCTTCCGTGTATTTTGCTCTCCATTTCTTCCTTTCTGCTTCTCTCATCCTGCATTTTTCCATCTTTTGTGAAACAAAAGTATCCAGTTCTTCTCCGGAGAGTTCACACTCAATGGCTAACTCTGTCCAGAATGTTCTCCACTCATTCAACTCTACAGATTCTTCCATTATATCCGTAGTGGTTCGTTGAGCGAGTATGAGATCTCTAACTCACAAACAATAATTAAGGCAAAAATACTTTCTATAGTCTTAACTATACTAAAGTATTACAAAACCATATATTAAATCAAACCAGCATTTATAACCATCAAATTAAAAATTAGTTAACAATAGGTAACTAATTTCCAGCAGTACCACCAAGAAGAGTTCTCATAACACAACTTAAAATCTGTTTTACTTGCAAAAATATTTATATGAATTTTAGTCTAGGGTAATTTATATGTCCCCTCTTTAATCTAATCCTAGACTTGGACACCAATAAGTGACAAGTACCTACAGCAGTAGTGGTCTAGGAAAGATAAAGAGTTTTCATATCTCAGACAAGTGTCTAAATATGAAATAAGAGTTAATCCCGGACACGAGCGTCCCACTTGTCGCGAGGTGTTTTGAGGAGATAGGACAGCTTGGATGGAATGGAAGAATAAAGATAATAATGTCTTATTGATAGCTTCCGAGTTTATAATAGAACTGCCTCTCCTCGGGAAATAGTGTACTAGAAATTTACTAAAAAAAAAGAGAATTCTGGTGACACTAAACAAGATATTTTCTGGACGATAAATTCTTCCTCAAGAATCCTACAAAAGGACTGTGTAAAGCACATAAGGTTGAGAAAGAGATTTGGTGTCCAGCCACAATTAAAATATCCCGACCCAATAGAAATTAACTGAATTATGGCTGAGCCCCCAGGGTGTAGATTTATATTTAAAAACAAAATACAACCCAAATAAAGTTAACAAGAAAAATAACAACAGACTCTGTTATGTAAAGTTGGATAAAAGGGTATGGAATCTTACATTTTTTATATACACATATAAATATGAAAAAAAAATTTAGCTCTACTGTTTTTATTAAAAAAAATCAACTAGTGTGGTCATCACTTGGACCAGAGATCTTTTCTATGGTAGTGTTGCTGGTAGGTGTTAATACTCATCTCCTCAAGGACTGTAGTAGCTGCGGAGATGATTTTGGTTCGAACTCTCTTGGTTTGGTCTGCCCCAGTAGGTTGGTCTTATAACAGTTAATGGGTTCAGAGGGTGTCAGAGTCTGCTTCCCTGTACTCAGTGCACATCACAGATAAGGATGGGGTAAGTCACCTCTGCTGAATGCCTCTTCTGTTTATGGGATGTGTGGGATGGTTACTGGGTGATAGGATATGGTTGGGTATGATAACCTATTTGATAGGGTATGGTGGGTAAGGATAATCTTTGGGACCATGGACTTGTACCCTGGATTGTACCCTGGACCTGGTTTAGGTATCTGGTAACCTCAACCTGGTTTAGTGCTGTGTAACCGCAACCTGAGTTAGTATCTGGTAACCGCAACCTGGGTGGACTGGAAACAATTGAAATCCCATTAGTGGTTTCAAGAGCAGTCATCTCCTAAGTCTGATGGCCGGTAAGCGTCCATCAGAAATTAAATTAACACAAGGTTAACTACTATTTAGTAACTGTGTTACCTATTAGATATGAACTACTACTTCTTAACTGACATTATAGTGTATCTTGAGTTCTCAGTCTCTATCTGGCTGTCTGCTTATTTACAGCAGTGGTTTTCCCCATGTGGCAATGAGTTTCACAAACTGTGAGGTAGGGGCTGGGGTCATCAAATGGTTGAGAACCACTGGTTCACCTAGTGCCCATAGAGCAGTATTTTAATTCTGGGGTCACTGTCAACAATGGTTTGAGAACCACCGGGTAATAGTTTCCTATGCTGCTTTAACTTGGTGGGGTGTCATTCCTGCCAAGGTCTGAGAACTGCTGACTTACATTTTGTCAGTCAAGTGGTAGATTCATTAAATAGCTAAATAATTGCAAGCATTCTTAAAGTCCTGGTTCCTGTAGCAAATAACATTCATATACTGATAATAAAATAGTTCTTCAATCATACATAAAATAGTTCTTCAATCATACAACATGGTATATGCATAGGATTGCATTAAATACATGTAAAGAACCTTCCATAATGAAAAACACATTAATGTCCCTTATGTGACAAAGTGAGAAGAAGTGATTGAGACACTGTTATCAAGTTTGTAGTCTTGGCAGAGAACACAGAAGTCTTATAAGAAATAGAAAATAGAAGAACCACTAATACACTTCTATTTTGTTTGGATCAATATGCAAATCTCAAAGTAACAACAATAATGTACATCAATTATTTTAACCCTGTCTTATTTCTGCCAGGCTGTGAGATAAAGATCAGGAGTTAATTAGGTCTATGACCTCAGCAACTCATACATTAGTTTGAGTGATCTGTAAATATGCAAATAACAATTATTGTCACTGAAAATGGAAATGCATTTAAACTTTACAAAAAGTTACTGCAATAGCAAGCTGTTGATAAACATATGATTATTCATGTTATAAAATCAGCATTATTAGTTAGATCTACTTACTTCGCTCAACGAATTCACTACCGTACCGATATTTGCAACCAGAAATGCCCCTCTCTAGGGCCCATAAACTCACGTCTGTTCCGAATGAAGGTTAGTGGTCTAATGCTTATAATTCCCTCCTAAAATTCCAGGTGAGGTTCCCGGGCAGGGGTGGGCTGTGATTTGGGTGGCATTGTTGCAAATACATCTTCTGGTCCCAGGGGTATCAAGTTACCTTCGTTAACTCGCATAGTATCCACTAGGTACATGTTCAGTTCGTGACACCAAGAAAGGCGGTCGACTTCCGGTCGGTCTGTTCGTAGCACAATGTTTTCCACCTTTCAAGTTGAATGACATTCGCTGGCTAAGGAAAAATTTATTACCTAGGACCGGTGAGAATCCTGAGCTGGTAAAATACTGTTAAATCTAAGAGAGAGAGAGAGAGAGACTTTTTCATTATAAGAATGAAAAAGTCAACTGAAGGGAATTATTTTACAATCTAGCGAGAGATTTAGTAGAGATATAAAATAATAGACAGAAGAAAAGAATCGGTGAGAAGTCGTTCCACGACAGACTCCCAATATGTCTTAGTGTTCAAGTTCCTAGAATTCCGGGCTTTCCGTAATAATAAGGTAGAGTTGCTGTTGTGTAAATTCACAAGATGCTCAAATACGTTTTTTGGTCCTTTAAAATGTAATCTTGATCCTATTCCTTACTCTGGCGTGACAGGCTGCCTTTTTGACGAGTTGAATTTTACAGTGAGACAAACTCACAAGGCGCTAAATTATAAGGCAACATTCGGTCCACACCCAGATAGCTACTACATGACAAGGCTCCAATCAGAAATGTTGTATTTTTACATCTCAAATGCCAAGCCAAACACATGCAAGATGCGTATATTTCCCCTTCTCTCACAAAAAATTATTGCGTAACAAACGCAAACATAAATGTGTTGTTTACAGTCACCATATATGGTATGCCAGCTTCCGTCTATTATTGATCATGTTTACACTCATGACTTCGTAATTTATCACACGTAATCTCTTTCAAGATGGATACTTCTCTGGCAAGTCTGTCCGGAAATGATTATGTCATTTACTGGTTCTTAGCCAACAATCAACAAACTGGGCGGACATAACTATTATCAGTCATAATCGACTGTGGTCATCCCACGTTTGTTTACTCATTAATCCGGTCGCTCCCCATGCACTGTCTGATAGGAAAATATGTAAACACATTAGTAAACCACACTTCTCTCTACCGAGCCCATGTATCAATATAGGTTCAAGCGAAAGTGATTGATTACCTTAACCAGCAAAAGATGGTCGCTGAAGTCCCGACATGGCAAGAACTGAGTACAGAAAATTAGACGTTGCGCAATAATGTCGGCGATAAACATGAATGCTAGGAAAAGAGAACGGACAATTCTGTCACAGTGCCACAATTACATTCTTCGGTAGTTTCTATATTTAGCTTGTTGTACAGATTGTTATGGCCTGTGCGGAGTCTGTGTTTCGTATTTCAACAGGCGGGCGTCGGGTGGTGAAAGGTGTACTGCCGGTTAAATCAGTTTGATTCTTCAAACAACTATGTCACTGAGTCTTGTGTTTTAAACATAGCTCTTGTGTATTTTTGTGTGTGAAAAAATTACAAATTATTAATGATAATTTGCAATCCAGGTTTATTCTATGCAGTGGAAAATCGTTATCATCATCAAGTGTTATATTCAAACCAAAGGTCAGCTGCAATTGATCTCTAACGTCTTCTGCCTCTTGTCTTGATGGTACACTCTGATATTATTTCCTGTCTATCTCTTTATGTTATCTTCCCACCTATAGCGTTGTCTTTGTCTTGCTTGTTTGCCTTCAACTCTGCCTTCTATTATGGTCTTCAGTAAGGTGTTATTATGTCTTTTTTACATGGCCAACATGGAAAATATAATATTTGCTGTTTTAGCGCATCTGATAACAACGATGAAAGTGACTCCTAAAAGTTATATTTTTCTTTACTATTTTACGTAACTGTACTTCACGTTTTTAGTGGCGTCAGTATGAAAAACTCATTGCTACAAGCATATCATTTTAATCACTCAACAAAAACAGAAAAATACACATGTTTTATTACAATTTTAGTTCACTAAACGTCTTACACCGTAAACTGCGTTGGCTTCTAGGAGATAAGTGCTTGTAGTTTCTTACGATTTTGACATGTAATCTTAAACCAAGCCCTCATCTGGTTAAGACAACATTAAATATGTCTGAAAATAAGGCAGCATAAAATTAGCTATGACACTTATAATTGCTTTCAATGTGATATCTTGGGTACAACAAGACAACGATTTACTTCCCAAATGATTGCTTAAAATCAGCATGGCACAAAGTGTATAGCAACAAATCTTTATTCACTTTATGAATGTTGATTTAAATCTTCTTCTTCTCCGTTTGTCCTGAAAAGGACGTTGGTTACGTTATGCCGCCGTTTACAGCGAAGCTGCGATATTTGCGCCTTTCGGCCCGACACATCCGCTTTCAGCATGGCATTTTTGGGACCGGGTTTGACTTCCCTCTTCGATTCCTACTCTCTCGACCAGACAGCAGTGATGCAGCCTGTTTTCAGGACTACCACTTGGAGGTGGAGTAGGTCAGCTCTGGTTCGCTGACCCTGGCGCAAGCAGTCATGCTATGAGTCGCTGACTGCATTCAACTCGTTTGCTGCGTCTTCGGTCCCAATCTAAATCAACGTGACATATTTTTTACAGCATACACTTATTGCAAGATATCCGGAAATGAGAAAGCAGATAGATTTGCACCAAAAAAAAGGGGGGGGGGCGGAAATGCAAACTGACGACTGGGAATCAGGTGAAGAGATTAAATCAATATTTAAAATAATGTAAGGAAAAATGCATAAGGAAAACGCAGACTTCGATACGGCAGAACCATTCTACACATTACCAAGAAGAGAAAAAAATAATAATCTAAGAACCGGCCATCGCAGACTCAAACACAATCGGTTCAGCAGACTGAAAATCGAACAGACAGATGTGTCTCATTGCGCGGAGGACAAACAAACAGTAGAACATATGTCCATGTAGGGAGGACAAACAAACAGTAGAACATATGTCCATGTAGGGAGGACAAACAAACAGTAGAACATATGTCCATGTAGGGAGGACAAACAAACAGTAGAACATATGTCCATGTAGGGAGGACAAACAAACAGTAGAACATATGTCCATGTAAGGAGGACAAACAAACAGTAGAACATATGTCCATGTAGGGAGGACAAACAAACAGTGGAACATATGTCCATGTAGGGAGGACAAACAAATAGTAGAACATATGTCCGTGTAGGGAAGACAAACAAACAGTAGAACATATGTCCGTGTAGGGAGGTGTTGAGTAAAATGAAATTATTTAACTGCCCTACAGATCGATCAAAACCGATTCGGTCGTCCTAAGAGACATAAAATCAGTTTTGATTCGCCTCGCCAACCACCCGCTTAAACCAATAACAAATAGACGGTTGAAAACAAATATACCATGTACAAATGATAGTAATTAGACATGCCTATATAAAGGCGAAATGGACTAATGTATGCTTAGTTAACCGACAAAGGTTACAATGAAACCTATCTTTTTGTGCTCAGTTAACTACTCCGGTCAATGTCAGTATGCATCAACGGCATAGACAAGTGTCGTGAGTTGCCACTGCTTGCTTGAGAAAGTGTTTTTTTTCTTGTTTAATTCCGTTTGTCCACCTTGATTCAGTATTTTCGTTGAAAAGGACTGTGTTGACGGCTGCCAACTTGACTTTCAGCTTATACGCAAAGATTGATGACGTAGATTTGACCTCTAGTCGTTATGCGTATTGGGTCATACTTTCGCACATCACGTGAGCATTTTGCAATTGTAAACAGTTCTTGGCAATATGAATGAGAAGTCAGTAACTTTGTTGAAGAAAAATTTTTCGATCCCCACACAATGGGCACCAGTTGTTGAGTTGTTGAGTTTGTCCTTGCATATTAACGTCCAACTTAGTATTAATAAAGAGTATTCACAACCTCTGGCCGTGTCTTGAATTTTTCCTTGGTTCTCATTCATTAATTGAATTTCGTGCCTCAATTATATATTACGCGAATGCTGGGTAGAATTGATTAACAATTCAATGATATCGACTTGAGAAGCCCAAGGTATTGTGAGTCCACAAGATACAATTTATTACGGAAAACATATGTGACGAAATCATGAGCATTGTTCATAGTAAAAACATACATTAATCTGATTTCACTTGAATACATATTAGTATCAGTCCGTGTCCTAGCGAATTAATGTCAACAGAACATCATGGCTATATGCACACGCTGTTGTGGTTACAAAAGCCGGTAATGAGCGCATGTGTCTTGACGAATATATATTAAGACTGATTAACGATCCTTCCATAATTCAGGTTATCTACTAACCTTATAATTCCATCCTTTATAATATCAATCTGGAATGACCCTGTGTCCTTATATAAAATTCTATATATTGCGGCAATTATGAAGCCTAAAATTGGATGGATGTGAGACACGTCTTCGCGGCTTGACGATCAACGTAAAAAGGGTCCAGTATCTAAATCACGAAGCGTGACCTTATCAACGCTAACACGTCACAATTTGACCGTGTAATTTGCGTTCACTAGTCCGTGAAGTATCAGCATCAATCTATATTAATTCCATCAACCTAAAATTGCGCACTGCCAACTATAGCAGACGACATCAATAAAAACACCGTAACAGGAGGACAAACAAACAATAGAACATATGTCCGTGTAGGGAGGACAAACAAACAGTAGAACATATGTCCATGTAGGGAGGACAAACAAACAGTAGAACATATGTCCATGTAGGGAGGACAAACAAACAGTAGAACATATGTCCATGTAGGGAGGACAAACAAACAGTAGAACATATGTCCATGTAGGGAAGACAAACAAACAGTAGAACATATGTCCATGTAGGGAAGACAAACAAACAGCAGAACATATGTCCATGTAGGGAGGACAAACAAACAGTAGAACATATGTCCATGTAGGGAGGACAAACAAACAGTAGAACATATCCTCCCAAACTGTCGGTTCCATGAGAGGTGCAGGGTGGCACTGTGGCTTTCTCCAACCCCGTTCAGAGAGAAAATGTCTGGTGAGGAGAGAAACTGTCTGGTGAGGTGAGAAACTGTCTGGTGACGAGAGAAACTGTCTAGTGAGGAGAGAAACTGTCTGGTGAGGAGAGAACCTGTCTGGTAAGGAGAGAAACTGTATGGTGACGAGAGAAACTGTCTGTTTAGGAGAGAAACTGTCTGGTGACGAGAGAAACTGTATGGTGAGGAGTGAAACGGTCTGGTGAGGAGAGAAACTGTCTGGTGACGAGAGAACCTGTCTGGTGAGGAGAGAAACTGTCTGGTGAGGAGAGAAACTGTCTGGTGAGGAGAGAAACTGTCTGGTGAGGAGAGAACCTGTCTGGTGAGGAGAGAAACTGTCTGGTGAGGAGAGAAACTGTCTGGTGAGGAGAGAAACTGTCTGTTGAGGAGAGAAACTGTATGGTGACGAGAGAAACTGTATGGTGACGAGAGAAGCCTGAGAGATAAACCTGGTTATTTGATAGCGAACGAATAAGAAGACGTCAACGTGGATGTGTTTTAAGAAAGCAGTTGTCAGTCTGAGATTGCTGGTATCTCCGTACAAGTTTACCAAGGAATAGAACTGGTGTCGGTCATATGCACTTTCTCTGTTCGTCATATGTTATGCACTTCTGCAGCAGATGTTCATATGTCATTTGATCAGGGCCACAGTTAGACTCATTAGTAGTTCTTATGTTTAACTTGTTGAGTAGATTTTATGTCAATTTTCTGTGACCTGTGCGTAGTCTGAAGATGACATTTTGTTGAGTTATGTTCAGTAGGTAATATGGACCAATTTTCTGGTGGCCTTGATGCCCTGCTTCCAACATGTTCTTGAATCTGCTCATACTAAAGTTCTTGACCACTTAATTCTTTGTCTGTCAGCCTCTTCATCTCCATGGATGTTGCAATGAGATGGATCTACTTGCAGCGAGAGGAAAGATATAATGATGATGATAATATCCTGGACAAATAGATGTATCAGATGATAACCAGTATAGTGCCAGATAAGAGATTGGTCTTAGGAGAAATACCCCATTCTATGAAAAGAGCAATGGTGTATCGACATCAAAGTGTAGTCAAGCTGTATAGGTTTGTAGATGAGATGGTAATGTACTATCTTAGGTTCCTATTGCGCCCCTCCCCAGACTAACCTTAGACAATGACCCTGCTAGGGGTACTTAACTGACCAACAAGAATTATGAACCAAACTTAAATAATTCAATAAAGACTGTTGGTACAATTTATAATATATTTATGTACAGGATCTTTCTTTGTTCTGTTGGATAATTTTCAAATAAAATCAAATTGACTATATATATATATATGGTTTCACTGTCAAGTATTTAAATTACATTTAAAGTTAATTAAAGTTCATCTTCATCTGTTTTCTTGATCTTTGATGAAAACTGTCTTTCTTCTGTACTGAACTTGAACAATGTGAATATTATTATTTCACAAAGTATAAAGACTGGTTACTATGTTCTTACACCACAATCTTTTTTTTCATCATTTCAATGTTCACTTGTATAGAATAAACTCGTAGGTTATATGTTGCATAGTCTTTAGATTTTTATAATCTTAAGTCTTTAATTTCTTTTGTGTGGTATGGTTTTATGTAAAGTCAACTAGCACCAAACAAGGCTACTTATCTTCGAAAGGTCCTTCTAGGCCTGGCACAGAGCAGGATATAACCTGAATATATAATATATAACCTACGTAGCATCGCTCACTGACTCTCTATCCAGTCAGGAGGTAAGATGAGACAGATCATACAATATGTAGGTACTCATGAGAATCATAGCAAGGCAAGAATAACATAATTCATTTAATTAATAGCACACTATTCCAGTAACTCTCTGGTTACAGTTTGTCCATGATTTGCTTCCTTACAATCAGATGGCCTTGTGGAAAAAGTTATGTTATAACTCAATTTGTAGAGTAATATAATTTCTTTTATTCTGTCCATCTTCCCAATGGGTTTGTTCATTCCAGCAAACTTAACATCTTCAAAATACTTTCCTAAAACTAACATCACAATCTACACGTCCATATGCTTTCATCTCATAATTAAATTGAGCTAACACAGCTTTGAATTCCCTCCAAGAATTACACCTTGGTTTCACACACACTTATCCACTTTTAAAAGGCACATATTAATAATATAATGATATATACATATGTAAATACTTTCTTTCTTACCCTCAAATACATGCATGTGACGTATAATGGAAATATAGCCTACAGTATCTGACAGCCCTGAAATCCCGTTTACGGTCTATGATTCGCTAGCAAAGCCATGCAACTTACAGCCTGCGTTTACTCATTTTTAATCCACGCCTCTTTTCCATAAGACGTAATCAAACTAAGTTGTTTACCAACTTCCGCTACCTGCTAGTCATAACAAGGAGCAAACCCGGTCTATTTCTTCTTCTTCTTTGATCCTTAGCCGCCGACCGTCAAAGCAGTCAGTGGCCATCACGCCTAGTGGCGTCTTGTAGGGCAACAACAAATTGATTCCACTTTTCTCGGTCGGTGGCCATCCTTCGTACAGTGCCCCAACTCTGGTTCATTCTTTGCATCTCAGCCTCCACAGTCCTCAGCCAGGTTGTTTTTGGTCGGCCTCTCTTTCGTTTTCCTTCAGGGGTCCAAAGCATAGCTGTTCTTGTGATGGCATCGGGGTCTCTTCTGAGGACATGACCAACCCAGCTCCAGCGTCTGCCAGCTATGATGGTGTGCATGTCCTCTTGCTTGCTACGAGTAAGCAGATCTTGGTTAGTGATGGTATGTGGCCAAAAGATTCGGTGAATTTTTCTTAGTCATGTTGTGTGAAAAGAGGACAATTTAGACATTTCCTTCTCTGTAACTCTCCAGCATTCCGCACCATAGAGAAGCACAGAAAGCACACAGCTCTGATATAATCTTAATTTTGTGCTTGTGCTGTATTGGGAGGACTTCCAGATGTTGTTTAGGCTAAAGAAGGCTGTTCTTGCCTTATTCATTCTGATGTTGATGTCTTTGCCTGCCCTGCCGTCTGGTGTTACTATGCTTCCTAGGTATGTGAAGGTATCTGTCTGTACCAATTGCTGATTCCTTACTGATATGGGCTCAGGGTTGCTCACATTGAGCGTCATGACCTCAGACTTCTTTAAATTGATATTGAAGCCCACCTGCTGGCTAAACGTATTAAGTCTATTTACCTGAGTTTTTCACGCGAGCTGATCTGTCAATCATCAGATATCAGAAAGATGCACGTGGAAAAATACCGGACATCTTTGAAGCGAGACGATCGGCCGAAATATTTTCCCGAGGGATCCTTTGATGTTCGTACATGGAGGGGGAGACAAATCTTTGATCTCCAGAAACGTAGAAAAGCTCGAAAGGAAACCCGTTACATGGTTTAAGTCTCTGTTGTCGATTAGCAACGGCCGAAAGAGCGACCGTAAAACCTTTTATCTGGGGGAACGTAGTTTCCTAATTTTCTGCTATGCCCTATAGTGTGAAAAGTAACATCCTCTAGAGAGCAGATAACAATAATGTATATAAACTGTGCCTTCTCAAATCAGTTATCAGTTGTCGCTCAGAATTTTTCGGAGTCTAAACACGTAGTCTAGAACCATTTTGTGGAAGGTGTGTTAATAGCCTTCGTGGGGATTTCATTCAAATTTTCTGGTAATAGAAATTTGTCCTTTAGTGTTAAAATGTGTTAAGTTTTACCATTATAATTCACTGTGATTTCCTAGAGTTAAAACTAGTGAAATAAATAACGCGTAGCTGTTTTCTTGCCAGTTGTTCAGTTTAATGTAAATTCTATCACCCGCTTTATCACACAAGAAGAGACGTTTAGTTGACTAATTAATACACTAGACGTGACTGATAGTGGACCATATAATTCACGTTTATTCCATTTTGTGTAATTTTAGTAAGTAACTGTTAGTTATACCAGACGCCGACAATCTAATAGCCATTAATGACAGGCGATATTTGTTAAGTGCGCGTAGGGATAATTAAATAATAATTAACATTCTGCGCTGATCGTTGACCGGGACAGGAGGGGAAAAGGCTGCATGCCTCAACCAAACCTGTACTCGCAAAGCGACGCGCAATAGAATGGGCTAAAGACACCGTGTGCCGCTTAACGTTAATCAGGACTGACGGAGAGGATAAGAGATCGCCTTGTCCCCTTCCGTGTATATTAATATATGTAGAGATATAATAGTAGCATTTTTTAATAATGTTTCTCTATTCTAGCAGACCTGATCAAACGGCGGCCAGCGGTCTATTTTGGTCCATTGCGGCATATTGTGGTCCTTTTTCTTCATCTACTGATTGATTAATGTTCTCTTCTTCTTGGCTTACGTGTCCCCAAGTTCAGTTGTGAACGGGACTGGCTAAAGAGGCAAATTAACATTTTAAATAGTAAATTTAACTGTACTTATAAATACCCAGATATTTGTTCAATTTTATCAGCCCACTGTGGCGGAACAAAAATAACATTTCTATCTGACTTTTGACAGTCTTTTCCAAGTGGATTTGTATCCATAAGAGTTACGCTGTTTCAAAATCGGCAATCACCACAGAGCCAGCCGATAGGATTTACCATCATCATCAGATATAAATTGTAACAGTTTTTTTAGCAACCAGACGTTTCAAAAGACTGGAAGTATTTACTACTGTTTACTGTGAACACAGATCAAGGGTTTTTTTCTACATTAATTCAAGGTGACATTTGTCCATCCAGGAATCAACAACCAACTTTGGCGTCCCCCTCATAGAAATGTTATTTGTTATAGAGGAAGGAATGGGGCCAAATTTGGAAGATAAAAAACACTGGAAGTTTTTATATATTCAGGATACTTGTATGTCCAAAGGATATATCACCCAGATTAGGTAAGCGTGATTGAGTGGCCACTGCATGTCAGACAGATAGGGTGAATAATTTTCTTAGTTACAGCAACTATATCATCTTTGGTTTTGCTTAAACATTGTTTACTTAATGAGTAGCATTTAGTAGGAACGTTGTTCTTTTCTTTACTGTCTATTCTGTAACATAAAGCTAACCTTTGACCTTTGGGTTATTAATTTGTTGGGTTCTTTCTTTCTCAATAAGGTGGAGGGCACATGTACTCTGATATTTTCTATGTATGAATTCTGATTTATTTGATCTTTCTTTAGATATTCGATGTTGTAAAGTTGAATGATAATAAACAACAAAAGAACTTTGTGTGTTGGTCAGACCCATACCCAATTTACCATAGTTTTTCACGTTTGTGTGTCTTGTTGTCACATAATTGTGTGTGTGTGTTTAGATAAACTTATATTTCTAGATGTAGCGAGGTGCAAGATATTCTTATACTAAAAGATAGTGGTATAGATAGTCTGGTCTAGAGAAACTTCTCATTCCAGAGACAGATCTTCTCCTTAAACTATTCACTCGTGAAATCTATTCTCACACCTTACTTCTCACGTACTATCACCATGCACTCTACTCAGGCGGGACCATAAATATCTTTTTCAAACCTATCTACGACAATGCAAACCGGCTTTTAATGGCTCTACAGACCGTATTACTCTGCAGATGGCAAGGGAGTCTGGTAGTAGACGATTTCGCTCGTGTCTGAAGTTATGAATTGTGTGGCAAGTGTATTATTATTGGTACCTTCCGCCTTATATAGGTCTAGGTTTCAAGTACGAGAAAGAATCGAGTCCAAAGTATTTTGCAGACTAGAAAAGTGAAAATCTTAGGCGTTCTGTGCTAATATGGAAAACTTGAAATCGTTCTAGTTTATTTATCTCTGAACGGATTTCCTTCATCAAAAGCTTATATTATTCTTAGGGCTATGATCTATCTATTGCAGTATCTCTCTTATGTCTAGATTAATCCGACTTTTCACTGGAGCAGCCTAAACATGGCAAAACACAACATGGTTCATGCATCGATGCCTTAAATATACATTTTCTCCGGTTCTACACCACTTCCAGTGAAAATCTAGATATTTGCCAATAGCTAATGATCCCTATTATCGAATTGAGTCCCTTATTACCAGCGTATACCGTTATTAACTGCACAGTGCCTTTCGAAAAATTTTCAACTTTACACTTTCTCGTCTTCTTACTAAAAGGCCTTACAAATTATAAGCATTGTATGACCCGAGCTGCCGTTTTGATTGGTTGTTTGGCTTCCCGGAATTTCTATACGGTGTAATGTTTTGAATGAGGCCGAGATAGAATTCAGACTTCATCACACAACTGTATAAAAATGATGATTAATTCTACATATACAGTTTGAAATCAAAGTTTACAGTAACAGAACAATGATTCACTAGAAAATGTTTGCTTGAAATCAACACGGCTCAGAATTTACGGCAACAGAACTATTAATTATTTTATATATATACTGAAGCACATTAAAAACGCACCACTAATATATATACTGATGCCGAGAAGCTGGGAAAAAAAAGTGTGGGAATTTTCCCCGTATTTGTCATGAGGTAGAGAGCGAATGGCTGCTGGAATGGAAAGTGCATGATTCAACCCAAGGGTTTGTGTACAGACTACATGAAAACAATGAAAGTTACACGTGCAACACGATTCCCAACAGCTATAACCCCGAAAATGTGTACGCGTTGTGGCAGTATACTTGGTATAAAAAGGCCGTTGAGACAAAACACCCAGTACATGTGCATGAAATGCCACGATTATCTGAAAACGACCGCCAACGAGCCATTGGTATGTTGGAGACCGGAATGAGCTCGCGGGCCATTTGCCAGAAGGATGAATTGCCACCCCAGCACTATTGTACGTCTCAATGAACGTTACGGAACCACTGGCAGTGCCCGGGATAGACTTCGGAGTGGCCAACCACGAGTTACTACCCCTGCGCACGATCGTCATATTGTGCTGAGTCACCTAAGGAATCGTTCTCTCCCGGCAAGTCAAACAGCAAGAGCAATAGTGGGTGGACGTGGGCAAGTCTCTCGAATGACAGTCATATGACGACTCAGAGATACAGGCCTTACTGCAAGACGACCTTATGTTGGGCCAAACTTGACTCACAGACATCGTCAGCAGCGCCTGCAATGGGCAGAGCAACATGTCAGATGGACTAGACTGCAGTGGAATGCTGTCCTATTCACTGACGAGAGCAGATTCAACATATCCTTTGCTGATGGACGTATGCGGATTTGGCGACGGTGTGGAGAGCGCTTTGCAGATTGCTGTGTTCGTCAGCACAACCGATTTGGAGGTGGCAGTATCCACATTTGGGGAGGATTCAGTTTTCACCATCGCTTGCCTCTTCACGTCTTCCGTAGAAATGTTAATGCTGTGACATATCGAGATGAGGTTCTGGATGCATTGGTTGCTCATGCGTTCACAAATTATCCAGACTTGCAGCTTCTCCAGCAGGATAACGCACGTGCGCACACCGCATGCATTACGCAGCAATATCTACAGCAGCAGAACATTGTGACGATTGACTGGCCTGCCCTATCACCAGACATGTCCCCTATAGAACATCTGTGGGACGAGCTTGGACGCAGAGTCTACAGGCAAGGTTCTCCAGCTAATCTGCAACAGCTCGAAGCTGCTTTTACACGTGAATGGGACTTGATTCCTCCGAATTTCTTTCAGAGACTTGTGCGATCCATGCGGAGACGCTGCCAAGCTTGTTTGCAAGCACACGGTGGACATACCAGATACTGAGGATAGTGTGAATGAATTTTTTTATTGGTTGCATTTTTGGTTTTCTCCCTTGCCTGCACAGAATGCAATGAATTTCATAACAATCAAATGTACAAATTAATGACCAGCATGGATTCATAGGAAAATGAATAAAGATTCCAAATATGTAAACTTGTAAACACTTATATTTACAATTCACACTCTGTTCCTGGATTATACAGATGGTGCGTTTTTAATGTGCTTCAGTATATATTTGCTTTAAATCAACATGGCTCAAAATTTACGGGAACAGAACAATGAATCACTTTATAGATATTTGCTTGAAATCAAAGAAGCGCAATGTTTACTTCAATAGAACTTTGAATTACTGTTGCAGCTTCTTTTAGTCTAGAATAGAACGTGCTTTTGGCTACGTGTTTTAAAGGACGAATACATCATGCAGGATCACACCACATCGACTGAGCGTGTTCTAAGTAGTTGCAATGATGAGACAAACTGCATGGTTCAGTCTCCAATATCATATATTATATGCAAAACACGAGTAACATGGGTAGTGATTCAGCATTTACAATGATACATCAGCTGCTGAATAACAAATCTACTGTTGCCAACTCACATATAAGTAGATGTATCGTACAACCAAATAAATGTCTCGTGACATCTCTGTCACATATATATGTAAATATAGCCACAGTGATTCGACCACCTTTGCTTCCCCATCTAAGGTTTATAATTTTGCTACGCAAAAACCATGCGATTCGCTGTCTGTAGACTCACTTTTGAAGCCACGCTTATTTTTCCTGTTTTCATGCGCTAATGAGCGTTTAAAAATTTTAGCACCCGAAAGTCTTAACAAGGGGGAGAGAACAGGGGTGTTGACCTGAGTTCTCAAGCGAGCTGAGATGTGAATCATCGATAGTGACAGATCAGACGTCGGTAGAAAATGCAAGGGCGATAATAATATTTACCGACCACATTTGATGTCCGTGATCCCAGGGGACATAACTATTTGATCTACGGCAGAGGGACGAAATCAAAGAAGGCCTGCTCGCATGGCCAGGTCTTATGATGTCGTTTCGGCATCGCGAGCGAGCCAACAGGAAAATTGTTTACCTCGGGAGTCGAACTCGTTTATTTTCCCTGATACGGCCGAAGGCGTGAATTATCGCACCCTTTAGTGATAATAACACCATTTCTGTATAAATACTCCGTCCTCTCAAAGTCAGTTATCTAGTCGCTCAGAAATTTTGGATAATCTAGCTCGTTATTCTAGAGCCATTGTGAAAGTGTGTTATAGCATTCCGTGGAGATTGTTTCATTCTGATTGCGGTAATAGAAATTAGCATTCGCGTGATTTAATGGGTTAAGTTTATCATTATAATTCACTGGGATTTTCTAGGTGCTAAGACTAGCGTATTAAATAACGCATAGCTATTTTTTTTTCCAGTTGTAATGTAGATTTAATCACCCGCTATCACCCAGAAAGAGATGTTTTAATTGACTAATAAATACACCAGGCAACTGATAATCGACGGATTACAATTCACTTCTAATTCATTATGTGTAATTATATAAGTGACTAGTGTAATACCATGTGGCGAAACAAATAGCTATTAATGACAAGCGATATTTGTTAAAGTAGTCATAATTAAATTAACACTGATATTGTGTTTTACCGGGCGGGAGGGGAAAGGCGCATACCTAAAACTCAACCCGTACCAATTGAGCTAAGCATGATAAGATAGGCTAAGACACGTGCCTTTTAATTTAATTAGATGACGGTGAGGATAAGAGATCATACCCTTACACGTGATAGTATAGGATATTGATATTGCAGTTAAATGTTTTGTTTTCTTCCAAATTTAGTCATCATGTGACGTATTCTTTCCAGAACGTTGTCTCCATTACAGCTGCTCTGAACGCATCACGATTCTGGGCAAGTCGACCTGCATCAGCCAAAGACAAGTTCAGACTCTCTGTGATGTCCTGGGTCCACCGTCGTCTAGGTCGACCCCTTCCCCTTTTCCCAGGGACCATGCCTTCCATCGCTGTTTTTTCCAGACTATTATGTCTTTTTTTATGACCGAAAAATTTCAGCTTCCTTATTGCGATGGTATTTAGGAGCCAATGTTCCTGTACGTTTAGTGAGTGCAGTACTTCTCTGTTGGTCTTTTTTTCTGTCCAGGGTATTCTCAACATCCTTCTGTAGCATTTCATTTCGAATGATGTAATCTTTTTTGCAACTGTTTTATTGAGTGTCCAAGTCTCGCAGCCGTATGTTGCTACTGGGAATATTGTTGCCGTCGTTCGTTGTAGTTGTTGAAGGCTATTTTTCTTATTTGTTCAATAGGGCCTCTTTAGTTCTGGTCATTGATTCATTAATTCTTGATCGTACTGTTGTTGGTAATTTACGCGAGTGTGGGTCAATAACATTCTGCCTGTCATAAGGTTTGAACTCAGCAACTTGATAAAATTGATAATTCATTTGGGTTGAGTCCGTATATATTTATTACAGGTTACACATGAAGAACAAATCCACTCAAGCTGAACATGAAAGTATATATTAAATCCTACATCATAGATGCTATCCATGCATCACAGTCCTTGTCAAGTAATATGCAATACTATAGTCAGAACGTCATAACTATATGTACGCGCGGTTGGAGCACCCAACGGCCGACAGTGAGATTATGCGTCTGACAAGATAAACGAATATGGACTGCTATTTCTTCCTTCCTTGAATTTAGTTAATTTACTAACCTCCATAAAATTCCTCTCTTCTTAATATTCTTGGACTGACCCATGTCCGTACTGCAGTAACATATGTGCGGCAATATCATGCCTACCACTAGAAGGATTAGAGGACACGTCTATTCAGTTCGACGGTCAATACAAAAGGGGTTCGGTAACCTAGTCACCCAGCGTGACCTTACCGACGCTACCACGTCATAATCGATCGTGTGTATCGCGTTCAATAAACTAACAATTATTTACATTATATTAAATGTGGTCACCCCTAAGACTGCACGCTGCTAACCTCTAGCAGACGATGCTAATAAAACCACCGTAACAATTCCCTGTACACTGGGGGGGGGGGGGGGGAATCGATAGATTTTTTTTTCTTCATAACCTATCTGAATGAATAATTCCGAAAAATTTAACAAAAATGCGACATATGACCTACGATGTTCTGAAACAGTGTCGACATATGGCCTGGTTCTGACATGGTCGACTGTCCCGACTAACTAACAGTCATATAATATACTAACGATCATGTTATACATAAATGTTATATTAGATAAAAGAAACTGTCTAATGTTAATATTTAATTACTCAATTAAGTTAGAGTCTGTCGTAATGATATGTCATGTCAAGACTAATCTAACTAATTAAAATTACACTAGTTAATTATATTAAGTGTGTATTAGGGATCAAGTTATTAAAAATCTAATGCAAGAAAATGAGAGACGATGTTAATATGAAAAGAAAAGAGAGAAAAAAACAAATGAGAAGTAAAGTAGAGAAAGAAAATAGTGTATAAATTTAACTTAGTTACGTGTGTTTGATATTAATTATCTGTGTTAAGTGATTAATACCTATCTAACTTAACTAACTAAATAATAAACTAGTATGTAATGTGTCAACATAATTATTAAATATGCAACATGATTATGTAATTCTAAGAATATTATATAAGAATTGTGTGAGCTTTCCTTTCTTTCTTTCATTTTTTTCATATTTCATTTTTTTATATATTTATCTCACATTTCATTTTAATTTCCATTACTGCAACGACTAAATTAAAATTAATTAACATTGGATATGACGATCCATCCGTGGTCTTGATCCTTGTGAATTTCCATTAGAAAAAACTATTTAAATGTTCTGATTCAGAATAAATATAGAACTTCGTAACGTCCAATAGTGCAAGTCATATACCGAATTAGTTCGATAGGTTTTTCACTTATTTTTTTCGAAATTGTTTCAAATAGTTTCATCCTGAATGGACACCAACCAAAGTCCCGGCGTAAACAAGAACACATTGTCATTTGATTTCGTACATTTCATATAACGTATGTATGTAGTAAGCAGATACTGGGTTTGTAGTCAATGGTTCATTTCTATGTTGAAAATGCAACAATAGTACCATGTCTCTTGGGTAAGTTTCTGCGAAGAGTATTATCGTTTATGAATTGACATCAGAAGGGTTTCTAGAGAGAGTATCTGCCAAGACGTTCTCTGATCCTGTAATGTACTCGATGGAGAAATCAAAAGGTTGAAGGAGAATGGCATATCTTGTCAGCTTCGGGCTCTTGTGATTAGCACGACGTAGTGATGCCACGGCCTTCTGGTCTGTCTGGACCACGAATGGAGCTCCCAGCAGAAATTTCTCCAGTTTGGTGATCGCCCGGACAGATATTATACTCACTGTCCTGTGGAGTACTTCTGTGAATGGAGGGGACCATTGTTCTGGTTGATATTTGAAAAAATATCGAAATATTTTATTACACTAACAGTGTCTCATTCAATGGCCTGTCTGGTATTGGAGCATAACAGGCGCCAATTCCGTAATTACTCGCATCTGTACGGAGTATAAACTTTTGGAAGCATCAGGCAGTTTCAAAATAGTTATCAATTATTGTATGAAATATTTTATTCCATTCACCAGTCCATGTCACCTTCACTGGCATGGCTTTTTTTAATAGCGATGATAAAACAGCCGTGATATATGACATAATTATGCTGTACCTTAGTTTTTAACACATCTGTTATTTGTAGGCATTCACAAATAAGACAGAAATACAAAGTGTTATTTAAGACAACACAAGTGTACCTATAGACAAGCCTACAAGATTTAAGTCATATAAGAATAAATGACCAATAAAGAAAAAGAAATGATGACTGACTATGCTGAGAATCAATCAACAGAAATTTATCAAAGGCAATTTAATTTGATGAAAATAAACACCATTATCATGCTCATAACAAACGAGCGTCTCTACTCTTTTGATTGATCAAAATTGAATTTTTCTTAATGAATTGCTAACTTCAGACCTTGTTCAATGACTATTTTTCCTCATTGAGTTTATCATCCTAGTTTCATTTTATTTTCATCAGTTAATTCTTGTTATCTGATATCTTTTCACATTCTGTCATATCACCCTGGATGTGTGAGTTTATTCCCAGCCTTAAGGCTGCGGCAATTGTCTTGAAAAATTTTCAATTTAAGTTTCTCAAACCTCAGACTCCAACGTTTTTATTTTTTTTCCATCGTGGATTCTAACGAGGTCCTAGAATTTGCAAGCTCCACTTCCAGTTCCTCAACTCTTTTCTCAGCAATGTAATCTGCTGCCTTTGCCTTTTATTTATTTTATAACAAGTTAGTGTTTATATTTTTTCTCATTGTTCAATCTCGAATTATCAGTATTGGTCTGACATTTTAGTTAACTCGCCTTATTTAGCAAGTCATTTATAGTCCTTTCTTGACTGGCAATAATCTCACAATTCTTTCTTCTGCCTAAGAGAAACATTATATGAATCATCCAAAATTTCTTATTATCCTCCATTAACACGGTTACTTTATTTTTCAATACAGCATTATCAAAATCCATTGCTGTCAACTTCTTCTCATATTCCCCTCTTTGCTGTCTCAGCTCATTAGTAAGGGTAATCTCCCTACCCTTATGTTTCTTCGACTTATGGTTTTCCATCGTGGATTCTAACGAGGTCTTTAACTCATCCAACTCCATGCTACTACCGTCCTTTCGAGTAGTCATTTTACCTTCATTTATAAAAAAAGGGTAGTGGATATTAAATTTATAAAGTCTCACTGCTTTCTCTTGTGAAGGGCTATATCCACACCTATGCCAAGCAAACTCCTTAAGATCCTCGCTCATTTGAATTAAAAAATGTTCTATGGCATATTCCTCACAGCTACATCCACCCAAACGTAATCTATCTCCCTCCCGGAGAAAATGATCAAAAATATCCATAGTAACTATACATATGACTCCCTGAATCAATCTACTTATATATACAATAATGTATGGTTACTCCATATAACCAATCAACCACTTATCATGTTCCCTTACACTAATTGTAAGTAATTATTGGTCTGTAATAATCAGCAATAAAATCGAAGTAATTATTGTACTTACTCAACGTATGAATAGTCACTCTAAATAATTATAATATTATTGAACTTTTATTTGTAAGTTCCATCAATAAATATAATATTTTGTAAAAATATTATATGTACCCACTAATATATATCATAAATGGTTATGATATTTATTTATTTAAGATGCTGAAATTATATCATGCACTTAATATTAGTATTTAATAATTATGGGAATTATCCCTATATAAGTATGTCATTCAATCAATGGTATGTGCTAAGTCAGAATGTAGTACTGGGAAAATGTACTAATGAACATATAATATGTCTGTCATATTCAAGGCAGACCATACATTTATATTTAATTATCAATATCTATTATATTATTATGCCCTAGTCATCATATCAAAAGCGCATCACTAGTGTGTTGAACCACTACTGCAAATTGATGCAAAGTCCATGAGTTATTCTCAAATTTCTTAAAAAATTAATTAAATTCAATTACAATCTTATTATTAAACAAATGATAGTATTAGTATTATATGAATAATGTATGAGATGAAGACAAACAAAACAATTAGTTAACCAAGGCTTACAGAACAGTATTACGATACGACAAAGACATTTTCACAATAAAAATGCATTTATAAACTAAGCAGAATAAACCGGAAGTAATGAGAGGTCAAGGAGAAAACCGAATGGATAATTAATCTACGTACACAAGAAATAATGACGTATACATGGACTCATAGACAAACTTTAAAATACACATATTCATAAATAAAAAATAGTTAGGTCAGGAATGACGAGATAGGTTACAAACATGATACAAAACTGAATGAAATAAAACTGAATATGATCCAATACACCATTAATTTACAACACTGCACAGCTAATGGATAAGGTCAAATAATGGCAGGTACGAACGAACAAAATCATCGGAAAGTCATCGATGGGTTCTTCGCTAAATGCAATTAATTAACAGCCCTATGGAACAATCAGGACTGACCTTGACATTCGAAAAGCCATAAGGTTCAGTTCTGATCCCCTCCTACCGCCCACGAATAAGTAACAACACATACGGTGGAACATAAATAATACATATATATATATGAAAATATTTAGACATGCCTATGAAAGCAGAAGTGACATGGACTCAGTATTGTGTCTTATAACTGACAAAAGTCACATTAAACATATCTGTTTAACGCTCCGCTCGATGCGATTTTCACCAACGGTTTAGACTCATGTCTCGAACTGTTTGCTCCTCGTTGGTACATAACTGCTTTCCATTTTTTTGGTCTACTGAGATCTTGTATTCTTCATAAAAAACTGGACTGCGCTGACTTTGTCCTTTCAAAGTGGGCGATCTACACATGATTATGTGACGTCAGGTTGACATTTCGTGGTCATGCGTGTCACGTCATATTTATGCAAATCATGTGATTTTCTTGTAATTGTAAACAGTTCGTGAAAGTTTGCGAACAAAACGAAAATTTTTTTTCCTTTCGGTCATCAGCAATGGCTTACCAGTTGTTGCCGTCGTTCGTTGTAGTTGTTGAAGGCTATTTTTCTTATTTGTTCACTAGGGCCTCTTTAGTTCTGGTCATTGATTCATTAATTCTTGATCGTGCTGTTGTTGGTAATTTACGCGAGTGTGGGTCAACAACATTCTGCCTGTCATAAGGTTTGAACTCAGCAACTTGATAAAATTGATAATTCATTTGGGTTGAGTCCGTATATATTTATTACAGGTTACACATGAAGAACAAATCCACTCAAGCTGAACATGAAAGTATATATTAAATCCTACATCATAGATGCTATCCATGCATCACAGTCCTTGTCAAGTAATATGCAATACTATAGTCAGAACGTCATAACTATATGTACGCGCGGTTGGAGCACCCAACGGCCGACAGTGAGATTATGCGTCTGACAAGATAAACGAATATGGACTGCTATTTCTTCCTTCCTTGAATTTAGTTAATTTACTAACCTCCATAAAATTCCTCTCTTCTTAATATTCTTGGACTGACCCATGTCCGTACTGCAGTAACATATGTGCGGCAATATCATGCCTACCACTAGAAGGATTAGAGGACACGTCTATTCAGTTCGACGGTCAATACAAAAGGGGTTCGGTAACCTAGTCACCCAGCGTGACCTTACCGACGCTACCACGTCATAATCGATCGTGTGTATCGCGTTCAATAAACTAACAATTATTTACATTATATTAAATGTGGTCAACCCCTAAGACTGCACGCTGCTAACCTCTAGCAGACGATGCTAATAAAACCACAGTAACAAATATACATGCTCTGATCAGTTGTAACTTTGTTTCTTTGCTTGTGCCTTGCGATAGGTTTTTCATCTGTATTAGTTTATGTGAAGCAATTGCAAGTCTTCTTTTAATTTCTACTGCACAGTCGCCAGAGCTGTTGATGATTGATCCTAAGTATTCGAATTCATTAACACTTTCCAGTTCTTCGTTATCAATTTCAATTTCTGGTTTGGTCTTTACTTTGTCTAATGTCAATACTTTGGTATACTTGGTGTTTAGGTATAGATTCTGGGCCTCGCTGTGTTTTTTGGTGGACAGAATTAATTGTTCAAGTCCTTCTGGGTTTGTCGATAGGAGGACTGTGTCGTCAGCATATCTGATTTCCGGGATCTGGTACCCGCCGATGTTAAATGAGTCAAACTCTGTGTGTTCTTGGTCATCTCTTACGTTCCTCATGATATTCTCGGCATAAATGTTAAACAGGTAAGGGGAAAGGGTACAGCCTTGTCTTACTCCTTTCTGTACTTCAAACCATTCTGATGTTTCCCCCTCTATTCTTACGGCTGCCTGTTGTTCTTGGTACAGCAGTGCGATGAGTTGTATAAGGTGGTTTGGAAATCCCATATTTTTCATAATAGCCCATAACTGCTGATGTTGTACACAATCGAAAGCTTTGGTGTAATCAATGAAACAAGTATGTAGGTCAACGTTGAATTCTCTACACTTTTCTATGATGATCCTCATGTTGAATATATGATCTCTAGTGCCTCTACCTGGTCGAAAACCCGCCTGTACTTCGTTTATTTCTGTTTCTAGCTTTTGTTGCATCCTTTTCATTTTGATTTGTAATAGTATTTTGCTGGCATGGCTTATAAGAGCTATAGTTCTGTAGTTTGTGCACAGTTTCAGGTTGCCCTTTTTTGTCAAGGGTATGTAAATTGATCTTTTCCATTCCTTGGGCCAAATTCCACTTTGCCAGATCTTGCAGCATAATGCATGGTATATACGAGCGCTGCCTTCTCCTCCTGCCTGTATCATTTCAGCTGTTATTTCATCACAACCAGGAGATTTTCCACTTTTTAAGTGTTTGATTGCGTTCCGGACTTTCTCTATAGTAGGTTCTGGTTCACGTTTCGCTTCATTCATGACGTTGTTATCTGCCGCTTTGTTTATTTCCGTATACATTTCTTGACAGTACTCCTTCCATCTGCTCAGAATATCTTTACGTTCTGTTAGAGTGTCGACTTTCTTGTCGTTTATTGCTCGAGGTGATGATTTAAAGTTGCTGTTCTTCAATGTTCTTATATCAGAAAACATATTCTTACTCAATCTTTGTTCGCGCATTTCCTCTATTTTCATGCAGGTGTCGTTTATGTATTGTTGTTTGTCTTGTCTGACTCGTTTTTTAATCTTCTTTGTGTATTCCGTTTCCAAGTGAATTTATCTAGGAGAATACATTGTTTCATATCGGCACTCAACCCCAGAGAGAAAAACCGATAGGATATACCCTCATCATCTTTATTAACAGTTTACCAACCAGATGTTTCCTTTAGCTATTGGAAGTACTGTCTACTATCTACTGTGAACACTAGATCGTGATTTATATTTTGCTACATGAACTATCTGATGTGACATTTTCATATCCAATAACCCACCACCAAAGTAGGCGTTCCCCATTAGGACAATTAATTATTCGTGGAGGAACTGGGGCTCACTTCGGAGAAGCACAACACTGGATTATGATACATGTACATTGATGTTTACGTTCAAGAGGTTGTTAACCATGTATTAGGTAAGGCGTGATTGATGTGGCCACGAATGACAGAGTGAGAATGAATACGATCTAGTTAAGGAAACTGTACCATTCTTTATTTTCTTTGCAAATACTATTATTTACGGGATAGATTAACTAGGAACTTTGTTCTTTGCTTTACTGTCTAGTCTATACCCTAGTGTTAATCTTTGACCTTTTGGGTTATTAACTTCTTTTGGGATCTTTTCTCAACAAGAGGAGAGGGCACTTATTGGGTTATTTTCCTATGTCTGTACACAATGATTATAGTGATTTTTATATGTTTGATGATGTAAAGTTTAAGTGATAATAAACTAAACAAAACTTAAATTATTGTGTTGGTCAGCCCTAATCTCTATTTACCATAGTTTTCACGTTTGCGAGTACTGTTGTCACATAACTGTGTCTGTGTGAGTAGTTAACTTATAATTGTATTTATAGGGAGGCTTGATAGATTGTCTATTACCGAAAGATAGTCGTATAGATAGGCTGGACTAGAGAATTCACTCATTCCAGAGACAGATCTTCACCTTAATCTATTCACACGTGGAATCTATTCTAACACTTTCTTACTCAGATAACCCCACTTTTTCTGTTCTATTCAGACGGGACCAAATATATCTCTAATACCTATCTAAATGTACGACAATCTCCCACAGCCGAACAACTACAACTTATTATCTCCACCCAGACATCGGCAGAATTACCCACCAGGAACCACTAAACACACACACGACCTGCTCGTCTGAGAACCAACACTCGACTGCCTCGTTCAACTTATACACCAGTCTCTCTCGACCAGTGACCACTTTTCAAACGAGGCTTATTTTTGATCAATAAACAGAACTCACAACATTGTGTTCCCTCACAACAAACTGACTGATGACAACTCATACACTACTCTTGTATCACACTTAAAAAATATCACGGTTATTTTGAACTCTCAGTCACCTCACAACTATTTAGATAAGCATGCTGCCAATGGGGCATCTATTATAAACAACAATACATCTTTTAAATACAAACACTCTTGACAATCACTTTACAAATATTGTCTTTAAATCAACATGGCACAAAGTTTACAACAATAAAACAATGATTTACTTTACAGATACGTGCTTGAAATCAATATGGCACGAAGTTTATAGTAATAGAACAATAATTCACTTTAAAGGTATTTGCTTGAAATCAACATGGCACGAAGTTTACAGCAATAGAACTTTGATTTACTGTACGAGTGTTGATTAAAGTCAACGGAGCACAACGTTTACAGCAATAGAACAATGATTTACTTCACAAACGTTGCATGAAATCAACATGGCGTAGATTGGTTTGCCCTGAATTACTGTGTCTTCTCCATTTCGAATCTACCCAACTTTTTGACGCACGGTGTCTATAGAAAAAAGATCGTAAGTATTGTAAACATTACTCTAATTTTGAAAAATTATGACAGGAATATAATGACAAGGTAATGACACTGGAACGAAAACAAAACAACCGTACCTACAATTAAGACTTCGTGAGTAAACACATTTTCGCTAGATAAAGCTCTTATTAGCGAGTAGTCAACTGAATATTGCACAAAAACATTACTAATGCTACTTTGTCTCTCCATGCTTTTGTACAAGAAACAACTCAGGGGCTACTGAATCGATTTGATATCTTGTGCTTATTGGAGAATTGCGAAATATGTATCGATCAGTTTCAAATCAGATTTAAATCAGAAAATCAGTTTCAATTTGGAAATATTGTCTTTTTCAAAGATCATGCACTACTTTAGTTTATTATTATTTTTGTCGTTTTAAAATTATTAATCACTACCGTCAGCTATCAAAGGCCTTTAACAAATATTTACCAAGACTTCCTATGCAAGTCTTTCAATGTCTTCCTAATTCCTATAATGTTTATTTCTAATTTTCTTCTCAGTGAGTTCTCAAACTATCTCTTTTACGCTGGGGGTACAAGAACAAGCCCTGCCTCGTCATGCTATCCATAGGTTTTCTCATTGTGTCCCATTCATTGCCATCGTCTTCTTTTCGTCTCATATTCCATTGACTTGTCTGGTTCGTGTCATTAGTTCCATCTTTGAAGAAAAAAAATTGGCAGAAATTATAGTGTGATGCAACTCACTAGCACAAAATGGACCCTCATAAGGTAAGAATGCAGTACTGGATGAGGAGGGGAGGGGGGGAGGGGGGCGACATAACGAGATCACCGCCTTGAACAGGCCCGATAATTTACCACTACGCGCCCACAACAGCAGAAGATCTTGTTTCTGAGCACGGGAAGATCATAAGGCAGATGGATAGAAAACCTCACAGATATACAACAACAAGGGCTCACGGCTGCCAGTGTAACACACGTGACTCAAGAACTTAAACTTCCTCTGCTCACTACGCTACACGGCAACAGTGGACGGAAAAAAAGAAAAATAAAGTAAGTTAAGAGAACTAATCGAGTGGTCATTTTGAACCTACTGGCATTCATGAAAGCAGCCTCAGCTTCTCAGTTTTACGAATTGTATATTTTTTAAATGATATTTTTTTCTTTATTCAACTCATTTCTATTCTAATTTTTATTCTTTTGTCCCCGACGAAATCTTTGTGGTCGCAACGTAAGGAAGTTACTTTGTCCATTATCTCAGTAAGTGGCATTATCTCTTGTGTTCTCATTACCGATCATGTTAATTCATTCATTATTATTGAGTTCCCCAAGTGTCACAGATGGAAATAGTGCAGCAGTGATCATCCACTTTTGCCCCTCCCCATCTAGTTTATTTTTTGCCACAGAAACGCCGGATTCACAAGTGCAATTAGCACGTGAGCCGTTTGGCAATTAAGCACGGTGGAACAGAGAGAGAGCGCGGAGCATGGCGTAATAGATTCTTTGATCAGGGGCGATGTTAAGTCTGAGACGGACCTTGGATTTTAAAACTTTCAGGGGAATTAATTGCGTAGCTGATATTCGGCAAGGCGGAGATGGTGAAAGTCAAGCCAGAGAGGTTGTCGGAGGCAGAGGTGGTAAAATTACCTTTGATTCAAGAATCGAACGGCAAATGGGCTCGGGTCTGGCAGTAGGGGTAACTTTTGCATTAAAGAGCGATAGAACGAAATTTACGAATATATACCATGTCTCTCCGATAGCCATGATCAGTTGTTCAGAAATCTATCTGAAATTCACTAGCTCGATATCTTAGATTTCTCGTACAGAGTGAAAATTATTAGATTTTCGTGGAGTGTTTCATTTTTCTGATTGCGGTAATTTATATACTAGCCTTTAAGTGATTTAGTGTGTTTAAAGTTTTCATTATAATTCACTGAGATTTTCTATGCAAATTAAATAACTTATAGCTAAATCTTTATCAGCCGTAAAGTGAATTTAATTACTCGCAATTTCCCAGTAAGAGATGTTTTAAATTGACTAGTACATACATTAAATAACTGTCTACTGACGGTATATATTATTTACTTCTATCCATTTTATCTAATTTTTAAAATGACTAGTGTTCATATTACGCGTTAAAAACGATAGGATAAGCTAGACACGTGTGTTTTTAATCTAATTTATAACGGAGTGGTGAAGATGTCCTATTTTAACACGTGTTAGATATGATATTGATACTTACTTACTTAGTCGTTCCCCTTCTACCGTGAGGTGTAGAGGTTTGGAAGAGAGAGCGCCAGACTATCCTATCGGCTGTCTTCCTCCTGGCCTGGTTTCATTCTAGTTCTCGGTCCTTCAAAGATTGTCTAATTTTGCCCTTTCCAGTGGACTCTGGGTCGTCCTGGGGGTCTGGATCCTTGGCTCTTTGTTTCCAATGCTTGTCGTGGTAGCCGATCTTCTCCCATTCTGCAGACATGGCCAAACCATCTTAGTTGGGACTGTTCTACTTGGGTCTGCAAGGGGTGGGATTTAAGGCCTTGACGTATCGTCTGGTTGCGTACCATGTCTCTTCTTGTTACTTCAACCACCTTCCTCAGATACCTCATTTCTGAGGTTTGGATCTGGCTTTTGTGGGTTGTAGTCATTGCCCATGACTCGCATCCATATGTCAAGACTGGGATATAGGTGGAGCGGTATACAGCCATCTTCGTTTTCTTACCAACCTCTCTCTTGCTGAAGAATCCTCGATTTATGGCCTGAAAAAGTCTCACAGCCGCTGCTTTTCGAGTGGCCAACTCTTCTTTGATGCCTCCCTTTCGGTCAATAATAGCTCCGAGGTATTTAAAGTGGTCGACATGCTCCAGGACCTGTTCTCCCAGCTTAATCTGATGTCTTCTTTCTTCTCGTGATATCACCATGGATTTTGTTATAGAGCTGCTTATGACCATCCCTCTCTTCTCCAGCTCTTCCTTCCAGACTTGCAGGTTGAATTGGAGATGTGCCTCTGATTTAGCAATCAGGGCAACATCATCAGCAAATGCCAGCTCCGAAATACAGACCTGTCTCATCTTCCAGTACCCCACTGAATACTTTCTTGTTCTCTCCTTACATGCCTTAATGACATCGTCCATGAGGAGTGTGAAAAGGTAAGGTGACAGGATATCGCCTTGTCTTACACCAGTGGTGGTCCTGAACTCTTCTTACTTATGGTTTGCTGTCCTCACATAATTTCTGCAAGACTTGTAGAAGCTCTGTATAGCATGAATCAGAGGTGCTGGAATGTTCTTCCTTGCCAAACAATCCCAAAGTTTGCTCCAGGGGACCCTGTCAAACGCCTTTTCCAGATCTATGAAACAAAGATGGATCTCACTCTTATACTCAAGGGCCTTTTCACTCAGCTGTCTGAGTGTGAAGATTAGGTCTTGAGTACTTCGGTTCGCTCGGAATCCGCACTGGACCTCATCCAATTGTTGCTCAGCTAGGCGTCGGAGTTTCTGCTCTAGGATTCTAGAGTAGATTTTACCAGGGACACTGAGAAGGGATATGCCTCTATGGTTTCCACACTGTCGATTGTCACCCTTTTTGAAAATTGGTGTTATGATGGCAATCTCCCAAACCTTTGTATGATATTGATAATTTGGTTAAATGTTTATATTTTCTTTCCTAAAATCTAGGCTGATCAACCTGAGTACTAGCGGCTTTTTTATGGCCATATGAACTTATGATCATACGAACTTATAATATTATAAGCATCCAGGGATATTTAATATTGATGAGCTTCTTGCTGTGACCTGTGTGGTCCAATTTTCCTCATTTTCATGAGAGAAACCAGAATAGAACCATTAAATTATAATATTAACTGGACCCGAACTATTACCAGATTTACTTATATCAATCTCATCAGCCAGCTGTGGCGAAATATATTGTCAGCAACATTTGTGTAACTTAACCTAGCGTCTCAGCCACCTGAGGCTAAACAACATAGGAACGATATATATATATATATATATATATATATATATATATATATATATATATATATATATATATATATATATATATATATATATATATATATTTTATTCATCCTACATCGGCGATCACCACGCATGAACCTTACTCCAACCAACTGAAGGCATAGATAACTTATTGTATCCAAGACAAGTTAAGTCACCAACTCTAGCGACTCCCGTGAAATTTGCAGTCAGCAACTACGGCGAGACTGGGGCTGGATTTGGCAAAACTCAAATTTGACACTAAATAGTATTATTACTTATTAGTGTATTTCATTGGAATGCCTGCGACAACTACTGAGGTAAGCAAAAGTCTGAAAGTGGCCATTGAATGGGTGTGAATTGAATGAACGGAGAAAGAAACTTATGACTTTTGTTAACATCATATACTTATGTAGTTTCTTCTTTCATTTTTTATCTCACTAATCTGAGTAGTCTCGGGATAGATTAGATTAGGAACATATTCTTTTCCCATACTGACTATTTCATAACTTATTGTTAACTTTTGATCTTTTGGGTTAATTAACCTCTGTTGGAATCGTCTTTTCTTTTCCTTTACCAGAGGGGGAGAACCTATTTGATTAATTTCTTCGTTTTTTGCAATTTTGTCTGTAAACCATGATCTAGTAATGTATATGCTTATTGTTGTGATCTTCTATTGATAATAAAATTTATTAAACCTTTAGTTATCGTGTCGGTCAACCCCTAACCATTATATGTTATTCATAGTTTGTTTTCACGTTCGTGCGTATTTGTCACAGAATTGTGTGCATGTGAGTGTAGTGTAACTTGTATTTTCGTACAAGGAGAGAAAGTGCGTCTGATTTCAATATCGTCGTCCAGATAGGCTGGATTAGATAAATTATTCTATCCAGAGACTGACTTTCTCTTACACGATCACCTCGTGATAAAACTATTTCTTACCCCTTACTTTCACATTGTCATCACTATCACCTCTGCTCAGACAGGACTATAAACATCTATTACCTATCTGATAAAAACTACGACACCAAGGAACACAGGCCTCTTAAAAAAAAATCCATGCCAACACATACAAACTAATCAACTTGGCATTGGCTACGAATGAGCGATGAGCTCAGTATTAGTAGTTAAACAACAGCAACAACAACAAAGACAACTACAATCCCATTTATTTGTGTCCCCAATTCTCGTCTCAGTGTGTTTTTTTAATGTCCCTCTACTTCTCCTGGTTCGATTCACGGTATCAACACATATCAGTCTATCCAGCTGTAAATGGGCACCTGACCTTGCACTTGAGTTAAGGATGGAAAAGGCAGCGAGGAAGGGAACTGGTCACCTCACCTTTCGTTGCTGGACCTAGAATAGTGAAATCTCTAACACTTCACTCCCCTAAGGCAGTATCTGCTATGGGACGACCTTTTTTTAAACTTCGTCTCTTGCTCTGGGGACTTCAGACAAAAGAATGCCTTGTAATGTTAGCTACCGTTGTCCTCAGATTGTGTCAAGTAGTATACAATGCGCAAAACAGGTAGTATTCAGGCGGAGGGTGATGACTTTTATATAAGGAAATACTCGATCGATTTCAGGCGTTCTCAGGCGGAGGGTGATGACTTTTATATAGCAAAATACTCGATCGGAGAAAACAGGTAGTATTCAGGCGGAGGGTGATGACTTTTATATAAGGAAATACTCGATCGATTTCAGGCGTTCTCAGGCGGAGGGTGATGACTTTTATACAGCAAAATACTCGATCGGAGGAAACAGGTAGTATTCAGGCGGAGGGTGATGACTTTTATATAAGAAAATACTCGATCGATTTCAGGCGTTCTCACGCGGAGGGTGATGACTTTTATATAGCAAAATACTCGATCGGAGGAAACAGGTAGTATTCAGGCGGAGGGTGATGACTTTTATATAAGAAAATACTCGATCGATTTTAGGCGTTCTCAGGCGGAGGGTGATGACTTTTATATAGCAAAATACTCGATCGGAGGAAACAGGTAGTATTCAGGCGGAGGGTGAAGACTTTTATATAAGGAAATACTCGATCGATTTCAGGCGTTCTCAGGTGGAGGGTGATGACTTTTATATAGCAAAATACTCGATCGGAGGAAACAGGTAGTATTCAGGCGGAGGATGATGACTTTTATATAAGAAAATACTCGATCGATTTCAGGCGTTCTCAGGTGGAGGGTGATGACTTTTATATAGCAAAATACTCGATCGGAGGAAACAGGTAGTATTCAGGCGGAGGGTGATGACTTTTATATAAGGAAATACTCGATCGATTTCAGGCGTTCTCAGGCGGAGGGTGATGACTTTTATATAGCAAAATACTCGATCGGAGGAAACAGGTAGTATTCTGCAGGCGCGTGACTTTTTATATAGGAAAAAGTATGCAGGCGCAGGAGGAGGCGCATAACTTTTATATAGCAAAATACTCGATCGATTTCAGGAGGAGGCGTTCTCAGGAGGAGGCGCATGACTTTTATATAAGGAAAAATGTGGTGGAGCGCCGGCGGAGCTCAGGAGGAGGGGATGACTTTTATATAGGAAAATACTCCGATGACTTTTATATAGTAATATATTAGTTCGATAATGGTGTTGTTTATTTAGACAACAAGGAGACGCTATATTTAGACAATAGGAGGGCGATATATTTAGACATATAATGTATCTACGGTTATCATTCTGCAGGCACGTGACTTTTTATATAGGAAAAATTCTGCAGGCACAGGAGGAGGGGCATAACTTTTATATAGCAAAATACTCGATCGATTTCAGGAGGAGGCGTTCTCAGGAGGAGGCGCATGACTTTTATATAAGGGAAATGTGGCGGAGCGCCGGTGGAGCGCAGGCGGAGCGGGGTGACTTTTAATATAGTAATATATTAGTGTTGTTTAGATAACAAGAAGACTTTTAGATAACAAGAAGAGGATATATTTAGATAACAGGAAGACTTTTAGATAATAGGAAGACGACATATTCTGGAGGCGCGCTGGAGGCACGATGGAGGCGCAAGATGGTGGGATGACTTTTTATATAGTAATATATTAGTGTTGTTGTGTTACAACAAGAAGACGATATATTTAGAGTTGAGATAACAAGAAGACTTTGAGATAATAGGAAGACGATATATTCTGGAGGCGGGATGGAGACGTGATGGAGGCACAAGATGGCGGGATGACTTTTATGTAGCGATATATTTTAGCCGGGGGACCTCCTCTGACGATCAGACGTATGACTTTTATATAGTAATATATTAGTTCGATAATGGTGTTGTTCTAACAGGGAAATACAAGCAAACAAGTTGCCTCATAAAAGATAAGAATGGGAAACTGCTCAGCAATATACAAGAGCAAATGAAGAGGTGGACAGAATATTTTGGGGACCTTCTCAATAGACCAGCTCCACAAAACCCGCCGGACATCCAGCCAGCAGAAGAAGAGCTACAAATTAACGGTGAAAGACCAACGAAGGAAGAAATAAAGAAAGCCATAAAGCTTCTAAGAGATGGAAAAGCGTCTGGACCTGATAGCATTCCAGCAGAGGACATCAAAGCAGATATCGACACGGCTACAGAGATGTTATATAAATTACTTGGTAAAGTCTGGGAAAAAGAAGAGATACCAGCAGAATGGAAGGAAGGATATCTGGTTAAGTTGCCTAAGAAGGGAAATCTACAAGAGTGCACAAATTATAGAGGAATAATGTTACTATCAGTGCCAGGAAAGTTATTGAACAGGATTATCCTTGAGAGATTAAAGGAGTCCATAGACAAGAAATTGAGAGATGAACAAGCAGGTTTTCGACAAAACAGATCATGTACAGACCAGATAGCCACTTTGAGAATAATAGTTGAACAAAGTCTGGAATGGAATTCACCACTATACATCGGATTTGTGGACTACGAAAAAGCATTTGACAGTGTGGACAGAGAATCACTTTGGAAATTGATGAGGCATTATGGAGTTCCCCTGAAAATCATTAATTTAATAAAGAAAACCTATGAAGACATGACGTGCAGAGTTCTTCATGAAGGACAGCTTACAGAACCATTTGGGATAAGAACAGGAGTGCGACAGGGATGCCTCTTGTCTCCATTTCCTTTCTTGCTGGCAATAGATTGGGTTATGAGATCATCGACAACACACAACAGAAATGGAATCCAGTGGACTCTGACTAAGCAGTTGGATGATCTGGATTTTGCTGATGATTTGGCTCTCCTGTCCCATAACCGTAATCAGATGCAGGACAAATTGAAAACACTCGATGAGAGGTCACAGCAATTGGGTCTGAAAATACACAGGGAAAAGACAAAAATAATGAGAATAAATGCAGGTAATGAAAACAGGGTTGAACTTGAAGAAACGCCAATACAAGATTGTTGCGTGATAAATTCTCGCAACATCGTTTTATTTCAATATCTGTTTTATAACGCAAGGGCAACAACTGCTTGAAATCTATAGTCACTTTTCTCGGTAAGCATTTGTCTTCTCGCGTTAGTATCGAATGCAGTTAACTTTTGAGCTGTGGTCATTTTTGCGCTGGACTGCGCATGACTTGTCTTGTTGTTTGGTCGATCGGTTTCCGCCCACCACTAGTGTGAGTGAGCGATTTGGAATGGCGAAAGAGATGCCTCGTTGAAGAGGGGATCTCCGCTTTTTTTTGTTCTGTCAGGGATGTGTAGTCCTCTTTGGATATTTCGTTTAGTCGAGATAATACCTCTAGTGTTTTCCCACATGTCGGGAGGCGTGATATTTCTGTGTATTTCATGAAAGCAAGGTAAATTGACTTTTTCATTAACTCTATCGATTTTGGGTCGTGAGCGATTTCGATTCATAGCCTGTCTCCGAAAGTCGTCGTCACGAGATGTTCTTTCCCAGCTCACATGTCGCTGCATTGTACTGCATCGGTTGATGCAGGTTCCAAGGACCATTACTTGCTACTTTGTTAAATGAACTAGGTTTAGAAAACCTTTATTATCTAGAGGATATTCTTGAGGACATTATTTATACTTCGGCAGACGTGTCTGTCTTGCTGAAGTCAAACTAAGGAGAGTGAACTGATCTCATACATCTGGTTATCTCCTGGCTGTTATAGAAAAGGATGGAGTTGTTCATCTGACTACATTTACAGCACTTTGAAATATAACATGCATCTGACTCATCATTGTAATGCTGTCTACCGTTTATTGCTGTATTGAATGTTGCTGTGATAATGACTGTTTGATGTGCCTACACATTTGCGTAACCATTTTGTCACTGTGGCGTCCACAATAAATAATGAAGAAAAACGTCAACGGCTGTTTCAAGACTCATTGACTTTATACGTCGTGAGTTTACTGACGTCCTATGTGGATTGCCCTGTTATTGTTGCATGAACATTGTTTTGACTGAACACATCTACACACTACACAAAACCAGACATGCGTGATGCCATCCATCATCATATGGCATCACGCATCATTTGGTGGCCATAAGCTGGTTTGATTCTGGTATTAGCAAACACGGGGTCCCTTACCCACTTCATTTTCAACAAGAATTCATCAGCATCCTTCAAGAAATTAACATTCTTCAAAACAGTCAACATCTTCAAAATTTTCAAAGTACTCGGCGTTGCCCGGTAAAAGTCAAAATTTCAACTTTTTGACGGAAACAAGAATTTGACAGTACCCGGCGTTGTTACATGTTGCCGGATAACTCGGACTGCTGTTATCTTTTACGCAAGTCAAGCAAGTTGCTGCTGTCAAGGTTCCAGTGCTGTCGTTTTTTGAGAAGGTCAAGTGCCGGTTGAAACGGGTTGTTTTCTGAAGAAGGCCAAGTACCGATTTCCATCAACTTACTTTTGGATTAGAAGGTCAAGTGCCGAAAAAACTCAACACACAGTATTTCAGAAGCTCTTGTACCATCGTGTTAGCAGTGGAAGCAGTTCAGATGTGCCATCATCGTTGGAGCTTCGCTCTTTAGGACGTTGATTGACATCCGTTTTTCTGCTGTTCTACGATTGGAAGCCTTTAAGTTAAGTGGCCTGTTTGTATGTAAACTGTGCCCTTATACTTCTGCTGAGTCTTCTGTGTATCATCTCATTCTATATGTTATATGTCTATATGTTATTTGTATATTTATATGTTTATATTTCAGCGGGTTCTCGGTTGGGTGGTGTCTCCGTTAGATTATGCCACGTCATAGAGGTCGTCTATTGTGAGCGTTTTCTGTAGGGTTTGCAAATTTCCGATACTGGAATTTGCTAAGCGACTTCTGTTGCTATTTATGTTAGCTGTGATGACATGTTTTAATATTGTTTTCGTTATTATTTCACATTCTTTAGTTTTGTTGTGATTTGTTTGTATTTGTTAGCCTACTCTTGTCTATAATTTAGTTTCATACAACATTTTTGTTTATACACTGTGGTGTCATGTATTTTGTTTAATTCTATCGCAGATATCGTCACATTTTTTGTGATATTTCATTAATTTCTGCTTTATTTTTAGTTGATTTCTGCGAAAGTTTTTGTATTGTTGCTGATCTTTGTTATTGTTTACATTGTTATTGTTTACATTGTTTGTATTGTTTACATTTTCAATGTTTACATTCTGCATGTGTTTACATAGTCATTGTTTACAGTTATAGTAATTAGTTAATGGGCTATGCTAATGCACTGTTACTACTATACTGATGATAAATGAATGATGAATAGTGTCGTGCACTATTGAATGAGAAGTGCACTTATGATCAAGATTTGAGTGCTGATATTTCATATACAAGTTCTTTGATTGGAGACTTGTTTCCCACAGAGACTGGGATAATATAATGTGATGTGAATATACAAGTGCTTAATTAAGACTTGTTACACTTAGGTTTGAAATAAATTAGTTAATTATTTCAGGTTTTGGACTCATATGTTAGACAACATGTCTACATTTGAGCACTTTATTGAGCAGGGTAAATTGCTTGGGAAGACTGGTGATAAGTTAGAAGAATTTGCAACTGCTCGATATGATAAAGCAATGGAAGCTGAACAAAAGAAACTGCATATGGAAGCTGAACAAAAGAAACTGCAGATGCAGGTGGATGAAAAGAGATTCCAAATGGAAATGGAAAAAACAAAAAAGGGAATCAGAAGCTGAGGAAAGAAAGCTACAGCTAGAGGCTGAGAATAAAAGACTTGAAAAAGAAGCTGAGAATAAAAGACTTGAAAAAGAAGCTGAAAATAAAAGACTTGAAAAAGAAGCTGAAAATAAAAGACTTGAAAAAGAAGCTGAAAATGAAAGACTTCAAATGCAGGCTCAAGCTGAAGAAAGGAAGTTACAAAGAGAGTCTGATGAGAGGAAAGCAAAAAAATGGAACATGAAGAAAAACTCTTAGCTTTAGAGTTGGAGAAATTGAAATTGACGAGCATGAGTAATGGTAATGATTCAAACAAGGGTTCATCTTCTGGGAAGGCTAATAATGATACTTTTAAGATTAAGTTACCAACATTTAGTCCTTCCAGTGATGACATAATGTTCTATCTGGACAGATTTGAACAAGCATGTACAGCTCATAACATAGACAAAGCAAAATATGTTTATCAGTTATCAGGGATACTGACAGGTAAAGCTCTAAGTATATTAAATATGGTGGATGAACCTGACAAGAGCAATTATGAGGTTGTCAGGGCCGCTTTGTTAAAGAAATATCAGCTTAACGAAGACGGCTATCGTCTACAATTTAAAAACATGTTACCTGAAAATGGAGTTGAATTCTCCGAGTTTATTGCAAGAATACGCATTACTTTCTCACGATGGGTTGAACTATCTAAGACGGAAAAAACTTATGAAGGACTTATGGACTTAATACTTAGAGACAAAGTCATGTCGTCTGTCAATGAGTCTTTCCTTGCTTTCCTTCATGAACGTAAACCTAAAACAATAAAAGAAATGGAAGATTTCTGTTGCCAATACGTAACTGCGCACCCACACATAACCATGGGTAACTCTAAGGTGAAAGAAGGTTTACCAGTTGCTTCGGCAGCTCCGTATGGTCAAAACTTTGCTCGTAGATCCCAACAAAATTTTGATAGAAAGGGCAGCGGTAATTTCTGTCAAAATCATGGAAACCAATTTCATGGTGATTCTTCTTCGAAGAATTGGAGACAACCTGATAGTGGTCGTTACTATCACCCTAATAATTATAAGCATTTCAAAAGAGGATATGGTAATAGAGGTTATTCCTGCCGAAGACCTCAGAACCAAACAAATAGATGTTCGCATCAATGTGAACATGATAGTAATCGTGGAAACTGGAATTCGAACCAGTATAACAATTACAATAGAGACAATAATAACTGCAGAGATAATAATAACTCTGATAACTTCAGAGGTAATAATAGTCGGGGTAGATCTCAACACAAAAAAAAGAGATATCAGCAGGCTAATGCTGTACAACAGGAAACTGAGGGAGCCTGTAATCATGTTGTTGATAGTAAAAACTTTGACGCTGTCACTAGTTCTGCTTTTGACTTTGAGAGAGCAAACAAATGCCCCCAATGCAGTACTTTATTCGAACCGGGTACCATACCTACTTTGAGTTGTGGTCACCCACTTCCCGCTCTTCCTGCTGCTGTTGCGCATGACGGGAGGGGTTCTTTAATTCTACATAAGGGTCTTGTTAATGATACTCCGGTCTCACTACTTTTCGATTCCGGATGCACCACTATTGGTGTTAGACAATCGCTTGTAGATCCATCTTGTGCTACAGGAAGGTATTATTAAATGTGTCACATTTGGCGGCACTCTAGAAAAAATATCCTACTGCTGTAATTCGCATTGCCACTCCTTTCTTTACTGGAGATGTGCATGCTTGTCTCTTACCTAATCCTATTGCGGACCTTATTATTGGTCGTATTCACGGAGTTAGGGAGTGTAACCCACAGCAGATTCTGCTTGGGAAGATAATAACATGCAAGCTACAAATGCAGTAGTTACAAGAGCACAAGCTCTACAAACACCCGAAACTTCACTGAATAGTGATAATGAAGTTGATAGCCAAGATAGTCACTTAGTAATTACTCGTGACTCTTTCATAAAATTGCAAGAAGAAGATCCTTCTTTAAAAAAATTCTTCGTTCTTGCGAAGAAAGGTGATCCGAATCAGGATACAAATAGAAAATCTTGGATTGCAATGAGAAACGGCGTACTTGTACGTATGGTACAAGATTCGACTACGTCGGCACATTCGCAAATTCTTGTTCCCAAGAGCATGAGAGTCCAAATATTACAACATGCTCATGACTCGCAATGTGCTGGACATATGGGTTTTGCCCGTACGAAGTCGAGAGTCCTTGCGGCTTTCTTTTGGCCTTTTGTCAATAAGGACATTCGTATTTACTGCCGATCATGCAAGGTATGTCAGGAGGTCAAATCTAGAGGACCACGACATGCTGCGCCTATCCAGGCTGCTGACATTCCTATTCGGCCGTTTCAGAAAATGGCCATAGATATTATTGGCCCTTTTAAGGTCAAGTCGGCCAGAGGACATCAGTTTATCCTTACATGTGTCGATATGTGCACACGTTGGCCAGAGGCTATTCCTCTTAAGAGCATATCTACTACAGATATCGCAGATGCTCTTTGGTTGATATTTTCTCGCTTGGGGTTCCCCAGAGAAATATTGTCAGACCATGGCACTCAACTCATATCTGACACTATGTCACAGGTAATGTCTACCTTACATATTGAACGATCTCTCAGTAGTATCTACCATCCTATGTCTAATGGGTTAGTTGAGCGTCTGAATAGAACGCTCAAGACTTTGCTTGGTAAGATAACTGAAGATCATCCTCAAGATTGGGACAGGGTTTTTACCCGCGGCTCTCTTTGCCTATAGAGAAGTCCCTAATGAACACACAGGATTTTCTCCCTTCGAACTTGTCTTTAGCGCGCGTCCACGCGGCCCTATGTCTTTATTACACGATCTCATCACTGCCGATGATATTAGCGATGAAACTCAATCCTCATATGAGTATGTCATTGCTCTTAGACAAAAGATCATTGAGGCATGTAAGCTAGCAACTGCTTCATCAGAAATTGCTAAAGAGAAGGCAAGGCAGTTTGCTAACAAGAATAGATGTCTACGACAACTTTGTCCAGGTGACAAAGCATTCGTCCTACTCCCCAGTAGGGAAAATAGACTTCTTATTGCATGGAAAGGTCCGTATGCAATAGTCTCTCGGATTTCCGATGTTGACTATGTGGTCGATATTGATGGAAAGCATAAAAACTTTCCACATAAACATGCTTTCGGAATTTCACGAACGTCCGGACTATTTGCTGCCTATTTTCCAGGCAACGGATGATGCTCCTGCACCTCACGGTCATTATTCATCCCTGTCTGTCATTCAGGATGAGGAAGCTACCTTCTCTGATGTCAACCTTCCCCTTCCAGTGGTTCCATTACATTCCACGGAATCTTGGAAAAACGTTTCTGTTTCTCCTAATCTTTCTGTGACGAACATCGACAAGTCTCGTCGATGTTACAAACATTTCAGGATGTTCTCACTGACATTCCTGGACACACAGATGTCATAGAACATGACATAATTCTTACCGACAATAATCCAATTAGGGTTAGGCCGTATCCTATTCCTATACACTTTCAGTCGCAAGTGGAAAAGGAATTGGATGAAATGATTCAATTAAATATAATTGAACCATCGACTTCACCATATTCTTCTTCCATGGTTATTGTCCGGAAGAAGGATAAGAACATACGAATTTGCGTTGATTATCGCAAATTGAATCAGGTCACAAAGTTCGACGCTGAACCGATGCCTTTGTTAGAAGATCTACTGATTAGACTTTCTAATTCTAGATTCTTCACTAAACTTGACTTGTCTAAAGGTTATTGGCAAGTGCCTTTAGCAGAGCATGCCAAACCTCTTACTGCTTTTTCTACACCTAGGGGTCTATTTCAATGGAATGTTATGCCTTTTGGTCTCATGAACGCCCCTGCCACTTTCGTTCGCATGATGCGTCGAATTCTGTCACATCGTTCGGATGTCATCGCATACTTAGATGACATCTGTCTCTTCAGTGATACATGGGAAGATCACTATTTAGGGTTATATGACTTACTGTCCACTCTACGTGAGAATATTTGACAGCAAAACCTTCTAAAGCTTTTGTTGGTTTTGGTGAAATCTCTTTCCTGGGTCATCGTGTTGGTCATGGTCTCTTGAAGACAGAAGACCACAATACTTCCAAAATACTGAACATCTCTGTTCCTAAAACGAAGAAACAAGTTAGGAGTCTCTTAGGTTTAATTCAATTTTATGGGAGATTTATTCCAAATTTATCTTCGATCATGGCACCTCTCTCAACATTGTTGAAGAAAGGTTCGCCTAATCTGGTCCGTTGGTCTGAAGAATGCCAATCTTCACTAGACCAAATCAAGAATATATTTTCTTCTCCTCCCATCTTAAGATTACCTACTCTTGATAGGACTTTTGTTCTTCGGAGTGATGCTTCATCCACTGGGATTGGAGCAGCACTGATGCAAGAATATGCAAATACTCTGCATCCTGTTATGTACATTTCTAGAAAAACTAAATGCGGCAGAGAGGAACTACTCGGTTTTAGACCGTGAGTTGTTAGCGATGGTTTGGTCAATTCTAAAGCTACAAAGTGATTCCTCCTGGGCGCACATTTCATTCTAGAGACTGATCAGAAAGCTCTTACAGCTATTCAGACTAAGAATTTGAAGAGTTCGAGATCCACTCGATATGCTATAGCTCTTCAACCTTTTCACTTCACGGTACGAGCTATCCGTGGTGCGGATAATGTGATGGCTGACATTTTGTCTAGATGCCCACATGACTCCAACTAATACTTCTGTCCTATATTTCTATATATTACAGAGTCATAACACACCTATATTTCTACAATAGATTAGCACATCTGTACTTACTTTATATGTACACACTATCGTGCTTTGTTGTCATCTTCTTCTGTTCGTTTTTTAAAATGATAGAGGAGGACTGAGTAGTTAATATAAGGGCCGTTAGTTTACTAAACAGCCACAATTATTAATAATGTATTGTACCTTATGAAGCATATTAGTTATTAATTAGCATTATATTGCTTGTACTTTCTCAGAATGTCATTGTTGAGCTGAGGACTTACCTTACGAGTTCTAGATTGTGTACTTACCCTCGGAATACCAGAGCATATGTCCTGGATCGTCATGTAGTTTAACTTTACTATGTACTTATGTCATTACATGTCAAAGAATGTACTATTTAAATTTTCCTATCAGATTTGTACATCCATTTTTAAAGACAATATTAGAGTATGCTGTTTAATGATGATTATAGTAACTTGCATACGTATATTGTGTTTACATGCTAACGTGATGTGTGTTGGTGACACCTCCCCGATGTGAATATTTTTTGAGACATATTTATTTTTCTGTTGAGGTATATCCTCACCAGACACTCTATAATTAGCCTATTGTTTGGCAATTTAATTAATTATCAGCGCATAATTCGTGCGTTTTGAGCCGCTTATCGCTTGCTCTTTGATATTGAAAAAAAAATATGTTCCACATTTTTTTTTATCGGGAGGAGGTGGTGATATGTTGCGTGATAAATTCTCGCAACATCGTTTTATTTCAATATCTGTTTTTATAACGCAAGGGCAACAACTGCTTGAAATCTATAGTCACTTTTCTCGGTAAGCATTTGTCTTCTCGCGTTAGTATCGAATGCAGTTAACTTTTGAGCTGTGGTCATTTTTGCGCTGGACTGCGCATGACTTGTCTTGTTGTTTGGTCGATCGGTTTCCGCCCACCACTAGTGGAGTGAGCGATTTGGAATGGCGAAAGAGATGCCTCGTTGAAGAGGGGATCTCCGCTTTTTTTTGTTCTGTCAGGGATGTGTAGTCCTCTTATGGATATTTCGTTTAGTCGAGATAATACCTCTAGTGTTTTCCCACATGTCGGGAGGCGTGATATTTCTGTGTATTTCATGAAAGCAAGGTAAATTGACTTTTTCATTAACTCTATCGATTTTGGGTCGTGAGCGATTTCGATTCATAGCCTGTCTCCGAAAGTCGTCGTCACGAGATGTTCTTTCCCAGCTCACATGTCGCTGCATTGTACTGCATCGGTTGATGCAGGTTCCAAGGACCATTACTTGCTACTTTGTTAAATGAACTAGGTTTAGAAAACCTTTATTATCTAGAGGATATTCTTGAGGACATTATTTATACTTCGGCAGACGTGTCTGTCTTGCTGAAGTCAAACTAAGGAGAGTGAACTGATCTCATACATCTGGTTATCTCCTGGCTGTTATAGAAAAGGATGGAGTTGTTCACCGACTACATTTACAGCACTTTGAAATATAACATGCATCTGACTCATCATTGTAATGCTGTCTACCGTTTATTGCTGTATTGAATGTTGCTGTGATAATGACTGTTTGATGTGCCTACACATTTGCGTAACCATTTTGTCACTGTGGCGTCCACAATAAATAATGAAGAAAAACGTCAACGGCTGTTTCAAGACTCATTGACTTTATACGTCGTGAGTTTACTGACGTCCTATGTGGATTGCCCTGTTATTGTTGCATGAACATTGTTTTGACTGAACACATCTACACACTACCCAAAACCAGACATGCGGATGCCATCCATCATCATATGGCATCACGCATCAAAGATGTAGAATCATACACATATCTTGGCAGTAATATAGACAAAGTTGGAGGGACAGACAGCGATATCAAAATAAGAATACAAAAAGCAAGAGGAGCTTTCATTGCATTGGGAAATATATGGAGATCAAGAGAAATAGGATCCAACACGAAAATAAGAATCTTCAACTCAAATGTGAAGTCAGTCCTATTGTATGGCTCGGAGACATGGAGAACAACAAAGACAACAACCAAAAAGCTACAGACTTTCATAAATGGGTGCTTGCGTAGAATAGAGGGATTAAAATGGTATGACAAGGTTACCAATGTGGAACTGATGACAAGAACTGGACAAGTGCCAGTGGAACAAGAGATGAGAAGAAGACGATGGCGATGGATAGGACACACACTGAGGAAACCTGTTGATAGCATTACAAGGCAGTCCTTGTTCTGGAACCCCCCAGGGCAAGAGAGGCAGAGGAAGACCAAGAAGTACATGGAGAAGAGAGTTGGAAACAGAGTTGAAAATGATGAGGAGAACATGGAAAGAACTTGAGATGATGGCACGTAACAGGAGGCCTTGGCATGTGTTTGTTGAAGGCCTATGCTCCTTTGGGAGTGGAGGGTTATGAATGAATGGTGTTGTTTATTTAGACAACAAAGAGACGATATATTTAGACAATAGGAAGGCGATATATTTAGACATATCACGATGTACTTAGGTATCATTCTGCAGGCGCGCAGGAGGCGCATCAGGAGGCGCGTGACTTTTATATAGCAAAAACGCCAGGAGGCGCGTGACTTTTATATAAGCACATTCAGGAGGCGCGCAGGAGGTGCAAGATGGCGGCGCTGTGGTGGGGTATGAGTTGTTATATATTAGTGTTGTTTAGATAAGAAGAAGACGATATAGATTTGAGATAACAAGAAGACGATAATAGGGAGACTTTTAGACTTTAGGAAGTCGATATTTATAGACAATAGGAAGGCGGTATATTTAGATAACAAGAAGAGGTTATATTTAGACTTGAGATAATAGGTATATTTAGACAAACAAGAATGCGGCAGGCGCAAGATGGCGGACTTGAGATAACAAGAAGAGGTTATATTTAGACGATAATAGGAAGACGATAACAAGAAGAGGATAATAGTTAGACGCTTTTTAGATAACAAGAAGACGATATATTTAGACAACAGGAAGACGATATATTTTTACCACAGTTATGTTACAACAGTTATGTTACAATAGTTATACGAACAGTTAGACGATATATTTTACAACAGTTAGACGATATATTTAGACAATCAATTAGACGATATATTTAGACAACAGACGATATAGGTAACAAAAGAAGAATTTTAGTTAATAATTTTTATTTTGTCAAATACTAAAGGACAAGTCTCAGCCGCTTGGTAGGTTTCTTCTTCTTCGGTGGTAGATTAGGGACATCGGTCAGGTGGGTGTCTGTGGTGGTGGTCGTAGGAAACCAACTCGGGTCTGGGGATACTGGACAGCTAGAGTTCATGTATTCGTCAAACAGGTTAGTGGAGGTGGTAGGTTTCTTCAGTGGTAGATTGGTGACATCGGCCAGGTGATTGTCTGTGGTAGGAAACAAACTCGGTTCTGTTGATATTGGTTGGTAACAGCTGGAGTTGATGTAGTCGTCAAACGTGTTACTGGTACCAGTAGTAGGATAGGTATCCGTGCTTGGTGGCTGTAATCGGTCAAATTCGGCGAGGATTTCACTCTGTAACGTTAACAAATGTTCAAACTCGGATCGAGTTAACGTAATGCCGGTTTTGGTGGGAAACTTGAGGTAGGATTCACCAAAATATTTTCGCACGTGCAGTAAAGGCGGGCCTCGGTAAACACATACAGACGCGGCCTTCAGACCACTACCCAAAGGTTTAAGCATTTCATCACAGCTCTTGATATAGACCCAGTTGGTGGGAGCAGTCATCTTGAACGAGGTGTATCTGTCGTTATCCCACCAACGCTTGAATAAAGTATGAGTGTCTCCAAAAGTCTGTTTAAATGGAGGAATACCAGTTCAATCTGGTTTTTTTAGGCGTGCCCTAGCCGAGACGTGATTCGTCGAAAATCGATCGTGTGACCAGACTCGTGTGTTAGCCAGGTCGTGATTCGTCGATGTGGTTGCGTGGGAACAATGACACATGAACTTGTTGGCGTGGGGAGAAACCCGATAGCAAAAAATACACACACCTGTCTATTGATCTCTTCCTTTGTCTATGAAAGCCATCTGGTGGTTCCTCTGACTAATCGAAAAATTAATCGATCGTTGGCGTGTTGTCTAGGCGAAAAGGGTAGTAGGACGCGCTGCATAGTACCACCTCGTGTTTTGATCAAGATGAAATAAATGGCGTAGAGCCCACAAACGTTGGTGACTACATCTTGTAAATGTCTGGCGTTGTAGTTAACAGGTCGAGTAGAGTTTCTGGCTATAAAATTAATCAGGTCCGGGTGTGTAGGTGGTAGGCCGAAAGAATCAAAATATTCAAAAGTGCCAAGTCCGTTATAATATAGAGCGACCCAGTGGTCACCCGGGCGATAGCTAGGATCAGTGTTGATGACGAAAGCAGCCGTCTTGGTCGGATCGATGCGTAGAGGTAATTGGTCACGAGCTAAAACTTTAACGAGCCCAGTTCGTTTAACAAATATATCTGACAGGAGGGTGGTCCGTATCTCGTCTGTGTTCATCGTCTACGTGGTGTAGTCTGTCAAAACTTGGCGCGATTTCGAGATCTCCAAGATCGAGTCTTGCTCGGCGTAGACGAGAACCTGTAATGGTTCGGGTGTGACCTCGGAGAATTTAAGTTCTACTGAGACAGGGCCCGACTTGGCCATCTCAAACTGGTCACCGTCCAGTAGACTGGGGGTGAGGTCAAAGGCGTATAAGGCGTAACCGTTCTTAAAATGTCTATACTCGAGATCGTTGCCGGCGTCTTTACCAACCAGTCCCATAGCTAGATTCGTCCCGAAGAAGGCTCTCACGTACTGGTTGTGTTCATAATCCATGGACAAAGGCTTGCCGCTGACCACCGTGTCACAACACATCACCATATGTCACTTTATCTTTCTTGGTTAACATAGATTGTACAGGGTTAAATATTTTAGAAAAGTTGTGCCCCCGCTGATCGGGTACAGAATACTTTATTATAGAACAACGTGTCTCAAACGGTTTAGTCTAAGAACCCTATGATGTCTTACAAATTATTGAGGTCCCAGAGATCTGTTGTAGATAAAAGTTGTACCGCGAGGATATGACAATATCAAAGAAGGTGTTCGATTATAAGGAACATAATGTTCACCTCGCTGACCCCCAAATAGGCTTTCCGCGTACCATATTTTGAGAATCACCGTTCGTATGTCTTTCTTTATTCAGCTGATAATAGCATTCGGGTTCTTTCGCCCTACCAATTAGACACCTGATTCTGGTTATTTTTAAAGCGAGATATTCTAACAGAACCTTTAACTACAAACCTAGTCATTTACAAGGTGTAGCTCCCACCTTTTTGTGGATCCAACATAATTTATTTCGTGTCTACATTACAACCAAGTTGTATATTTCAAAACCAAACAACAACGAACACTCACCCCCTTCTACGCGAACCCAACTTAGAACACATGGATAATCGATAAGAAACCATCGTTTTGCCGTGTTAGCGCCCGTGTGGGATATGTTAATGTACTAGCGATCCGGTGATATCGCGGTCTTGATTACAAAGCACGTGAAAAACAGCCAAGGTGAGTTGTCTTTTTTGGTTTGTAACTAATGAATAAATTTAAACAAGAAAATAGAAATATTGTGTACATCACACAAGGTCAAACTTGGTTTATATATATATATATATATATATATATATATATATATATATATATATATATATATATATATATATATATATATATATATATATATATAATATATATATATATATATATATATATATATATATATATATATATATATATATAGCATATATATATATATAATATATATATATATATATATATATATATATAGTCTGTTGTAGAAAAACACCTACCACAGTCTTACATGCTCTCTGTCTGGATGTGTATGACATGAAAGCCAATTTCTTTTATAAAAAATTCTAGTACAAATGTGTTTCTGCGAAAAAGCGAAAGCTAACGGTTTTTTGTTCGACGGTGAAACCTGCTATCCTCGTTACGTCAATGTTTAATTACGACGCAACTGTATTTGTCTAATTACTCGTCTGATCTGTAAATGTTTCCTACCATATAAGATCGAATGACAGACGAGCATGCGTGTGTTTCAGAGATCTGCACGTACGGTATTGTGAGTAAGTAACGGGATCGATAGACAATTTCATTACGGGGGCATGTTTAGTCAGTAGCAGATGTGTTTGCTTAATCGGTCCCTTGTCGAAAATATGACTTATTTTACACAGCTATTCCCCGTAAGTGTCCAAACGCATATTCAGAACCCATGTCTTTGTTACAAGGCTCGCTTATCGAGAAGAGGAAGAATATTTCTCACTGTCATATAGAAGTAAACTGGTGATGGAGTCGGTTATATCGCAGCTTTGGTTGTTGGTGTGCGTTTCCTCATAAAATCACTATTGGTTATCTGTAATCTTTTAAATAGTTTTTTTTTGTTAAGCCATTATTTCTATAATATTGTGTATTCGTAACCAATAACAGGAGAATTGTGTGTATTTCATGAAAGTTTAGGTATAGGCACACTACGCAAAAGGGATTTCAGCAGAACATTGTAGTCTTGTTACAAACAGCAAGCTGATTTATAAGTAGCTTTAACATTTTTTATTGGAAGGAGTTGTGTTTTTTTTTACCGTTTATATGAATATAACAACCGAGTTGTTCCAAACCCTTCAGGCAACTATGTTACTACTTGACTTGAGACGAAGGAGTTTTTCTTTTTATAAACACTCTTTAGTGAATCCCCCTTTGCCTAAGCGCTATAGAATGAAGAGGAAAATATAAAATAAAAAACTAATTTGGTTTTGTGTTGTGTTGTGTGTAGCTAGTGATGAGAATATAAGATGCTGAGAGGTGAAGTGGTGTCGTAGGCAACTATGGTTGTGATGTCGATGTCGAGGTCAGTTTCAGCCATTTTAAGAAAACACAACACGCACGTGGTTGTACCCTCCCTTGTTTTGGAACCAGATCGATGGCCCCACAAAACAGCGCGTGTAAATTTCTGTTCACATCACTAGGGCAAAACACAATCGAACAATAGTAGAAACTCATAAAAGAAACATTCCTTCGTTCATGTGTTCGAATCCGCTACTTAAGGTTTTCACTTTATTTATTTATTTATTTTTATTTTTTTATTTTTTTTTTTATTTTACCAGTGCGGCATGTGGTGATAGGTTTTATATTATCTCCCAATCGTGCCAAACAGGAGGCGACCATGGAAATATAGTACATTAAATAAATAGAAATATGCCTGTGAGGTGATAGAAATATCCATGTGAATTGATAGAAATATGCCCTCGAGGTGATAGAAATATGTATGTGAGATGCTAGAAATATGCCCTCGAGATGATAGAAATATGCCCTCGAGATGACAGAAATATGCCCTCGAGATGATAGAAATGTGACCACCGGTTTTGGTAGAAAACTTTAGATATAATTCACCAAAGTATTTTCGCACGTGTATCAAAGGATGGTCTCGGTAAAACTTACAGCGGCGACCTTCAGTCCACTCTCCATCGGTACAAGTATTGCATCACTTCTTGTCATGTACACCCAGTTAGTGGAAACAATGGAAGTCATCTTCAACAAGGTATGAGCGCGAGTATAAGTCATCTTCAACGAGGTACGAGCGCGAGTGTCTGTCGTTATTACACCGTCTCTTCAGTAAAGTATGAACGTGAATGTCTGGTCGTCGGTTGTTCAGGTCTCACTGTCATATAGAAGTAAACTGATGATACAGGCGTTATATATTGCAGCTTTGGTCATCGTTGCGAGTTTGGAGTTTCACCAAATCCGTGATGTGAGGCAGGCAAAGGTAGCTGCAGCTTTGTTAATGAGACTAGTGATTTCTGTGGCCAGAGAGAGTTTGTCAGTGATGATATACACAAGGTATGCGTGATGCACGTGGTGTTAAGTCAGCCGCCCTGATGCTGAAATCAGCATCGAGCCGGCCTCCTTAACCGTTCCAGAGTTCCTCTGGTGCCCAGTTAAAACTGGGTCTGCCCTGCCGGGTTGTGTGCGGTGCATCACACATACCTTGTGTATATCATCAATGACAAACTCTCTCTGGCCACAGAAATTACTAGTCTCATTAACAAAGCTGCAGCTACCTTTGCCTGCCTCACATCACGGATTTGGTGAAACTCCAAACTCGCAACGATGACCAAAGCTGCAATATATAACGCCTGTATCATCAGTTTACTTCTATATGACAGTGAGACCTGAACAATCTATGCTAAGCAAGAAAGAAGGCTCAATACCTTCCACCTCGAGAGCGCAGACCATCGATCGAATTTTAACAAAGAGTGGTAAAAAGCACGTGCGTGTTGGCTTTTCTTAAAATGGTTGAAACTGACCTCGATATTGTCCCGATTGGAACTTGTAACACTAAGGAGTATCTAGTTGGCTTTTCCTCTTTATTCTATAGCGGGTAGGAAAAAGTGAACCTCCACAATAATTACTCAATCTACACAACTCTTTAAATGGAAGACCGACGACCAGACACTCACGTTCATACTTTACTGAAGAGACGGTGTAATAACGACAGACACTCGCGCTCGTACCTCGTTGAAGATGACTTATACTCGCGCTCATACCTTGTTGAAGATGACTTCCATTGTTTCCACTAACTGGGTGTACATGACAAGAAGTGATGCAATACTTGTACCGATGGAGAGTGGACTGAAGGTCGCCGCTGTAAGTTTTACCGAGACCATCCTTTGATACACGTGCGAAAATACTTTGGTGAATTATATCTAAAGTTTTCTACCAAAACCGGTGGTCACATTTCTATCATCTCGAGGGCATATTTCTGTCATCTCGAGGGCATATTTCTATCATCTCGAGGGCATATTTCTAGCATCTCACATACATATTTCTATCACCTCGAGGGCATATTTCTATCAATTCACATGGATATTTCTATCACCTCACAGGCATATTTCTATTTATTTAATGTACTATATTTCCATGGTCGCCTCCTGTTTGGCACGATTGGGAGACAATATAAAACCTATCACCACATGCCGCACTTGTAAAATAAAAAAATAAAAAAAAATAAAAATAAATAAATAAAAAAAGTGAAAACCTTAAGTAGCGGATTCGAACACATGAACGAAGGAATGTTTCTTTTATGAGTTTCTACTATTGTTCGATTGTGTTTTGCCCTAGTGACGTGAACAGAAATTTACACGCGCTGTTTTGTGGGGCCATCGATCTGGTTCCAAAACAAGGGAGGGTACAACCACGTGCGTGTTGTGTTTTCTTAAAATGGCTGAAACTGACCTCGACATCGACATCACAACCATAGTTGCCTACGACACCACTTCACCTCTCAGCGTCTTATATTCTCATCACTAGCTACACACAACACAACACAAAACCAAATTAGTTTTTTATTTTATATTTTCCTCTTTATTCTATAGCGCTTAGGCAAAGGGGGATTCACTAAAGAGTGTTTATAAAAAGAAAAACTCCTTCGTCTCAAGTCAAGTAGTAACATAGTTGCCTAAAGGGTTTGGAACAACTCGGTTGTTATATTCATGTAAACGGTAAAAAAAAAAACACAACTCCTTCCAATAAAAAATGTTAAAGCTACTTATAAATCAGCTTGCTGTTTGTAACAAGACTACAATGTTCTGCTGAAATCCCTTTTGCGTAGTGTGCCTATACCTAAACTTTCATGAAATACACACAATTCTCCTGTTATTGGTTACGAATACACAATATTATAGAAATAATGGCTTAACCAAAAAAAACTATTTAAAAGATTACAGATAACCAATAGTGATTTTATGAGGAAACGCACACCAACAACCAAAGCTGCGATATAACCGACTCCATCACCAGTTTACTTCTATATGACAGTGAGAAATATTCTTCCTCTTCTCGATAAGCGAGCCTTGTAACAAAGACATGGGTTCTGAATATGCGTTTGGACACTTACGGGGAATAGCTGTGTAAAATAAGTCATATTTTCGACAAGGGACCGATTAAGCAAACACATCTGCTACTGATTAAACATGCCCCCGTAATGAAATTGCCTATCGATCCCGTTATTTACTCACAATACCGTACGTGCAGATCTCTGAAACACACGCATGCTCGTCTGTCATTCGATCTTATATGGTAGGAAACATTTTCAGATCAGACGAGTAATTAGACAAATACAGTTGCGTCGTAATTAAACATTGGCGTAACGAGGATAGCAGGTTTTACCGTCGAACAAAAAACCGTTAGCTTTCGCTTTTTCGCAGAAACACATTTGTACTAGAATTTTTTATAAAAGAAATTGGCTTTCATGTCATAAACATCCAGACAGAGAGCATGTAAGACTGTGGTAGGTGTTTTTCTACAACAGACTATATATGCTATATATATATATATATATATGTATATATATATATATATATATATATATATATATATATATATATATATATATATATATATATATATATATATATATATATATATATATATATATATATATATATATATATATATATATAAACCAAATTTGACCTTGTGTGATGTACACAATATTTCTATTTTCTTATTTAAATTTATTCATTAGTTACAAACCAAAAAAGACAACTCACCTTGGCTGTTTTTCACGTGCTTTGTAATCAAGACCGCGATATCACCGGATCGCTAGTACATTAACATATCCCACACGGGCGCTAACACGGCAAAACGATGGTTTCTTATCGATTATCCATGTGTTCTAAGTTGGGTTCGCGTAGAAGGGGGTGAGTGTTCGTTGTTGTTTGGTTTTGAAATATACAACTTGGTTGTAATGTAGACACGAAATAAATTATGTTGGATCCACAAAAAGGTGGGAGCTACACCTTGTAAATGACTAGGTTTGTAGTTAAAGGTTCTGTTAGAATATCTCGCTTTAAAAATAACCAGAATCAGGTGTCTAATTGGTAGGGCGAAAGAACCCGAATGCTATTATCAGCTGAATAAAGAAAGACATACGAACGGTGATTCTCAAAATATGGTACGCGGAAAGCCTATTTGGGGGTCAGCGAGGTGAACACTATGTTCCTTATAATCGAACACCTTCTTTGATATTGTCATATCCTCGCGGTACAACTCTTATCTACAAAAGATCTCTGGGACCTCAATAATTTGTAAGACATCATAGGGTTCTTAGACTAAACCGTTTGAGACACGTTGTTCTATAATAAAGTATTCTGTACCCGATCAGCGGGGGCACAACTTTTCTAAAATATTTAACCCTGTACAATCTATGTTAACCAAGAAAGATAAAGTGACATATGGTGATGTGTTGTGACACGGTGGTCAGCGGCAAGCCTTTGTCCATGGATTATGAACACAACCAGTACGTGAGAGCCTTCTTCGGGACGAATCTAGCTATGGGACTGGTTGGTAAAGACGCCGGCAACGATCTCGAGTATAGACATTTTAAGAACGGTTACGCCTTATACGCCTTTGACCTCACCCCCAGTCTACTGGACGGTGACCAGTTTGAGATGGCCAAGTCGGGCCCTGTCTCAGTAGAACTTAAATTCTCCGAGGTCACACCCGAACCATTACAGGTTCTCGTCTACGCCGAGCAAGACTCGATCTTGGAGATCTCGAAATCGCGCCAAGTTTTGACAGACTACACCACGTAGACGATGAACACAGACGAGATACGGACCACCCTCCTGTCAGATATATTTGTTAAACGAACTGGGCTCGTTAAAGTTTTAGCTCGTGACCAATTACCTCTACGCATCGATCCGACCAAGACGGCTGCTTTCGTCATCAACACTGATCCTAGCTATCGCCCGGGTGACCACTGGGTCGTTCTATATTATAACGGACTTGGCACTTTTGAATATTTTGATTCTTTCGGCCTACCACCTACACACCCGGACCTGATTAATTTTATAGCCAGAAACTCTACTCGACCTGTTAACTACAACGCCAGACATTTACAAGATGTAGTCACCAACGTTTGTGGGCTCTACGACATTTATTTCATCTTGATCAAAACACGAGGTGGTACTATGCAGCGCGTCCTACTACCCTTTTCGCCTAGACAACACGCCAACGATCGATTAATTTTTCGATTAGTCAGAGGAACCACCAGATGGCTTTCATAGACAAAGGAAGAGATCAATAGACAGGTGTGTGTATTTTTTGCTATCGGGTTTCTCCCCACGCCAACACGTTCATGTGTCATTGTTCCCACGCAACCACATCGACGAATCACGACCTGGCTAACACACGAGTCTGGTCACACGATCGATTTTCGACGAATCACGTCTCGGCTAGGGCACGCCTAAAAAAACCAGATTGAACTGGTATTCCTCCATTTAAACAGACTTTTGGAGACACTCATACTTTATTCAAGCGTTGGTGGGATAACGACAGATACACCTCGTTCAAGATGACTGCTCCCACCAACTGGGTCTATATCAAGAGCTGTGATGAAATGCTTAAACCTTTGGGTAGTGGTCTGAAGGCCGCGTCTGTATGTGTTTACCGAGGCCCGCCTTTACTGCACGTGCGAAAATATTTTGGTGAATCCTACCTCAAGTTTCCCACCAAAACCGGCATTACGTTAACTCGATCCGAGTTTGAACATTTGTTAACGTTACAGAGTGAAATCCTCGCCGAATTTGACCGATTACAGCCACCAAGCACGGATACCTATCCTACTACTGGTACCAGTAACACGTTTGACGACTACATCAACTCCAGCTGTTACCAACCAATATCAACAGAACCGAGTTTGTTTCCTACCACAGACAATCACCTGGCCGATGTCACCAATCTACCACTGAAGAAACCTACCACCTCCACTAACCTGTTTGACGAATACATGAACTCTAGCTGTCCAGTATCCCCAGACCCGAGTTGGTTTCCTACGACCACCACCACAGACACCCACCTGACCGATGTCCCTAATCTACCACCGAAGAAGAAGAAACCTACCAAGCGGCTGAGACTTGTCCTTTAGTATTTGACAAAATAAAAATTATTAACTAAAATTCTTCTTTTGTTACCTATATCGTCTGTTGTCTAAATATATCGTCTAATTGATTGTCTAAATATATCGTCTAACTGTTGTAAAATATATCGTCTAACTGTTCGTATAACTATTGTAACATAACTGTTGTAACATAACTGTGGTAAAAATATATCGTCTTCCTGTTGTCTAAATATATCGTCTTCTTGTTATCTAAAAAGCGTCTAACTATTATCCTCTTCTTGTTATCGTCTTCCTATTATCGTCTAAATATAACCTCTTCTTGTTATCTCAAGTCCGCCATCTTGCGCCTGCCGCATTCTTGTTTGTCTAAATATACCTATTATCTCAAGTCTAAATATAACCTCTTCTTGTTATCTAAATATACCGCCTTCCTATTGTCTATAAATATCGACTTCCTAAAGTCTAAAAGTCTCCCTATTATCGTCTTCTTGTTATCTCAAATCTATATCGTCTTCTTCTTATCTAAACAACACTAATATATAACAACTCATACCCCACCACAGCGCCGCCATCTTGCACCTCCTGCGCGCCTCCTGAATGTGCTTATATAAAAGTCACGCGCCTCCTGGCGTTTTTGCTATATAAAAGTCACGCGCCTCCTGACGCGCCTCCTGCGCGCCTGCAGAATGATACCTAAGTACATCGTGATATGTCTAAATATATCGCCTTCCTATTGTCTAAATATATCGTCTCTTTGTTGTCTAAATAAACAACACCATTATCGAACTAATATATTACTATATAAAAGTCATACGTCTGATCGTCAGAGGAAGTCCCCCGGCTAAAATATATCGCTATATAAAAGTCATCCCGCCATCTTGTGCCTCCATCACGTCTCCATCCCGCCTCCAGAATATATCGTCTTCCTATTATCTCAAAGTCTTCTTGTTATCTCAACTCTAAATATATCGTCTTCTTGTTGTAACACAACAACACTAATATATTACTATATAAAAAGTCATCCCACCATCTTGCGCCTCCATCGTGCCTCCAGCGCGCCTCCAGAATATGTCGTCTTCCTATTATCTAAAAGTCTTCCTGTTATCTAAATATATCCTCTTCTTGTTATCTAAAAGTCTTCTTGTTATCTAAACAACACTAATATATTACTATATTAAAAGTCACCCCGCTCCGCCTGCGCTCCACCGGCGCTCCGCCACATTTCCCTTATATAAAAGTCATGCGCCTCCTCCTGAGAACGCCTCCTCCTGAAATCGATCGAGTATTTTGCTATATAAAAGTTATGCCCCTCCTCCTGTGCCTGCAGAATTTTTCCTATATAAAAAGTCACGTGCCTGCAGAATGATAACCGTAGATACATTATATGTCTAAATATATCGCCCTCCTATTGTCTAAATATAGCGTCTCCTTGTTGTCTAAATAAACAACACCATTATAGAACTAATATATTACTATATAAAAGTCATCGGAGTATTTTTCTATATAAAAGTCATCCCCTCCTCCTGAGGTCCGCCGGCGCTCCACCACATTTTTCCTTATATAAAAGTCATGCGCCTCCTCCTGAGAACGCCTCCTCCTGAAATCGATCGAGTATTTTGCTATATAAAAGTTATGCGCCTCCTCCTGCGCCTGCATACTTTTTCCTATATAAAAAGTCACGCGCCTGCAGAATACTACCTGTTTCCTCCGATCGAGTATTTTCCTATATAAAAGTCATCACCCTCCGCCTGAGAACGCCTGAAATCGATCGAGTATTTCCTTATATAAAAGTCATCACCCTCCGCCTGAATACTACCTGTTTCCTCCGATCGAGTATTTTGCTATATAAAAGTCATCACCCTCCGCCTGAGAACGCCTGAAATCGATCGAGTATTTTCTTATATAAAAGTCATCACCCTCCGCCTGAATACTACCTGTTTCCTCCGATCGAGTATTTTGCTATATAAAAGTCATCACCCTCCGCCTGAGAACGCGTGAAATCGATCGAGTATTTCCTTATATAAAATTCATCACCCTCCGCCTGAATAATACCTGTTTCCTCCGATCGAGTATTTTGCTATATAAAAGTCATCACCCTCCGCCTGAGAACGCCTGAAATCGATCGAGTATTTCCTTATATAAAAGTCATCACCCTCCGCCTGAATACTACCTCTTTTGCGCATTGCATACTACTAACGTCCTCTTCTCATCTCTTGTTCCATTGGCGCTTGTCTGGTTCTAGTCATCAGTTCCATGTTAATGATCTTGTCTTACCTCTTCAATCCTTCAGCTCTATATCAGCACTCATTTATGACAGTCTGTTGCTTTAGTAAATTTTGTGTTACATACCTAGGATGCATTGTAACATCAGACTGCGGGAACAAACAAAGGCAACAACAACAGAATGAATAAAGCGAGAAAAGCCTTTGCTAGACTAAACAACATCTGGAAGTCCTCTCTGTACAGCACAAACATTAAATTAAGATTATATCAGAGCTGTGTGCTTTCTGTTCGTCTCTATGGTACGGAATGCTGGAGAGTGATAGAGAAGAAAATGTCGAAACTGTCCTCTTTCCACACAATCTGCCTAAGGACAATTCTCCGAATCTTTTGGCCGAATACCATCACCAACCAAAAACTGCTTACTTGGAGTAATCAAGAGGACATGCACACCATCATAGCTGGCAGACGCTGGAGTTGGGTTAGCCATGTCCTCATCAGAGACCCCGAAGCCATCACAAAAACCGCTATTCTATGGACCCCCGAAGGAAAGCGAAAGAAAGGCCGACCAAAAACAACTTGGCGGAGAACTCTGGAGGCCGAGATGCAAAGAATGAACAAGAGCTGGGGCACAGTACGAAGGATGGCCGCCAACTGAACAAAGTGGAAGCAGTTTGTTGCTGCCTTACAAAACGCCACCTGGCGTGATGGCCACTGACTGCTTTGACAGTTGGCTGAGATTTTTATATCACCGGAAACAGGAGGAAGTCTTGTAAATGAAATCCGTGTCAGATCTTTTAATTTGATAATAATAACAACGAAGACTGCTTGCAAGCTGATGTCTGTGTTAAACTGTGCTATGGTTAACAACACGTGTGTAGTGTGAAAAAATATTGCTACGTTAGAAATTGTTGGAAACTCTTAAGATGTCAAGATGTACTTTGACAACTTTTCAACTGGTATTGAGTATGTACACTTATTCTTTTGTCGTGTGTCATCTCTTCGTCTTCTGTTTGTTTAAACTCTGTTGGATCTTATTTTTCTTTCAATTTCCTTCTTTTTATCTACTTCTTCTTCTTTGTTATCTTCCTCTTTTATAATTTGTCTTTCTGTTCTTTCTTTTTTATCATGTTTCTCATTTTTTATCCTCCCCATCTTTTCTGTATTTTTCGTATTCACCTACCTTCATTTTTATTGTCTTTTTCTAGGGAGCCGCGCTAGCGTAGTGGTTACAACACCGCTCTGGCGACCGGGTGATACAGGATCAAACCCGGGCGACGGCATTTGAGGATTTTTCGTCGACCGGGATTTGGACTGGATTAACTCGAGACCTGGCGAGAACATTTGAAGAAGTGTCGTCGATCAGGGACTGGCGGCTCCTGAGCCGACCCAGCTGCAATGGGTACCTCCGAAATCGGCGAGTATTTGCCTGAATGGCGAGGGACACCTGTCTCTGTACAAGAAATAAAGGGATACTCACGTAAAATCAATGTCAGGTTAGACATAAATAATAACCTGAGATTTCGCCTCGAGTATTAGCGGGCGTACAAAAAAAAAAACAAAAAAAATTGTCTTTTTCTCATTTTTTGGTATTATTTATTCTTTTCTTCTGCTTTATTTATGTGAATTTTCTTCATTTATATAATTGCCTACTTTTTTATTTATTAATTTTTTTGAATTCTTTTATTCTTGTCTCGTTTTTTTTTTTTTTGTTGTTGATTGGCTACAGCTTTTCTTCTTCTGTTCCATCTTTTAGTTCTTCATTTTTTTTTTAATCGACTTCTTCGTCTTGGCTTCTCATTTTTTAAAATCTTGTTTTTCTTCTTCTTTGTTTCTTTCTTGTCTATTCTTCTTTTTATAAAATATTTTTTCTATCTTCTTTTTTTATTCTGTTTTCTATATTGATTTCTTCTGCTCTTCTTCGTGATATCGTGTTCTTCTTTCTTCTTGTTTTTATATTATTCATCTGCTTTTCTTATTTTGCTTGTTACGGAGCCTGCCACTACTAATATAGTAGGTCTCTTGTTTAAATAATCCTCCAAAACACCTCATGTTCTTTAGCAGTAGTTGTTTCTGGTGTTTAACTAAGCTGAATAGACCAGGAGGAAATAATAGATAGACCTGCTAGGAAAACCCCGTCTTATGTTATTTCTTGTTAATCCTAAAGAAGGAAGCTGAATAGAAACGGCTGTTTCTGTGATGCTGTTATTATAGTTCTACAGTCTGCCATTGTTGCTGGGAGTCTGTTTCTTTTCTTTCCTTTCTTTCTTTTCAATATTTTTCCTCTTCGTTTTAACCGTGGTTGTTTATCTTTTCTTTCATCATCATCATCATTTTCATAATTCTCATCATTACCTTCATTATCATCATCATCTTTATTATCTTCATCATCAATATTATCATCATCTTTATCATCTTCATCATCAATATTATCATTATCATTACCCTTCAGCTCCCCAAGGAGTATAGGTCTTCAACAAACTTACACCAGGTCTTCTTGACCCGTGCCATCAGGTCAAGGTCTTTTCATGTCTACTTCATGCTTTTCACGTCTGTCTATAGTTCTCTTCTACCTCTGGTTAAGGAGCTGTCATGCCCTTTTCAGGGCAGCTCGGCCACCTTTGGTCCAAACCTGGCATTCAGCTCTCACCTGTGGCTCCTTGTAGCTGTCAGCATGCGACAGCGGCCACCCCCCAGGAAACGGCTTTGACAGGCCGGCTAAACTAGGTGAGGGTAGCCGACTGGTTATAAACCTTCGGTGAGTTAGGGTCTGCCTACCCATGCATGCGAAGACTGGATTCGGTAGACTGCGCGGAAGAAACCACCTGTTGGTTCAACGGGTATGACGGCGATTACCAGCAACGCGCTGTGGAGCGTAAGGAGCATGGCGAGGCACGTAGAAAGCCATGGTCATCCACTGCACCTGACTTCATCTCCAGTCGTCTTGACTTGTCTTGCCACTGGATTAAGATGGACCCAGGCGAGAGAGTGAAGTCGACGAATTGCGCAACTCTTCCTCACTTTAAACCAAATCACTGCGCAAGTCACTCTTTCATCCACTCATCCATCCACTCACAACAAGTCCTGTGGCGATGGGCGAGCGGCGAAGCGGCAGGCGTGGGTGCGCTGGCAGTCGTAGTCGCAGACCTGCACACAGGCGGCTCAGGCCATATGGTCGTCTTCCACTGATCGGAGCAGCAGTGGGATTCGGCAGCCCCCTGAGTGACTGAGCAGCCCTCTTTAAGAAAGCACTGCTCACCTCCATGGCATGAGGAAGGGGCTAGAAAAGGTGCCCTAAACATTGCTTGCTCCACCATTACCTAACCAGCTTACCGCGGTTGGTGGGTACCCTACTTCAACGGGCGACACATAAGAAAAAGAAAGGACAGATTTTTCCCCCTCATTCTAGGCGCATGGAATGTGCGCACTCTACTCGACAAAGACTTTAAAAAAAAGAGACCCGAGAGGCGAACTGCCCTGATTGGGAGAGAACTGGCCAGATACAACATTGACATAGCAGCACTGAGTGAAACTCGACTTGCAGGCGAGGGCCAACTTTACGAAAAAGATGCAGGTTATACATTCTATTGGAGTGGAAGAGGAACTGAAGAAAGACGAGAAGCAGGGGTTGGATTTGCAATCAAAACAGCAATTGTCGGCAAGTTAGCGGGGCCCCCAAAGGGAATAAATGACCGACTCATGACGGTCAAGATCCCGCTGCTTTATGGAAGGAAACATGCCACCATCATTAGCGCGTATGCACCAACTATGACAAACCAGGATGACGTCAAGGATACGTTTTACGAAGAACTACATGCAGTCATTGCATCAGTTCCTAAAGCAGATAAGCTTATTATTCTTGGTGACTTTAATGCAAGAGTAGGCTCAGATAACATCTCCTGGAATGGCACTATCGGAAAGTACGGCGTGGGTCGCTGTAACAGCAATGGACTTCTTCTCCTCCAGACTTGCGCAGAACATGACCTCCTTGTCACCAACACCATTTTTCGACTTCCTATCCGCAACAGGACCTCCTGGATGCACCCTTGCTCAAAGCATTGGCACCTAATTAACTATGTAATTGTTAGGAAGAAGGACAGGCAAGATGTCCGGGTGACCAAGTCCATGTGTGGTGCTGAATGCTGGACTGATCATCGCCTCATTGTGTCTAAACTTAAAATTCGTATCCAACCTGCCAGGCGCCCTCAGGGAAAGAAAACTAAAAAAAGGCTGGATGTCACCAAACTAAAGAAGACAAAAATTAAACAGTCATTCACTGACACCCTAGAAGACCGTCTCAAATCTATCTCGTTAGACGGCCAAAGTGCGGAAACAAATTGGACAGCCCTAAGCGAGCAGATCTACAACACTGCTACAGAGGTCCTGGGTCCCGCCATCAAGAAACAAAATGACTGGTTTGATGAGAACTCAGATGATATACAGAAGATGTTGGCTGAGAAACACCATCTCCATAAAGCATATTTAAATGATCCAAAATCTACATCCAACAAAGACGTTTTCAACAACATGCGTAGAATCGTCAAACATAAACTACGCCAGATGCGGGATTCATGGCTGAGTAATAAAGCAGATGAGCTCCAAGGCTTTGCTGACAGCCATAACTTGAAAAATTTTTACCATGCACTCAAAGCGGTCTATGGTCCAACATCATCAGGATCATTTCCCCTCCTTAATGCAGATGGAAAAACACTAATTACAGACAAGGAACAAATTCTCCAACGCTGGGTCGAACACTTTAATAATATTCTGAACCAGCCATCATCTATTAACGATGAAGCCATCAACCGACTGCCCCAAATTCCTATAAATGAAGCACTAGATGATATACCAACTCTGGAGGAAACTCAAAAAGCAATTCGTTAACTTTCTAGTGGAAAGGCCCCCGGCTCCGATTCAATTCCTGTTGAGGTCTATAAAGATGGCGGTACAGTTCTGATAGAGAAACTTCACATGATCTTCCAGCAAATGTGGCAGAGTGAAACCATCCCACACAATCTCAAGGATGCGTCAATTATACATCTTTATAAACGTAAAGGTAATCGCCAAGACTGTAACAATCATCGAGGCATCTCCCTACTATCAATAACTGGGAAGATATTCGCCAGAATCTTTCTTAATCGCCTTACGGTTCATCTTGACAACGGTCTTCTACCTGAAAGTCAGTGTGGATTCCAGAAAGAACGTGGAACCACCGATATGGTGTTCGCTGCAAGACAGCTTCAAGAAAAATGCCAAGAACAGCACTGTGACCTGTATACAGCTTTCATCGACTTGACAAAGGCGTTCGACACGGTCAGTAGAGAGGGTCTATGGAAGATCATGGCAAAATACGGCTGCCCAAAGAAATTTATCACAATAGTGCAGCAACTGCGTGATGGAATGCAGGCTAGAGTTCAGGAAAACGGTGAGCTATCGGAGCCTTTCCCAGTCTCAAATGGAGTTAAACAAGGGTGTGTACTTGCACCGACTCTTTTCAGTATCATGTTTTCTGCTATGCTGACTGATGCTTTCAGAGATGGGGACACAGGAATCGACATCAGATATCGTATTGATGGAAAACTGTTTAACCTTAGGAGGCTTCAAGCAAAAACCAAGGTCAAATCACACACCATCAGGGATCTTCTGTTTGCTGACGATTGTGCCCTCAGTGCTGGCTCAGAGGCTGATCTGCAGCGTAGAGTGGATAGATTCTCCGAAGCCTGTTCCAACTTTGGGCTTACCATCAACACGGGGAAAACAGAAATCATGTACCAACCAGCTCCTGGCACAATTTATACTGAGCCAATCATCAAGGTAAATGGTGAGAAACCGAAAGTTGTGAACAGGTTCACATACCTTGTAGCAAGCTATCCCAGAACATCGTCATTGATGATGAGGTGAACACCAGGATCTCCAAAGCCAACAGCACATTTGGCAGACTATACACTAACGATTGGCATCGAAGTGGCATTAGTCTACAGACAAAGCTGAAGGTGTACAGAGCTGCGGTGCTTCCAATGCTGCTTTATGTATGTGAAACATGGATTGTATACAGGTGCCACGTAAAGAAGCTCAACCACTTCCATACAGTCTGTCTCAGAAAGGTAATGAACATCAAATGGCAAGACAAGATCCCGGATACCGCCGTTCTTGACAGAGCTGGTATCCCTAGCTTCTTCTTCTTTGATCCATAACCGCCAACCGTCAAAGCAGTCAGCGGCCATCACGCCTGGTGGCGTCTTGTAGGGCAGCAACAAATTGATTCCACCTTGCTCGGTCGGCGGCCATCCTTCGTACTGTGCCCCAACTGTGGTTCATTCTTTGCATCTCAGCTTCCACAGTTCTCCGCCAAGTTGTTTTTGGTCGGCCTCTCTTTCGCTTTCCCTCGGGGGTCCATAGCATAGCTGTTCTTGTGATGGTATCAGGGTCCCTTCTGAGGACATGGCCAACCCAACTCCAGCGTCTGCCAGCTATGATGGTGTGCATGTCCTCCTGGTTACTCCGAATAAGTAGTTCTTGGTTGCTGATGGTGTTTGGCCAAAAGATTCGGAGAACTTTCCTTAGGCAGATTGTGTGGAAAGAGGACAGTTTCGACATTTCCTTCTCTGTTACTCTCCAACATTCCGCACCATATAGAAGCACAGAAAGTACACAGCTCTCATACAGTCTTAATTTGGTGTTTGTGCTGTACTGGGAAGACTTCCATATGTTGTTGAGAACAGCAAAAGCTGTTCTCGCTTTATTCATTCTGTTGTTAATGTCCTTGCTTGTTCCGCCGTCAGGTGTTACTATGCTTCCTAGGTAAGTAAATGTGTCTGTCTGTTCTAACTTCTGGTTCCTTACTGTTACTGGCTCAGGATTGCCCACATTTAGTGCCATGACCTCTGTCTTCTTCAAATTGATGTTCAGGCCAACCTGCTGGCCATACTTATTCAGTCTATCGGTTTTGTCTTGAATGTGTTGGTGTGAATGCGCGAGTAGTGCAATGTCATCTGCATATTAAAAATCTTCCAGTGTAGAAAACGTTGTCCATCTAATTCCTCTTGGACTGCCCTCTGTAGTCTGGCGCATCACCCAATCTATGACTGTCAAAAATAATGTTGTTGATATATAGGCATCTCTGCCATTCTGAGCACTGCTCTATAATGTTCCTGAGGGTAAATATATGATCTGCACATCTTCTGCTCTTTCTGAAGCCCGCTTGTTCTTTCCTCAGTTTATGGTCAACTGCTTTTGAAATTCTCTGGATGATTATCCTGCCTAGTATTTTGCTGGGAACTGAGAGGAGGGTAATTCCTCTCCAGTTGTTGCAGTCTGCAAGGTCGCCCTTCTTGGGCAATTTGACAATTATTCCTTTACTCCACTCTGTTGGTGTTGTCTCAGTTTCCCAGACTTGTGCGAATAGTGGTTCTAATAGTTCTGCTGCTAGTTCAGGGTCTGTCTTGAATAGCTCAGCATTCAGATTGTCGTGACCAGGCGCTTTTCCATTTTTTAGCCCTTTGATAGTTGTGATGATTTCTTCTTTTCGTGGAATGTCTGTATTTACGTCTGTCACTTTCAGCCTCAGGAACATTCAGCTGAGTCTCTGGTGGTTCCTTATTCAGTGTTTCTCTGAAGTGCTCTGCCCATCTTGTTTCCTGCCCCTGTGTTGTGGTGATGAGATTTCCTTGCTTGTCTCTTACTAACGTTATGTTGTTTGCACCTCGTTTTCCACTGATAGCTTTAGTTATTTTATAAACTGTGCTTTGTTCATTTCTCAGTGCTGCCTCTTCTGCCTGTCTTGCAAGGTCATCCAGAAATGTCCTTTTGTCAGCACGGGTTTGACGTTTTACTTCCTTGTCCAGCTGACTGTACTGTTCACTATATATTGTCTTTAACCTGGGAGACTTAGCTTCTGTTTTCTTCCTTTTCATTTCCTTTCTCTTCGCTATGGTGTTTAGCGTTTCTGGTGTTATCCAGTCTTGGCTCTTTCTTTCCTGGAATCCCAAGCATGACCGCTGCTTTCTTTGTATATTGTTGAGATGGTGTTGAATTTCTGGTCCACATCGTCGGTCTCTGTTCTTTCCTGGCTTTTGGTAATCAGATATCGCCTCTTTACGTCGACCATGAACGCTTTTCTGGTGAGGGGGTCCTTAAGTTTCGTGATGTTATATCTTTTCTGTTTGACTGCAACTGGTCCAGCAGCTCTGAGTTTCACCTTCAGTCTTGCTACTACTAGGTGATGATCACTTCCACATCTGCGCCTCTTCTTACTTTCACGTCTTGTAGTGCATGTCTCCATCTGCCATTGATCATTATGTGATCTATCTGGTTTTTGTCTCGTCCGTTTGGTGATTCCCATGTTAACTTGTGCACTTCTTTGAGTGTTGAAAAGAGTGTTCCTACCAATGACCAGGTTGTTAATACTGCAGAAGCTTATTAATTTGTCCCCATTCTCATTTACTGTTCCACTGCCGCATTTCCCCATTACTCTTTTGTTATAATTATTATGTGTTCCAACTTTCGCATTTAGGTCTCCCATTACTATAATAAGATCGTACCTGGTTACAGTTTCCATTTCCTTTTGTACCTGTTGATAGAACTCGTCCTTGATCTCTTCATCGCTGTCGTTTGTTGGTGCATAGCATTGTATAATTGTGGTGTTGGTGAATCTCCCCCTCAGTCTTGCTCTTATTAGTCTGTTGTTAATGGGTTTCCATTCCAGTAGAGACCTTTCCATTCCTTTCTTAAGGATAATGGCTACACCTTCGTTGTGCTGACCGTCCTCTCTACCAGAATAAAGTACTGTTTCCCTGTAGCTGTTTTTATTCTCCCCATCCCTGTCCATCTGCTCTCGCTTATTCCCAGGATATGTAGTTTGTAATTCCTCATCTCTGCTGTGATCTGTCTCAGCTTTCCTGCCTCATTCATAGTTAGTCTGGGCATCCGTTTTCATGCCAGTGGCTTCCTTTCGGCTTTCACCACGAGCCTGAGACTCCGGATGTCCGTCCCGCATCAAAGTATTTTCATTTATTGCTGTTTCCGTAACGTGTGCGATTTTTACACAGACAGGGGTGTCGGCCCTGTGCTAAAACCCCCAACCTGGAGGACCAGGGTACCAGCTTTTGTCTGACCCCTACCCACGCAGACCAGTCCAGCATGGTTGAACCTACCAGGAGTAAAACTCCCACTGGCATTGCTCTGGGGATTGTCAGGGTACACAATCTGCCATACCGCTACAAGGTATATGTACCATTGATGGCAGCTGGTATCCCTAGCATCGATACTATTCTGATGCAGTCACAGATTCGCTGGGCAGGTCATGTAGTCCGCATGCCAGACCATCGACTGCCAAAGATACTCTTTTATGGTGAGATGCAGAAGGGTAAACGCTCCCATGTGGCCAAAAAAAGCGCTTCAAAGACACGCTTAAGGCTTCATTAAAAACCTTTGACATAAACCCAGACACATGGGAAGCTGCTGCGCAAGACCGAACTGCTTGGCGCACATCTCTTCGTAATGGTGCAGCGGCATGCGAATCTTCCAGAAGAGCAGCAGCGGAACAGCGGAGACAAGCTAGAAAGGACCGTGTAATAAAACCTTCTTGTGATGCAAACATTCCCTGCCCACACTGTCCGAGATCTTTCAAGGCCCTCATCGGGCTCATCAGTCACCTTCGTACTCATAGACTATCCTAACAATCCTAATAATTGGATGAACAGAGTGGTCTTCATCACCCGTGATGGACGAACAACAACATAGCTCTCTTCTACATGTGTTCTTTGGTCTCTCTCTTCCTCTCTTAACTTGGGATTCCAGAACACGGACTGCATTGTGATCCTATCAACCGTTTCCTCAGTGTGTGGCCTATCAATCTCCATCGTCTTCTTCTCATCCTTTGTTCTACTTGTAATTGTCTGGTTTATGTCATCAGTATCACATTAGTGATCTTGTAAGGCCCCACTCCAGTCATTCTATTCTACGCAAGCAAACAAATTATGTAGCTTCGTGGTTGTTGGTTTCGTGGTCTCCATGTTTCAGATCCATACAATAGAGCTGATTTGAGATTTGACTTGACGATTCTGATTGTTTTGTCTTGGATTATCTTTTCTTTAGGAGGTAAGGGATCGTTTTACACGCCCATGTACGCATATTGGGAATAAGGTGTTAGACCCATATTTGCATGACCATCGGCACACTAGGGGTGATGTGGTCAGCATGACGCCGGCCGCTTTAACCTACCCAGAGTTGCTCTGGTACTCAATTCGTGAGACTGGCTCGACCCGTTTGCGGTCTAAAAAATCCGACATCAACTGGGGATCGAACCAGCACCGCCGAGCTGTGAAGCCAGTGCACTAACCACTAAATCGTTCTTTAACTTACCCTAAATACTGTATTTCTTTGTGCGTGTTTCTATCTATCTATCTATCTATCTATCTATCTATCTATCTATCTATCTATCTATCTATCTATCTATCTATCTATCTATCTATCTATCTTGTCTGTCTGTCTGTCTGTCTGTCTGTCTGTCTGTCTGTCTGTCTGTCTGTCTGTCTGTCTGTCTGTCTGTCTGTCTATCTGTCTGTCAATCTATCTATCTGTATTTCTGTCTGTCTTGTTATCTTTCTGTCTTTGTATCTTTTTATCTGTTTATTCATCTGTCTGTCCTTCAGACTACGTCATCCTCATGTCCCACCGCCTTACCAGTATATAATATTCAACCTTCAACTTCATTATTCTGCCCTGTCAACACATCCGCAATCCTACTTCCCGATTACCGTGAAATGATTGAAGGCCTATACGAGGTACCAAAGTCAGTGATTGAAATAAATAAATGAATGAATCTCAGCCACTCTCTACATCACTACCACCTACAACATTCCTATTCAACCACCAACAACATTCCTATTCAACCACCAACAACATTCCTTATCAACCACCTACAACATTCCTATTCAACCACCTACAACATTCCTATTCAACCACCTACAACATTCCTATTCAACCACCTACAACATTCCTATTCAACCACCAACAACATTCCTATTCAACCACCAACAACATTCCTATTCAACCACCAACAACATTCCTATTCAACCACCAACAACATTCCTATTCAACCACCAACAACATTCCTATTCAACCACCAACAACATTCCTATTCAACCACCAACAACATTCCAAAATACACGACCAAGAGCGTCACTTTTAACATTCAACCTTTTCCCTAAAACCACCAGTTATATCCAGGCCCGGACCTAATAGTTGCGGGACCCGATTTGGACCATTATGGTGGGGCCTAGTATATGATATTATTTTATTAAAAGTAAAGTAATATCTATTTTTATTAGCTATATCTTGATATAAACTAGTTATTACAAAACTATCCTTATATAGAAATATTTCTAACTTTCTGTTCAATAAATTGTTTCGAAATTGTGTCGAAGTTTCTGGCGTTATCACACTCCATGGACAGTATTGTAAGGTTGATGAGGCTATCTTGACCTTATTTAAGATTTGATCCATTTTATTGCGGAAATGTTCATTTCCCTTACGCCCGGGGCCTGGTATAGTCAAAAATATGTGTACAACAATATAAAATGTAGGAATCCAGTAGTTCTCTCATTCAAAGCAAGGCATTTCAGGATTTTCAAAGGCTTTCCCAGGTATGAAGAAAGAGCTGGCTTCAGTGCTTCCATTTCTTCGACCAGTACATGATCATCTAAATCTGTTAAATTTACAGACTTAACAAGTTCGTTTTCCTGGATTTTCTTACAGTAATATCTCTGTCTGTCTGTCTGTCTGTCTGTCTCTCTCTCTCTGTCTCTCTCTCTCGCTACATGTCTCGCTACAACTCTCGCTACATCTCTTGCTACAACTCTCGCTACAACTCTCGCTACAACTCTCGCTACAACTCTCGCTACATCTCTCGCTACATCTCTCGCTACATCTCTCGCTACATCTCTCGCTACAACTCTCGCTACAACTCTCGCTACAACTCTCGCTACATCTCTCGCTACATCTCTCGCTACATCTCTCGCTACAACTCTCGCTACAACTCTCGCTACATCTCTTGCTACAACTCTCGCTACAACTCTCGCTACAACTCTCGCTACATCTTTCGCTACATCTCTCGCTACATCTCTCGCTACATCTCTCGCTACATCTCTCGCTACAACTCTCGCTACAACTCTCGCTACATCTCTCGCTACAACTCTCGCTACATCTCTCGCTACATCTCTCGCTACATCTCTCGCTACAACTCTCGCTACAACTCTCGCTACATCTCTCGCTACATCTCTCGCTACAACTCTCGCTACATCTCTCGCTACAACTCTCGCTACATGTCTCGCTACATCTCTCGCTACATCTCTCGCTACAACTCTCGCTACAACTCTCGCTACATCTCTCGCTACATCTCTCGCTACATCTCTCGCTACAACTCTCGCTACAACTCTCGCTACATCTCTCGCTACATCTCTCGCTACATCTCTCGCTACATCTCTCGCTACAACTCTCTCTACAACTCTCGCTACATCTCTCGCTACATCTCTCGCTACATCTCTCGCTACAACTCTCGCTACAACTCTCGCTACATCTCTCGCTACATCTCTCGCTACAACTCTCGCTACAACTCTCGCTACATCTCTCGCTACATGTCTCGCTACATCTCTCGCTACATCTCTCGCTACAACTCTCGCTACATCTCTCGCTACATCTCTCGCTACATCTCTCGCTACAACTCTCGCTACAACTCTCGCTACATCTCTCGCTACATCTCTCGCTACATGTCTCGCTACATCTCTCGCTACATCTCTCGCTACAGCTCTCGCTACATGTCTCGCTACATCTCTCGCTACAACTCTCGCTACAACTCTCGCTACATCTCTCGCTACATCTCTCGCTACAACTCTCGCTACATCTCTCGCTACATCTCTCGCTACATCTCTCGCTACAACTCTCGCTACAACTCTCGCTACATCTCTCGCTACATCTCTCGCTACATCTCTCGCTACAACTCTCGCTACAACTCTCGCTACATCTCTCGCTACATGTCTCGCTACATCTCTCGCTACATCTCTCGCTACAACTCTCGCTACATCTCTCGCTACATCTCTCGCTACATCTCTCGCTACATCTCTCGCTACAACTCTCGCTACAACTCTCGCTACATCTCTCGCTACATGTCTCGCTACATCTCTCGCTACATCTCTCGCTACAGCTCTCGCTACATGTCTCGCTACATGTCTCGCTACATCTCTCGCTACAACTCTCGCTACATGTCTCGCTACATCTCTCGCTACAACTCTCGCTACAACTCTCGCTACATCTCTCGCTACATCTCTCGCTACAACTCTCGCTACATCTCTCGCTACATCTCTCGCTACATCTCTCGCTACAACTCTCGCTACAACTCTCGCTACATCTCTCGCTACAACTCTCGCTACATGTCTCGCTACAACTCTCGCTACATCTCTCGCTACAACTCTCGCTACAACTCTCGCTACAACTCTCGCTACATCTCTCGCTACATCTCTCGCTACATCTCTCGCTACATCTCTCGCTACAACTCTCGCTACAACTCTCGCTACATCTCTCGCTACAACTCTCGCTACAACTCTCGCTACAACTCTCGCTACATGTCTCACTACAACTCTCGCTACATCTCTCGTTACATCTCTCGCTACATCTCTCGCTACAACTCTCGCTACATCTCTCGCTACATCTCTCGCTACAGACCGAGATATTAATTTGAACAAAAGTTAGTGAGAAAGGAATGATTTTTTTTTTTGTTAGCCAAAGCTGGAGATGGCGTCTTGAGTGCAGGCCCCCCCCCCCCCCATATGGACGACGAGCCTGATCGGGTCAAATCGGCTACATCAGCCTAAGGCCGGCCCTGGTTATATCACTTAAGTACTCGATGATGTTAGGAAAATGCTCCTTCCTCCGAGGCCAAGTAAGTGGAACACCTTGTACGGAGCAAAAGAAGAACTTGCGAGCACATGCAGATACCACTACATGGCAATGGGCCGAAGGGAGAAAGCCCAAACATCGCTGGATCAATAGCAACACCAACGAGGGTTTACATAACCATAGCTCTAGTACATTTTTGAATAAAACCTATTTCTAGTTGATAAGGGTGGAATTAGGATGCCGTCAAATTACCACCTCTATCGACACCAGGTATTACAATGCAAGATGTGGGTGTCTTATCTGGTTTAGATTGTTGCTGTGTGTGTGTTGCAGTAGAACAGTTCAGGGTACACCACAGGCAACATGACGTGTAGAGTCATAGAAATGGTAACTTCGCTTTAGGTTTATACCATTTATTGCACGCCACAAAACAGTCATGATACTTATGTTATCATCGGCATAGTACAACGAATGCAGCATTCAAACTCATGTTAACTGACAGTCATGTAGAAGTCAATACTCAATAGTTGTATGGAAAACAAATATCATAGCGAAGCTTGATAAATAATACATATAACTTCTGCAACCGTGGTCAGCTGCAGATCCTTAATGTTCATAGACAATAATAATTATTCCTTCCTGATGCTAGCAGATCAGATGTATACAATACGTCCGTTTACTGTCTGCACGTGAGTAGCATACATGGATTACAGGTCAGCTCGACCTTTATAACCTTCCTAAGTCTAACCATCTGACTTGGACGTGATCTCTGATATAACGAATCCTGGAACACAGACAATAGTCTTGTTGGTCTAGAGCGACCCATAGATATATAACTAGTTCAGGTATAAAGATACCGGTGACTTAATCCTAGTCAAAGTACCTCTCCATTTTGAATCACACAGGCGAGCAAAAAGGCGACAAAATGACGAACCTCTAGATGATAGCCTAAAGTTCGATACAAGAGGAATTACCTTATTTCGGAAAATCAACCATGAACATATGCCTCCAGGCAGGCTTGAATAATACGGGGAAATAGTCTAGTTAGCTAACTAACTCACAAAGACAATGTATTTCCCTCAGAGAATCACAAGACGCAGTCGCGTCCGCTCGCTAATCAGTCCATTTCTCAACTGCCCGACCTGGGCGGAACAACAAACGACAACCAAGTCGAGACATGCGCAGAGTGACAATCTCTGAGTCGCTGTTCACAATAAGACGATTCTAAGAACATTCGAGATAAAAGTCTTACACAGTCGCGCCTTTTATGGACATGAACAGAAGCGTTAAGAAAGGTTTCAAACATCTACAACAGTTGACTGATACTACCAAATAAGGAGATATGGTCACGCTTCGTTCAAGACATTATAGACCGAACGTGTCTCTATACAAGAGGAGGTAAACTCATAAAAAATAGCAGTATCGATATATCGGATTCTGTCCCTTTGACCATAAAATATATAACATGCATTTCAGTCAAATAATGATCATACATACGAAAAACGATCATACAAAGACTTTGGAAAAAAGTAATTATTTGTGCGTAACATTACCGCACCCTCCCGGGAAAAAAAAAAATGAAACATTTTTTTTTTTTTAAATCCTGGAGCCGGAAAAAATCTAGGCTCCTAACGCACGTATGATGCGCGGATATACCTAACAAAATAGCTCAACACTTGGAGCGAAACTGAGATCATATCCCAGGTCCTTAGAGAAAAATTTATCTAAGTATACGCGTATATATCCCAGGAAGGTGCCACCAACACAAACCACAATGCTGGCAACATCATAATAAAAGTCAAATTATTCTCATACCAATATATGAAATCAAATATATTATTATGATATCATACAATGTGTTGCAAATAGCGGTGTAATATATTAATATACCGCACTATTTTATTACATTATGTAATGCATCAGTAACTAATAAGTAATACATGTGTTGATCTTCGTTGACATAAAACATTCAATAGAAGAAGATGTGGACATCATCCGCTCCCAATCTAGGACAGGACTTGATATACTCAAAGTTCCACAATGGACACAATCTCGCATCTTCAATGATGTGCTGCGAAAATATCAATAACACAAATCTTAAAGACAACTGGTAAATCTCTCAATACAATCCTGAAAATAATTTATTTAAATGTGGCCGAGTGATCTTTTGGCCCGTATATCACTAACTAAGCCTTCTTAGATAATTACATGGTACAATGTTATAAATTCCCCCTCAAAAAAGTGAGAAAAAAAAAAATCTACTAACATGTCATTATAACATTGGACTGTATATTAGGAAATATATATATGACAGAAGAATCATGTGGAATCGTGTGGGCATCTGGACAGAATGTCCGCCATTACATTATCCGAACCACGGATAGCTCGAACCGAGAAATGAAATGGTTGAAGAGCTATGGCATAACGAGTGGACCTCGAGCTCTTCAAGTTTTTACTCTGAATAGCAGTAAGCGCTTTCTGGTCGGTTTCCACAATGAAATGTGCGCCTAGAAGAAATCTTTGTAACTTCAGAATAGACCATACCATAGCCAATAACTCACGGTCTAAAACCGAGTAATTCTTTTCTGCAGCATTTAATTTCCTAGAGATATACATCACCGGATGCAGAGTATCAGAATACTCCTGCATTAGTGCTGCCCCAATCCCAGTTGACGAGGCGTCACTTCGAAGAACAAAAGTCTTCTCAATAGTAGGTAACCTAAGAATAGGTGGAGATGAAAATAGGTCTTTAACCTGGTCCAATGAGGATTGACATTCTTTTGACCAGCGGATCAAATTAGGCGACCCTTTCTTCAATAAAGTAGAAAGCGGTGCCATAATGGAGGACAGATTCGGAATGAATCGTCCGTAGAATTGGATCAAACCTAATAGACTCCTTACTTGTTTCTTTGTCTTAGGGACCGAAATGTTAAGTATTTTTGAAACATTGTGGTCTTCTGTCTTTAAAAGACCATGACCAACACGATGACCTAGGAAAGAAATCTCACTAAATCCTATAAAGGCTTTAGAGGGTTTTGCAGTCAAGTTATACTCGCGAAGAGTAGACAGTAATTCGTATAAACCCAAATAGTGATCTTCCCAGGAATCACTGAATAGACAGATATCATCTAGATATGCTATGACATCTGTACGATATGCGAGAATTCGCCGCATCATGCGTACGAATGTAGCAGGGGCGTTCATAAGACCAAAAGGCATGAAATTCCATTGGAAAAAACCCCTAGGTGTAGAAAAAGCTGTAAAAGGTTTGGCACGTTCAGTTAGCGGGACTTGCCAATAACCTTTAGACAAATCTAGTTTGGTAAAGAATCTAGAATTAGAAAGTTTATTGAGTAGCTCTTCTAATGAAGGCATAGGTTCAGCGTCGAACTTCGTAACTTGGTTCAATTTGCGATAATCTACGCAAATGCGAATGTTATTATCCTTCTTTCGAACAATAACCATAGACGAAGAGTATGCTGAAGTGGATGGTTCAATGATTTCCAAACGTATCATTTCATCCAATTCTTTTTCGACTTGAGACTGGAAATGGATAGGTATTGGATAGGGTCTGACTCTGATAGGATTATGATCAGTTAGCACAATGTCATGTTCAATGACATGTGTGTGTCCCGGGATGTCTGTAAGAACATCCTGAAATGTTTGCAACATCGAAGAAACTTGTCGATGTTCCTCAGCGGAAAGATTTGGAGAAACGGTCACGTTTTTCCAAGATTCCGTAGAATAAAGTGGGACCATAGAAAGAGGAAGATTGACATCAGAAAAAGTAGTTTCCTCATCCTGTATAACTGACAGCGATGAGTATTGACCATGAGGTACTTGAGAATTGTCCGTTGCCTGGAAAATAGGCTGCAAATAGTCTGGTCTTTCATGAAATTCCGTGAGCATATTTATGTGGAAAGTTTTATGCTTTCCATCAATATCGACAACATAGTCGACATCAGAAATTTTGGAGACTATTGCATATGGACCTTTCCATGCAATTAGAAGTCTGTTCTCCCTTGAAGGAAGTAGGACGAGAGCTTTGTCACCTGGACAAAGTTGTCGTAGACATCTATTCTTATTCGCAAACTGCCTTGCCTTTTCTTTAGCAAATTCGGAAGACGAAGTTGCTAGTCTGCATGCCTCAATGATTTTTTTCCTAAGAGCAATGACGTACTCATAAGAAGACTGAGTCTCATCGCTAATATTATCGGCAGTGATTAGATCGTGAAGTAAAGACATAGGGCCGCGCGGTTGCGCGCCAAAGACAAGTTCAAAAGGGGAAAACCCCGTATGTTCATTGGGGACCTCTCTATACGCAAAGAGAGCCGCGGGTAAGACCCTGTCCCAATCCTGAGGATGATCCTCAGTTATTTTACCCAGTAAAGTTTTTAGAGTCCTATTTAAACGTTCGACCAACCCATTAGACATTGGGTGATAGATACTGCTGAGAGACCTTTTTATATGTAGCATAGACATTACCTGTGACATAGTGTCTGATATAAGTTGAGTGCCATGGTCTGACAATATTTCTCCGGGAAAACCCAAGCGAGAAAATATCAGCCAAAGAGCGTCTGCGATATCAGCAGTTGAGATGCTCTTGAGAGGTATTGCCTCTGGCCAACGTGTGCACATATCGACACATGTAAGAATAAATTGGTGCCCTCTAGCCGACTTAATTCTAAAAGGACCGATAATATCTATTGCCATTTTTTGAAAAGGGCGAATTGGAATGTCGCAGCCTGAATAGGCGCAGCATGTCGTGGTCCTTTAGATTTGACCTCCTGACATACTTTGCAAGAGCGACAGTACATTCGTATGTCCTTGCTCACAAATGGCCAAAAGAAAGCCGCAAGAACCCTCGACTTTGTACGGGAAAAACCCATATGTCCAGCACATTGCGAGTCATGAGCATGTTGCAATATTTGCACCCTCATGCTCTTAGGCACAAGAATTTGTGAATGAGTGGATGTAGTCGAGTCTTGTACCATACGTACAAGTACGCCGTTCTTCATAGAAATCCAAGATTTTCTATTAGTATTTTGATTAGGATCACCTTTTTTTGCTAGAATGAAGAATTTTTGTAACGACGGATCTTCTTCTTGCAATTTGATAAATGAGTCACGTGTAATAGTCAAGTGACTATTTTGTTCATCTACTTCATCATTATTAGTTAATGAAGTTTGAGGTGGATCCAGAGCATGTGCTCTTGTGACCACCGTATTGGTAGCTTCAATGTTTTGCTCTTCCCAAACAGCAATCTGCTGTGGGGTACATTCCCTAACTCCGTGAATACGACCAATAATAAGGTCCGCAATAGGGTTTGGAAGTAGACACGCGTGGACCTCTCCCGTGAAGAAAGGAGTAGCAATATGTATTATGGCAGTAGGATATTTTTCCAACGTGCCACCAAATGTGACACATTTGATGACCTTTCCTGTAGCACAGAATGGATCTACAAGAGATTGCCTAACCCCGACAGTAGTACATCCAGAATCAAACAACACCGAGACTGGATTACTATTTACAAGCCCCTTATGTAATATAAGAGAACCTCTCCCATCATGAGCAACATTAGCAGGAAGAGCGGGCAAAGGATGACCACAGCTTAGAGTACTAATGGTTTTCGGATCAAATAAAGTACTGCATTGGATACATTTATTTGCCCTACCAAAGTCAAAAGATGAGCATCCGATAGCATTATGGTCTTTATCATTATTAACCTGTTTATCTGCTCCCTGAGATTCTTGTTGAACAGAGTTTGTCTGTTGATATCTTTTTCTCTTCTGTTGCGATCTACCGCGACCATTATTGCTTCTGCAATTATCATTAAAGTCCCTACTGTAATTTTTATCCTGGTTTGCGTTCCAGTTTCCATAACTGTCATTACCATCTCTATGCTGTTGAGAACCTCTATTATCTTGGTATTGAGGTCTCTGCAAATAATATTTTCCTCTATACCGATTACCTTTATGAAAATTTCTAAAGTTACCGGGAATAGAATACCGTGTAATATTAGGTTGTCTCCAGTTCTGGGAAGAAGAATCTCCCTGAAATTGATTACCATGGTTCTGGGCATAATTACGGTTACTCTTTTTATTGAAATTTTGCTGGCTACCCTGAAATTTACGCATAAAATTCGGGCCATAAGGTGCTGCCGAAGCAACTGGCAGACCTTCTTTTACCTTAGAGTTGCTAACGGTTATGTGAGGATGTGCAGTAACATACTGGCTACAGTATTCTTCCATTTCTTTTATATTTTTAGGCTTACGCTCATGAAGAAAAGAAAGAAAAGCTTCATTAACAGAAGACATAACCTTGTCTCTAAGAAGTAAGTCCATGAGGGCTTCAAATGTACTTTCTGTCTTAGAAAGCTCAACCCATCGTAAAAAAGTAAGACGTATGCCTGAGATGAATTCTGAGAATTCAACTCCAGTTTCTGGTAACATGTTTTTAAATTTAAGACGATATCCGTCTTCGTTAAGTTGGTACTTCTTTAACAATGCCGCCCTGACAACCTCATAGTTGTTCTTGTCAGGCACATCTACCATACCCAACAAAGTCAAAGCATCACCTCTAAGTATCTTGGACAGATGATAAACATATAATGTTTTATCTATATTATGCACCTTACATGCACTTTCAAATCTATCTAGATAAAATGTTATATCATCAATTGAAGCATTGAATGCTGGTAAATTAAGCTTGAAATCAACAGCATTAGACTTATTAGCAGATGATACCTTATTAGCATCATTAGCATTACTAGATAACTTCAACTTTTCTAACTCCAAAGCTAAGAGTTTTTCTTCATGTTCCATTTTTGCTTTTCTCTCATCAGACTCTCTTTGTAACCTTCTTTCCTCAGCCTCAGCCTGTAACTTTCTTTCCTCAGCCTCAGCCTGTAACTTTTTTTTTCTAATCTTTTATTTTCAGCCTCTATTTCAAGTCTCTTATTTTCAGCTTCTTTTTCAAGTCTCTTATTTTCAGCTTCTTTTTCAAGTCTCTTATTTTCAACCTCAGCCTGAAGTCTCTTCTCCTGAGATTCTGCTTCTCTTTTTTGTTTTTCCATTTCCATTTGTAATCTCTTTTCATCTACCTGCATCTGCAGTTTTAAATTTTCAGCATCTATTCTCTTTTGTTCAGTTAGTTCTTTCATTTTCTTTTCCTCCGACTTCAATGCCTTGGCATATTGAACAGTCGCAAATTCTTCTAATTTATCACCTGTCTTCCCAAGGGCTTTACCCTGCTCAATAAAGTACTCAAATGTAGACATGATGTCTAAAATGTGAGTACAGAACCTGAAATAATTAATTATCTTATTTCAATCTTAATAGCAACAAGACTTAATAAAGTGCTTGTATAATTACTATGTTTACTCCAATCTCTGTGGGAAACAAGACTTGACACCAATTTGTATTATCAGTTGTACAATAATATCACAAGTCACCTCTTAATTATCAGTGCACTACCCAAATCAGTGCATAACCATCAGTTATTTATCATAACTGCACTACAATAGTGCATAAGGAAAAAACCACCAGCTAGTTATGATAAGTGCACTATAGATCAATAGTGCATGAGCATATATGTAACAATAGTGAAAGCTAACTATGCAAGAACTATGCAAACAATAACAAGACAATGTAAACAATAACAAAGTACCAACAATGTAAACAAAACAAAGATCAAAGTCAATGTAAACAATAACAAAGATCAGAGTCAATGTAAACAATAACAAAGATCAACGTCAATGTAAACAATAACAAAGATCAGAGTCAATGTAAACAATAACAAAGATCAAACAATACGAAAAACATTCGCATAAGTCAAATAAATAAACAGCGAAACTAAAAAGAATATGATGACAGAATGCGAAGATATGACAAACAAATGACGCTACAGTATATACACAAAAATTTACGTGAAGAACTGAATAATAGAAAAGAGGAGACCTACAAATACAAACAATTGAAATCGAAACTAAAAAACAGAAAGAAAGAGAGAAACAAAAAAAAAAATATACAAAAAACGAAAATAAAGCACAACTCGTCACAACTAAACAGATATAGCAACGATTGTCGCTAGCAAATTTCACAATAGGAAATTCGCACAGTCCCTAACGAAAACGCTAACAGTAGAACCTCTGTGGCGTGGTATCTTCTACTGAAAGACACCGCCCAACCGAGAAAACCCGCTGAAATATAAACATATAAATATAAATCCAAATAACATATAACATGTAAACATATAAAGAGTGCGAAAAATGTGATAGACAGAAGGCTCAGTTAGAACATAAGGGCACAGTTCACAAACAAAACAGGCCACTTAACTTCTATGTATCCACAACGTCAGCACAGTTCAGAACAGGATGTGATCAGCATTCTTAGGACAATGATCCAACGTTGATCCATATCTGCTCTCGTAAACTGCCATGACGAAGGAAATGAGCTTCTAACAGGAAACAGCTTCTGACAGGAAACAGCTTCTGAACTTGACCTTCTGAATCTGCAACAGTAATTCTGAGACCGGAACAGTTGTTACGGCACTTGTCCTTCTTCTCAACAGATCAGGAAATCCATTCGCTCGGTACTTGTCCTTCTATTTGTAGACAAACTTCAATACCGCCGAGCAGCGCCGGGTAGTTTCAAAATATCAACAATTGTCAGTACTGCTGCGTCTTTCAAAAAAATTTCATCAAAGGTGATGAATAGCAACTGCAATGTTGTCTTGTAGTCTGCTGATGATGTCTGGGTTTGTTGACCCCCTTGAGAGTTGGTACCAGAATAAACCAACTATTGGCCACCATGAATTGATAAGGGTGGAATTAGGATGCCGTCAAATTACCACCTCTATCGACACCAGGTATTACAATGCAAGATGTGGGTGTCTTATCTGGTTTAGATTGTTGCTGTGTGTGTGTTGCAGTAGAACAGTTCAGGGTACACCACAGGCAACATGACGTGTAGAGTCATAGAAATGGTAACTTCGCTTTAGGTTTATACCATTTATTGCACGCCACAAAACAGTCATGATACTTATGTTATCATCGGCATAGTACAACGAATGCAGCATTCAAACTCATGTTAACTGACAGTCATGTAGAAGTCAATACTCAATAGTTGTATGGAAAACAAATATCATAGCGAAGCTTGATAAATAATACATATAACTTCTGCAACCGTGGTCAGCTGCAGATCCTTAATGTTCATAGACAATAATAATTATTCCTTCCTGATGCTAGCAGATCAGATGTATACAATACGTCCGTTTACTGTCTGCACGTGAGTAGCATACATGGATTACAGGTCAGCTCGACCTTTATAACCTTCCTAAGTCTAACCATCTGACTTGGACGTGATCTCTGATATAACGAATCCTGGAACACAGACAATAGTCTTGTTGGTCTAGAGCGACCCATAGATATATAACTAGTTCAGGTATAAAGATACCGGTGACTTAATCCTAGTCAAAGTACCTCTCCATTTTGAATCACACAGGCGAGCAAAAAGGCGACAAAATGACGAACCTCTAGATGATAGCCTAAAGTTCGATACAAGAGGAATTACCTTATTTCGGAAAATCAACCATGAACATATGCCTCCAGGCAGGCTTGAATAATACGGGGAAATAGTCTAGTTAGCTAACTAACTCACAAAGACAATGTATTTCCCTCAGAGAATCACAAGACGCAGTCGCGTCCGCTCGCTAATCAGTCCATTTCTCAACTGCCCGACCTGGGCGGAACAACAAAACGACAACCCAGTCGAGACATGCGCAGAGTGACAATCTCTGAGTCGCTGTTCACAATAAGACGATTCTAAGAACATTCGAGATAAAAGTCTTACACAGTCGCGCCTTTTATGGACATGAACAGAAGCGTTAAGAAAGGTTTCAAACATCTACAACAGTTGACTGATACTACCAAATAAGGAGATATGGTCACGCTTCGTTCAAGACATTATAGACCGAACGTGTCTCTATACAAGAGGAGGTAAACTCATAAAAAATAGCAGTATCGATATATCGGATTCTGTCCCTTTGACCATAAAATATATAACATGCATTTCAGTCAAATAATGATCATACATACGAAAAACGATCATACAAAGACTTTGGAAAAAAGTAATTATTTGTGCGTAACACTAGTTAATTTTTTAAAAAGGATATAATGAATAACGTTTTTTCCCACGTTAAACGTTACGGTGATGATAATGCAGGGTGTTTCACAATTATGTATGCAAACTTCGAATGCTTATAATTCACATATAACAACATTAATTTTTGCTATTTTGAAAGAATAGTGCGGATAATGATATATACAAATGAATAATGCCATTAGATTATTACTCGTCACTGTTCTTGATTGGATCTTTCATCAACTAAGCGACATGTGTGTGAAGGCACAAATGTCGCTTATAAGAAATAGCCGTTTAAGATTTCTTCACTGGCTTCTAATCTTGTCAAGGAGAGATCACATACAGCTAAAATATGATCTCGTAACCAAGACACTATAGGACCGCCACAGGATTAGGAATAGCTGCTAATACTAGAGAGCCTGAAATTCCCATAATTATACTGAAAGCCCAAGCCTTACGACACTCATGAAGTGGAAATAGTAACTTCATCTATGTTAGGGATTACTTCACCTTAGTTGCAGTAAATTATGACAATTTTGTGCATCAAGCCTGGTATTAATTCACCCCATATCGGGGTAAGTTGTAATATTTATTTTTTATCATTGTATATTTTGCATTTGACATACATACATGGCTTGTGGATGTGCAGTTACTTGTGAAGCTGTCAACCTAATCACTTAAATAGAGTTGTCTCATGAATCGCCACTGCAAGAGCTGGTAACCACTTCGTGCAGGTTTCCATACATGTAGCCAATAGCAGAGGTGGCCCAGACTCCACAGAGAGCAAAGAGTGGATAGTGATATCATGGTGTATATATTTACAATTCTGTAAGTCTTATATGTACATTTATATGTATTTCAATTGTCGTCATCCGCTGTCCAAAAGCAGTATCGTCCGACTCACTGGGTCTAAAAGTAATGCTCAAGGAGTGTAAACATTCTGAGGAAGGTGAAGTGGTGGATGGAAGTGGAGGTGGCCTGATGTTCATATCATTAGCCCCAATACTTAAAAGGAGGCATGTGTCCTCTTAGTTTGTGGTACAATGTTGCCAGCAATCGACGCTAGATAACTACAACAGACGGGTCTTGAAGACGCTCGCAACCTTAGCAGTTACACCAGGCTTAGGGACCGAAGACAAAGCAAAAGAGATGAATGCAGTCAGCGATTAATAGCTTGACTGCTTGCGTCAGGGTCAGCAAACCAGAGCTGACCAAGACCCTACTCCACCTCCATGTGCTGGTCCTGGAAACAGGCTGCATCACTGCAGCCTGGCCGAGAGAATAGGGAACGAAGAGGGATGGCAAACCCGGTCCCAAAAATGCCATGCTGAAAACGGATGTGTCGGGCCAAAAGGCGCAAATATCACAGCTTCGCTGTAAACGGCGACAGAACGTGACAAACGTCCTGTTCAGGACGAACGCAGAAGAAGAAGACACCAGGCTTACTGCATGGGATGTGCTACTACCACCAGAATTTATTACTGATGAGAAGGACTCGTCCAAAGCACCAGGGAGTGGATAGTGATATCATGGTGTATATATTTACACTTCTATAAGTCTTATATGTACATTTATATGTATTTAAATTGTCGTCATCCGCTGTCCAAAAGCAGTATCATCCGACTCACGACGTCTATGAAAACTAACAGCAACTGAAGCAGATGCCAACTGACCCCACATCGTCAGTTAAGTAACAATCAAGCACAGCCAACGAACATTTCCAATTTTTACCTCTTATCCACCAAAATTTAATTGCATCCGATGAGGACAAACATTTTCGCTTCATTATAAACAATGTTTTTTATTTTATCGCGTTGGCTCATAACTGAATATTAAACTTGTTATATGAAACTATAAATCTATAGTTGGATTAATCCCTATTAAGTGAATTGTATGTCTGCACCCATATGACTCATATTTTTTGAACTACATAACCATATACAGTTTTTAAATTAATAGTTGCTGAATCACTTTCAGCTGGGGGGCTAAGAAAACACCTTTCCTCACATAAGGGGCGGAAGAATAATAAGTTCATAACAGCTTAGATGATCTCAGTTTTTATGCTTGCTTTTCTTTAAAATCCTGTGAGTCTCCCTTAAGTAGAAACATCATTCTTCTTTTTACATCTTTGCCAAGAGTAATCTTGAGCGAAGGTTGATGACCTTTGAAGACCTTCATTTATATACTCTGTTTGGCCATCGTTGGACCAGTACTACACTGTATGGGAGACAATACCGCCACAGTCTTCTTCTCATCTCTGGTTCCACTGGCACTTCTCTGGTTCTTGCCATCAGTTCCATATTTGTGACTTTGTCAAATCATTTCAATCCTTCTATTCTACACAAGCATCCACATGAATATCTGTAGCTTTTTTCCTGTTTTGTTTTTCTCCTTGTTTCAGAGCCATATAATAGGGCTGACGACATTTGAGTTGAAGATTCTCTGGCGGGAGAAGCTATTCCAAAATGTCCCTAGTTTAAATTTTTTTTTCCCCCTATCAGTCACCTAAGATCTACCAAAACATTCCCTGATATCTACTCCGATCGACCAGTCACCTACCTCTGGACTAGAACTATAGCAGTGTGATGTACACACATTTTTTTTTAACTTTCCCTCCTCCTTTTCTTTTCCCAAATGACAGTCACAGCTGTGAGCATTGTTTGACCTGGATGGAAATCCCGCGTGTCACATTTAAGCAAATGTTTATAATGCTATGTAGTGTTTGGAAAGGCAGGTAGTTCGAATGATGATTCTGTAGGACACTAGGTAAGTGACAATGCCTAATGTGATTTTATGGTTTTTGTATGTAAGTAGGTATTTTTGTATACATAAGCAAATTGCATAGTTCCGCCTGTAAAATCGGACAAAAAAGAAGTGAAGTCGTTGAAATGTGGATTTACAGATGAATGAGGCACGTCTTACGGAAAGAGAAGAACACAAATAGAAGGTCTTAGAAAACATAGGAATAACCAGTGGTGTAAAAAGACATAGCACCATACAGTACACCATAATAGAAGGCAAAGTTGAAGGTAAATGTGCAAGATGACTACGATCCACTAGACATAAATATCCCGTACTTTGTCTATATGTGGGTATTGGTGGCTATACGTTGGAAGAAAACCCATTGAAATGGGCAGGAAAGAAAGTCTAGAAAGTGCACCATCAAGACAAGAGACAGAAGACGTCGAAGATCCCATTCCAGCCGACCTTGGTTGCTGCTGTGGCAGCTGATGATAATTTTGATGTTTCAGAGCTATTCCATAGAGCTCACATGACATTTTAGTTGAAGATTCTGAATTTTGTGTTGACTTTGATTTCCAGTCATCTCCAAACGTTTTCAATTGACTTGATTTATTCTGTATTTTTAAAAAAATCGTTCCTTTGTTCATCGTTGGCATCGGGCTGACTGGCGTAAGCGATCACATGTTTCACAACTTCTGGTCACTTACTTTCTTCAAGGAACTGTTTTCAGCTGTTTATAATTATTTATCGTTGTCATTCTCTATACTTTTCCCATCATTTTTGCCATTTGTGACAAAGATCCCCTACACTTGAAGTCAACTTCAATTACCTAACACGTGTAGCAAGGTTTCTATGCACTTTGACCTCTTTCAGACTTCATCGTTAGTAATTAACCATCATTGGGAATCTTCAACCACCTATTGCTGTTTTCTCTTACAAGAGGTAATCCCATTAGAGATACTGCCGTAGGGGAATGCGGTATTGAAGTCTCTACTATACAAGTTTCAGCTTGAAGAGTTAGGGCAACCAGTTGTTTTCCTCGCTGCCTTTGCGTTCCATAACTCAAGAGCAGAGTCACGGTACCCACTTATAGTTGGGTAGACTGAAGTGGGATGTTACCGTGTTTCGAACCCAGTACCTTTGCCGCAAGAGGCCAGCACTCTAAACACTCTGTCAATCGGAAGCTCTGTTCTCTGTTACTGCATATTCATAGATCTACTTGCTCCGTGTAATTAACGAGTGGGGGTTTATCCGAGGAAACAGTAAAAGAATGCGTTTACTGCTCAGTCACTCAGCCCATAAGATTCAACAAAGATGAAATAGTTCAAGCGGCTAGCAGAATCATCATTTGACACAAAATTTAAACAGACATCACTGCTGCAAGAATACATGAATGCTTTCGGGCACGCTTTCGGCATAAGGACCAGCTGCTGAGGTCGCTTCGTGCTCCGTAAGGAGCAAACAGAAATTATAATGATGATTACGATATACTAGACACAAGAATCCCGTCCTTTGTCTATATGTGGGTATACGTGTATGCGTACATTATTCTTCGCATGCATGTTAAAAACAATGTTTGGAGATAATGGTGTCTGTGAAAATGTCAGGTATAAGAGGTAAAAGACTTCCTTAGTGACTGTACTTTTTCTTCGAGTTGCTGGTTGGTCGTGTGTCTTAACGCGGAGGTGTTGTTTGGAGTAAACCTGGTTCGAATCTCCGGAGTTTGTTTATTTGTTTGTTTGTTTATTTGTTTCTTTCTTTCTATTTGTCTGTCTGTCTGTCTGTCTTTCTTTCTTTCGAGTGTCTAAAGTCTGCCTACTTTCGTAATTTACTACACTTCACACGCTTAGCACACCCCTTATGTTTTTAATTTCCGAAGGATTCCGGTTGCTGTTTATTCCTCTTTAACGTTTCTTCTCAAGGTTCTCTTTGACCTGCCTATTCTTCTCTTCTATTTGTCTTCTATTAGAACGGCAAATGGCGCTGTCCAGATGAAGCCGTAGGAAAGGCTCCTTTCTTTTTCTTGTAAAAAAATCTCCGGATTTGGGCACCTGGAATGTTAGTACGCTAAATGGAAACGGAAAGCCCTGCACAGGTGGCAGCAGACATGGCAGGCAGTAATATTTACAGCCTTGGACTCTACGAAACAAGGCGGAAAAGAATAGAAAGGAAGAAACTCAACACAGGAGAAATGGGGAATACCACTTCACACACGCACGCACACACACACACACACACACACACACACACACACACACACACACACACACACACACACACACACACACACTCATATATAAATATGAACCTTCCCCCTATACATTTTTTTCCCTAGAACTACACGTGACCCCCAGTATAGTGGCAACGGTTACTTCTTCTTCCCCTTTCAACTCTCAAAGGAGCATAGGCTTTCAACTATCATATGCTAAATCTTCCTGTCTTTCCTTGTTTTTGTTATGCCCTTCATTGATGTTTCCAGTTGTCTTTTCTATGTGTTCTTTTGTCTTTCTTTACCTCTCTTACCCTGGGCATTCCAAAACAGCGATTATCAGGTAATGCTATCAACGTGTTTTCGCAATGTGTCCTATCCATCTCCAACGTCTTCTTCTTATGGCAACAGGGGTAGTTGTAGAGAGAATAGGTAATATACGACAGGGAGGTTAGATACTGAACACTCGAACATCACGACATCCAAAAAGGTCAACAATAAAATTGAAAAACAGCGTGAGGTACAGAAAGTTATTGAGAGTTACAATCGTTTACGACAATGGGCACGACTGATGAACAAAAAGGATGTTACGTCTGTAGATCAATGTTTCCCAAACTTGCAATGATCGCGTACCCCATTATGAGAGTTTAGTCTTACCGGTGTACCCAACTCGGCCGAAGATAATTTAGGGACAGTATTTAGTATTCATTATACTATTTTGTCTGTACTAGTGAATTTTATATTTGTTATTTTTTATGCGCAATAAAGTTTATACGGTAAACATACCATTTATTGAAATAATTACTTACTTAATCGTTCTTATTCTACCTCGGGGTGTAGAGATCTGCCAAAGAGAGCGCCATACTATCCTATTGGCTGTCTTCCTCCTGGTCTGGTTCCAATCTAATCCTCGGTCCTTCACAGATTGTCTAATGTTGTCCTCTCAGCGAACTCTAGGTCGTCCTGGAGGTCTGGAACCCTGGCTCTTTGCTTCTCATATTTGTCGTGGTAGCCGTGGTATAGAAACAATAATGAAAAAAATGAAACGAATTAAATTAACGTAAGTAATAATAAAAATGAGTAAAAAATCTGACAGGGCAACGGATACATAGTATGGATTTGTACCAATCTGCAATGAACTTATGAATGTTAACTACTGAAGAAAGCCCATTTGTAATTCTTACTACTGAACTTATGAATGTTAACTACTGAAGAAAGCCCATTTGTAATTCTTACTACTGAACTTATGAATGTTAACTACTGAAGAAAGCCCATTTGTAATTCTTACTACTGAACTTATGAATGTTAACTACTGAAGAAAGCCCATTTGTAATTCTTACTACTGAACTTATGAATGTTAACTACTGAAGAAAGCCCATTTGTAATTCTTACTACTGAACTTATGAATGTTAACTACGGAAGAAAGCCCATTTGTAATTCTTACTACTGAACTTATGAATGTTAACTACTGAAGAAAGCCCATTTGTAATTCTTACTACTGAACTTATGAATGTTAACTACTGAAGAAAGCCCATTTGTAATTCTTACTACTGAACTTATGAATGTTAACTACTGAAGAAAGCCCATTTGTAATTCTTACTACTGAACTTATGAATGTTAACTACTGAAGAAAGCCCATTTGTAATTCTTACTACTGAACTTATGAATGTTAACTACTGAAGAAAGCCCATTTGTAATTCTTACTACTGAACTTATGAATGTTAACTACTGAAGAAAGCCCATTTGTAATTCTTACTACTGAACTTATGAATGTTAACTACGGAAGAAAGCCCATTTGTAATTCTTACTACTGAACTTATGAATGTTAACTACTGAAGAAAGCCCATTTGTAATTCTTACTACTGAACTTATGAATGTTAACTACTGAAGAAAGCCCATTTGTAATTCTTACTACTGAACTTATGAATGTTAACTACTGAAGAAAGCCCATTTGTAATTCTTACTACTGAACTTATGAATGTTAACTACGGAAGAAAGCCCATTTGTAATTCTTACTACTGAACTTATGAATGTTAACTACGGAAGAAAGCCCATTTGTAATTCTTACTACTGAACTTATGAATGTTAACTACTGAAGAAAGCCCATTTGTAATTCTTACTACTGAACTTATGAATGTTAACTACTGAAGAAAGCCCATTTGTAATTCTTACTACTGAACTTATGAATGTTAACTACTGAAGAAAGCCCATTTGTAATTCTTACTACTGAACTTATGAATGTTAACTACTGAAGAAAGCCCATTTGTAATTCTTACTACTGAACTTATGAATGTTAACTACTGAAGAAAGCCCATTTGTAATTCTTACTACTGAACTTATGAATGTTAACTACTGAAGAAAGCCCATTTGTAATTCTTACTACTGAACTTATGAATGTTAACTACTGAAGAAAGCCCATTTGTAATTCTTACTACTGAACTTATGAATGTTAACTACGGAAGAAAGCCCATTTGTAATTCTTACTACTGAGATTGTAAATAAACGTGTACGTTTCTACAGTAGACCATTCTCATTTATTTGATTTTAATGAAAATAATTTTTGCAGCTAAACCAAAGTACGATAAAATAAAACAAACAATTATATCATTTAATCCTTCATCGAGCATTTGATTAACATAGTTGTTAGAAGGTGGTCTCTCGCGTCAAAGGTGCCAGGTCCGATATACAGCTGTAACTAGGTACTAGACTTTGCTCTTGAGTTAGGGAAGGTAAAGGCAGCGAGGAAAAGAACTGGCCATTCTACCTCTCGATGCTGGACCAAGTATAGTGAAGTCTCTAACACTTCACTCTCCTATGGCATTATCTGCTATGGGACTACATTTTTATCACTTGAACACCTTCCGGGAGCCCTCTAGGGTACGCGCACCACACTTTGGGATACACTGCCGTAAAAAAGAATAACATCACCAGAAGCTGTTTCTTCATTATCTTTGAAGTTTAAAAATAAGATCGACTGATGTTTTCTAAAAGAACCCGGATACGAAACAATTCTAAAGGAAAAATAGGGAAATTTACCTTTCATTCATAGATTTACGTTCCGTTTTCAAGGCATAAACATGAGAATATTTCGCTGGTTTTTCCTCATACGATTTTTAAAGCAGTCTAGATTTAGATTTAGTTACAGTGAAGTAAATGAAAGATGAGACAGATTTATTGTATGGACTGTTTCTTCTATATATATATATATTTAATGTCACTATGCTTTCTTGATTGTCCGGTAGGTTAAGGAGTTGCAGCGCTTTCACTTCGTGGCATATTCGCCAAGTTCCGGGATCAAACTGGTAGTTTCACGTTCCAGTATACCCAACTGTAAATCGGTACGTGGTTCTGCTCTTGATTTAGAGAAGACAAAGGCAGCAAATAAGTGAATTATTCACCAACCTCATAAAAAGCTGGACCTAGAATGTTGAAGTCTTTAACATTTCACTTCACTACTGCAGATTCTGCTATGTGATTGTCTTTAACAGTACCTTTTATACTTTCTTAAGTTAAACTACGCAGGTCATAAGTTCTGCTCTATAAAAGGATACAGAAGGTCGGAGACAAAACGCCTGCTACATCTAGTGTCTTCTACTAACCTCGGACTTCACTGGCAACTGTTATGTTCGTGTCATTAATTCCTCATTTCTAATCTTATCATACATTTCCAATCCTTTTATTCTAGGCAAGCACACTTATGAAAATCTGAACTTCGTTTGGGGTCTGTAAATAATACTGGCTTTGAGGAGAAGATGTTGAAGTTAATAAAGACACACACTGAGAAAACCTGTTGATAGCATTACACGACAGTCACTGTGTTGGAGCCCCCAGGTTAAGAGGAAAAGAGGGAGACCAAACATGTCTGGAGAAGAGAGATGGAGACATAGAAGAGGGTCAAAATGATATTTAAAGACTTTGAAGGTATGGCACAGCACAAGTTCCTTTTTTGAAGTCCTATGCTCCAACAGAGTTGAGAAGGATGATGAGTTTTTGTTTGGTTTTTTTGTTTTTTGTTTAAACCACAAAACTTATCATACATGTCAGCGTGCCTTCCTTAATAGGTCGTCAGTAAGAATTCAGAAAATGAAAAAAAAAAAAGCGCGTAATTTATAATAAAGAACTGCAATGTGATGACAGAAGGTGGGCAGGAATTTCTTTTACAGGTGAGCCTTGTAATTCATTCAGGAAAAAGACATACTGTTTCCCACGATTCAATTACCTGGAGAGATCTCTCTATCATCAGCTGACAACGGCATGTTATTGTAAATAAATGTCAGTTTGTGTACACGTTGAATCACGGCCCAGATTTTAGGATGTCGTCTGTTCTCATCTGATGTTTGTCAAATTTGTTCAGTCGAAAGCCTAACGCAAGACATCATCTAAGAAAAATGTTTTCCATTAACAAAATAAACTCCTAGAGTAACGAACGAACGAACGAACGAAATTTTTATTTCATCAGGGTAAAGAAATAGGCATAATTGCCTTTTTACATTTCTGCCCTGCAATACAATTTTCAGCGTTTTACAAATTAAAATTAAAATATTAACAACTGCAGACAAGATTAATTAATATTATCATCACAATCAGAAACTGAGCATACACAAGTACATTTACTCATAGTCATTCACGCACATAGAGAGAGAGAGAGGGATAGAGAGAGAAAGAGAGATAGAGAGAGAAAGACGTTGTCAGAGGCCGCCACATAAAGTGACCGCTAGACATTCCATGACGTTTTTTTTATTTCTAATACAAGCAGACTCGTGGGTATAATATACCGAGAATCGTTTGCAATATATTTTGTTTTAAAAGACATGTAATTACATACTTCTTATAGTTTCAAAATAATAAATGGAGAAAGAGTTAATAAAAAATATCATATAACTACATATATAATCATTGCTTCTGTATTATGGTTTATTATTTCCCTTAGACAGCCCGGGGGGAAAAGGGGGAAAGGGGGGGGGGGGGGGGGAACATCACTTGAAAAGGAGACACAAAGTAAAATAGTTTTCTACACTTTACAAGGAACGTTCAGTCTTCTATATGTGTATACGATGTTGAAATGTTAAGATGTTGGCTATAATTCTTACCCTGTCTTTGTTATGACGGGTATACTTGCTCGTTCCTGTATACAATTAGCTTCCGAATATCAATGTAATTTATAAATGCACATTAGGTCTACAAGGCTTCTATTCAAACTAGAAACATTAAAGAATGTAGTGTGTTGTTTCATTTATTCTTTTTTTCTGTTTCACAAGTTAAATTGGCGGGGTGCTGCTCGTGATAGTCACAAAATTTTTGTGGTATGGGTGTCAGGAACATATTTTCCATAGGGAGCTAGACTTGCTTGCCTGTTATGTGTGAGTGGTCAATGAAATAAAGTTTAAATTGGTTTACGCATGTTATTGTTATCTCGATAGTAGTGTCGTTAGTATCACGCGTAGTTGTGACTTTTTCTAAAAGAGACATGATTGAATAGTTGTGAGAAGTGAAAGGTTGTGAGTTGATAAGTGGAGCTGACGACGTGGTCTTCAGGACACACGTGGTCGGTTTTCAGAAGTAGCCGTCTTTACTTTAGTGCGGCCCAGTGTGTTGAGAGTTGGTGCTGTGATATATTTTTGGTGCAGTGAGACACTTGATATAGAAGTTGTGAATTTGATACTTACTTTTCCAAATTCTCCAGTATGTCAACGTTTATAGTTATGGTTTCCTTCGTTAGCTGGGTCAGGCCAGATGACTGACATTGTTTTGGATAGCGCTCATTATGTTATGTTGTTTACAAGACTGCCCCGTTAGCTCAGTGGTTTTCATGTTAACACCTATTTTCTAAACGTTTGTGACAGAAGTGAGTTCAATAAGTGTTGAACGATATCGCATGGCTGTACATCATTTAAAAGAGAAAACCGCTGTCCTACCTGAGGCAGTTCATAAATAAAATAAATAAAGCTAGCTTGTAAACTTTAGTTGAACGTTGAAAAAAGTACTTTTAATTCTGAGGAATGCCGCACTTTTAAATGCTTTCTTTTTGCATTCTCGCTTAACTCGAGATCTACTAAATTACTGCCCTGATCTACTGTGCTCAGCGATCGACCGGTTAGCGACCCTTGCTGTTTATCCATTTTGCTTCTGTAATATAGTTAGTACCGATGAGTGGTGGTATCATTATAATGGAGATTGTATAGACTGCCTTAGAGGTCATCGGTTTATTACCACTTGTTAATGTTGTCTTTTGTCCTCGTGAGACGAATCATCTTTTTCGATTTTTGCTTATACCGATCCATTGATGTAACTAGCCGTTGTTGCAATTCTTGTGCTTGTGTGCTGCCATAATGTTGATGTGACTGCTTAGTCAGCACTTAATTCTCGTCAAAAATAGGTGAAGCAAAAAATAGAAAGTTTGAGTGTTTGACAGATAGTACACTAAAGCGTATAATCGGTGTCGGAGTGGCTAGGAGGTATGGCGTCCGACTCAAATTCTAGAGGTACCGGGTTCGATTCCTAGTTGAGGGAATATAATTTATGGAATTATTTTTGAGAGCCAGTGGTCCTAATGATGTCATACTCCCACCTGGTCTCCTGGGGAGTGAGATCGGATGCCTAGCCTTCTCGGATAAGGGCGAAAATATAAGAGGTCTCGTGTGCAAGCTGCGCACGTTAAAAATCCCACAGTAGTTGGAAACCGTAAAGAGTAGGCCTATCAGGCCGCCGCCCTTGCAAAATTTAAAAACTAGAAACCTACCCACCACAAAAATATTTATAGAATGTATGATTCCTATTTACACACAGTGGGTTTCTCGCCGGTGCTACGGACTTCGTACACTATGCTGAGATCCTCTTTGTGTGATCTAAGGGAGAAGATCAGAGCACTGATGGAGTTGTCCGTGTGTAATGACGATAGTTCTTAAAACCAACCAAATCAAAGGCTTACAGCTCATTTAGTCAGGCGAAACATATACTTCAACTTCCTCATGTCCGTTATATTAAGTCGCGTATCAAAATGTAAAAGACCGTATACACTGGTACAATAATTACTAACTGTAAAATTATTACGCCAAGAAGGGGGTTAACTGTGAAATTATTACGTCACGAAGGGTGTTAACTGTGAAATTATTACGTCAAGAAGGGAGTTAACTGTAAAATTATTACGTCAGGAGGGGGGGTGTCCTCATCGAAAAAGTGAGAACCTTTGTTAAAGATCACTATTGTTTCCCTTGTAGCTCTAAATGAGACTGTGAATACCATGACAACTAGCTCCCATACAGGAAGTCAGCACATATAGCATTGGTGTCCTTCAACACTGATGGTTTTCGTAGCATTATGTCGTATAGGATAATGTTGCCAGCACCATACACAACCTTATATTACTCACCACTTACGACACGCCTGAGAATACAGTAGACTTATTCTTTCTTCGTCTTCTCAGTGACACCCCTCCTCCCCGTGGTCTATATGAGCCATTGCTGCAATTGTTTTCATCATTTGTTTGCTGCGTAACAATTAAATGTAAAATTATTACTTCAAGAAGATATTGTGCTCGTAGAAAACAAACGAGAACCATTGTTAGACCTCATCATCATTTCAGTTTGTGTTCATTATACTGCCACCACTTCAGCTGGTTTCCTTGCATGAAGTCAGCATCAACGCTGCAGGAGATTCTGTAGCAACCTTTTTTATATGATGAATTTACCAACCCCTTGAAAATCGTTATAAATCATCATCATCATCCTTGTAGAGGATGGACAACAACTACAGTTAATCCCCTTGCAGGAGACCTGCACCAAACGTTCAAGTTATCTTTCAGAGTTTGTTTCTGTAGCACTTTGTTTTACGTGATGAGATTGTCAGCTCATTGAACAATCACATATTAGTCACCTGAGTGTACAATAGTCCTGTTCCCTCCCTTATGTGTAATAAATGTTCTGTCTTTGTCTTATCAGCGAGTCCTAGGAACAACATCAGACAATCGTGGTATATCTTCTTCTTCTTCTTCCTCGTTCGTCCTGGTAAGGACGTTGGTTGCGTTGTGTCCGTTTTTTGCGCCTTTCGTCCGACACATCTGGCATTTTTGGGACCGGGTTTGACTTCCCTCTTCGATCCCTACTCTCTCAACCAGACTGCAGTGATGCAACCTGTTTCCAGGACCACCACTTGGAGGTGGAGTAGGGTTTTTGGTCAGCTCTGGTTCGCTGACCCTGACGCAAGCAGTGAAGTTATGGGTCGCTGACTGCATTCATCACTTTTGCTGCGTCTTCGGTGCCGTTATATGTCAATCACTCAATACTCTATAGCTCCCCAAGGAGCATAGACACTCAAAAACATGCGAAGTCCTCCTGTTTTTTCCTTTTTTTCTCATTATTTAAATTTATGTCTCCATATTTCTTCTCTTATCTTGTTAAAATACAGATTTTTTTCGTTCGTTCTCCATGTTTCTTGATCTAACTCTATCTCTATTACGCTGGTAATTCCAGAACAAGGACGGCCATGCAATTCTTTCAACAGGTTTCCACAGAGTGTATCCTATCCAAAGCCAGCATTGGGTCATCTCTAGTTTCCTGGTGCGTGTCTGATTTTTGTCATAATTTCCACATTAGTGATCTTGTCATGTTTCTTGTCTGGTTTTTGTCATAAGTTCCACATTAGGAATCTTGTCATGTCTCTTGTCTGGTTTTTGTCATAAGTTCCACATTAGTGATCTTGTCATGTCTCTTCAATCCTTTCTACACAAGCACCCATTTATGAAAGTTTCTAGCTTTTTGGTTGTCGTTTTTGTTGTTTTCGATGTTTCAGAAATTGACTTGACATTTGAGTTTAAGTTTCATCATTTACAGCTGGGATTAACTGCGCCGTGAATTATAGAAGTAGATTATTTTTTTCAGCAGGAGAGAAATTGACAACCCAATCATTGGTTTCCATGTGTCAAGTAAACGTAACAATTCATTAACTCTACAAGTTGAAGTGTTTCAATCTTTGCTATAATTATACTGGGCAGAAATCGGCTGTAGATGGCGCTGTGAAAATTATAGTACTTTGCTTTGATTGTTTCTGGATTTAAACTTTTTCGTAAAATTAAAAAAAAAAATTTATAAATGTGGCCTGTGTTTGTTAACACCCATATTTTAATAATGATATTTTACCATGCTGTTTTATGGCTTCGTATTTCTTCCCTTGCCCACTTTGCATTTCGTTTTCTTTTTATTTTGTCTTTTCTATCTATCTATCTATCTATCTATCTATCTATCTATCTATCTATCTATCTATCTATCTATCTATCTATCTATCTATCTATCTATCTATCTATCTATCTATCTATCTATCTATCTATCTATCTCTGTCTGTCTGTCTGTCTGTCGGTCGGTCTGTCTGTCTGTCTGTCTGTCTGTCTGTCTGTCTGTCTGTCTGTCTGTCTATCTATCTATCTATCTATCTATCTATCTGCCGTCTGTCTGTCTGCCGACTGTCTTTATGTTTGTCTTCTTTAAGTCTGCAGTCTGCCTGTCTTCTCTGTAAGCCGCCTCTCTGTCTGTCTGTTTGACTCCCATCTGTCTGAATGTCTTATGTCTATCTGTCTATTTGCAATTTGTCTGTCTGCCGTCTCTCTGACTATCTGTCGGTCTGCCATCTGTCTGTCTATCTGCCGTGTGTCGGTCTGTTTGTCGACTGTTTGTTGTCTGTCAATATACCGTATGTCTGTTATCTACTTGTCTGTCTGCCATCTATATGTTGTCTGTCTGTCTGCCGTATGTCTGTTGTCTATCTGTCTGAAGTATGGCTTTTGTCTGTCTGTTGTCTGTCCGCCTGTTTGCCGTCTGTCTGTATGTCTGCCGTATGTGGGTCATCTGTTGTCTGTCTGTCTGAATACCGTATGTCTGTCTGTCTGTATACCGTATGTCTTCTGTCGTCTGTCTGTATGCCTGCCGCTTGTTTTTCTGCCGTCTGTCTGACGTATGTCTGTTGTCTTTGCGTCTGTCTGCCGCCTGTCTGTTGTCTTCATGTCGGTTTGCTGTAGGTCTTTCTGTCGTCTCTCTGTCTTTACGCCGTCTGTCTGTCTGTCGTTTTTCTGTTTGTCTGTCTGCCGTCTATCTGTCGTCTGTCTGCCGTCTGTCTGTATGTCTGCCGTATGTCTGTTGTCTGTGTGTCTGCCTGTATGCCGTCTGGCTGCCGCCGTTTGTTTACCGTCTATCTGTTGTATGTCTGTATACCGTTTGTCTGTCGGTCGTCTGCCGGTCGTCTATCTGTTTTCCGTATGTCTGTTGTCTGTCTATCGTCTGTCGTCTGTCTGTATGCCGTAGGTCTGTGTCGTCTATCTGTATGAATGCCTTATGTCTGTTGTTTGTCACTCTCTCTGCCGCCTGTTTGTTGTCTGTCTGTATACAGTATGTCTGCCTGTCGTCTGTCTGTCTGTATTCCGCATGTCTGTTGTCTGTCTGTCGTCGGTTTGCCGTCTGTCTGTTTGTCTGCCGTCTGTCTCTCGTCTGTCTATGCCGTCTGTCTGCTGTCAGTCTGTATGTCGTCTGTCTGTCTGCCGTTTGTCTGGCAGCCGTATTTCTGCCGTCTGTCCGTATGTCGTCTGTCTGGCAGCCGTCTTTCTGCTTTCTGTCTGTCTGCCTGCCGTCTGTCTGTCTGTAATCTGCTTAATCAAACGACATAATCTTTGGTTTCTGTAAGAAAATCACGAGGAAAAAAACCCATGACAATAGCAAACAAGAGCATAATGACATGACAACTGTATACGTGGACAAATTTCAACTACTGTACAGTTGACAATAGCAGTACTTCAACATTGTACTGTCTAAAGACCAAAGACTTGCAGCAAGCAAAAGTAAAGCGTTTACACTTCGCTGCGGGAATTATTCTGGTTTGTCTTACAATGTGACCTTCACACTGTATTCAGACCACGCGAGTACAGATCGACGAATAGAATACTGCACAATTTCTAATTATCATCATCAATTGCCGTCCGACGGTCGGCTGTAATGATCTCGAACTTTTCTGTCTCTTGTCTTGATGGTGCACTCTGATAGAATCTTCCAGTCCATCTCTTGTCTTGATGGTTCACTCTGATAGACTCTTCCAGTCCATCTCTTTATCTTCCCTGTTATAGCGCTGTCTTCCTCTTGCACGTTTGCCTTCAGCGCTGTCTCCATTATTGTCTACAGCAAGATATTGTGTCTTTTATATGTGGCCAAAATATGTGAACTCTTTAATTTTGATCTCATTCATGAAGTTTATTTTCTTTCCTAGGTTTTCTAGGACCTCTATCTGTATTTGTTGTCTTCTGTTTCCATGAGACGTACTCCATTCTTCAAAATATCCTAGACTTCTAACCCATTTCATATTCAAGGGTTGGTGTAAGATTATAGGACGAATCAATTAGTGCAACTTTCATGGGACTGGCAACTTTATCAGGTTAAACAGATTGCCTCAGAGACCTACACTGCACGAGCTTGTGACTTCTTGGTGAAGGCTTCCAACGGGACCAGCCTCAGAGGCGGCTCCGTGCCCTAAAATGAGAGCAAATGGAAATGATGATGACGGACGAGAGCGGTAGTGCGGGGAGGAAAACGTTATTACCAGAGCGGGGAGGAAAACGTTATTACCAGAGCGGGGATGAAAACGTTATTACCAGAGCGGGGAGGAAAACGTTATTACCAGAGCGGGGAGGAAAACGTTATTACCAGAGCGGAGAGGAAAACGTATTACCAGAACGGGGAGGAAAACGTTATTACCAGAGCGGGTAGGAAAACGTTATTACCAGAGCGGGGAGGAAAACGTTATTACCAGAGCGGGGAGGAAAACGTTATTACCAGAGCGGGGAGGAAAACGTTATTACCAGAGCGAAGAGGAAAACGTTATTACCAGAGCGGGTAGGAAAACGTTATTACCAGAGCGGAGAGGAACACGTTATTACCAGAGCGGAGAGGAAAACGTTATTACCAGAGCTGGGAGGAAAACGTTAGTACCAGAGCGGGTAGGAAAACGTTATTACCAGAGCGGGGAGGAAAACGTTATTACCAAAGCGGAGAGGAAAACGTTATTACCAAAGCGGAGAGGAAAACGTTATTACCAGAGCGGGGAGGAAAACGTTATTACCAGAGCTGGGAGGAAAACGTTATTACCAGAGCGTGGAGGAAAACGTTATTACCAGAGCGGGGAGGAAAACGTTATTACCAGAGCGGGGAGGAAAACGTTATTACCAGAGCGGGGAGGAAAACGTTATTACCAGAGCGGGGAGGAAAACGTTATTACCGGAGCGGGGAGGAAAACGTTATTACCGGAGCGGGGAGGAAAACGTTATTACCAGAGCGGGGAGGAAAACGTTATTACCAGAGCGGGAGGAAAACGTTATTACCAGAGCGGGGAGGAAAACGTTATTACCAGAGCGGGGAGGAAAACATTTTCACCAGAGCGGGGAGGAAAACGTTATTACCAGAGCGGAGAGGAAAACGTTATTACCAGAGCGGGGAGGAAAACGTTATTATCAGAGCGGGGAGGAAAACGTTATTACCAGAGCGGAGAGGAAAACGTTTTCACCAGAGCGGGTAGGAAAACCTTATTACCAGAGCGAGGAAGAAAACGTTGTAACCAGATCGGGAAGGAAAACGTTATTACCAGAGCGGGGAGAAAAACGTCATTACCAGAGCCGGGAGGAAAACTTTATTACCAGACCGGGGAGGAAAACGTCATTATCAGAGCGGGGAGGATAACGTCATTACCAGAGCGGGGAGGAAAACTTTATTACCATAGCAGGGATGAAAACGTTACAACCAGAGCGGAGAGGTAAACGTTATTACCAAAGCGGGGAGGAACAAGTAATTGCTGTATTGCGAAGGTAAACGTGATTACTACAGCTTAAGGGAAAACGTGATTATTTCAACATGATGTGGCTGGGTTGTCTCCCCTGCTGTACAGTAGGGGTTCAATAATGGCCAAACGCCAAGTAAAATATGAGGGTCTTTAAAGGTATCTGTCGTGGAATATTCTAATCCACATATATAAATTAAAAGGTAAATGTAAAGCCTAACAAATAAATTTAATAAAAGAAAAGAGAAATGGTAAAAGAAACAGTGCTGTCACAATGACTGTACGCAAAATCCCCTTGTGTTCTCATTCGTCTGCAAATTGTAACGCTTTCACGTTGATAGTAAAAGCCTACTATATTATTACCCGCTTTCTTCAATGAAACGTGTACTGTATTTCTTGGAACAACCTTGAGATACGCAAACTGATCCATGACCTAAATTTAATATTTCATTCATTCCATTTTATACACGGCGTAACTAAAAAGACAGATAAAGCAGGAGAGAGAGAGGGGCGAATGAAGGCAGGAAGCATGCAATACTAAACACGCGTCGCGCGATACACAATTGCTGCCATCACGCGTGTAAGGCCACATGCACTAACTTTATTTCAAATCGACAGTGATAAAATACACTACCCATCCGAGAGTTAGGTTTTAAAATCCTGAAAAAAAACGAGTTACAGTCCACAATACTACTCATGATTCAAGGAACATGCGCTTCTGATTCTTGCCACATCTGGAGTAACTAACAAACCTACTAAGACAAAACAGGGGATTGAGTCCGGGCTATAAGATTCTTACTATCTTTGTGTTGTCAGGGGAAACGTGGCGGGGCAAAGCGAGTACTTTTTTGAAAAGATGGGTGTAGACATGGTTTCATAGGGTAGAGCTGCTAATATACGCGATTCAGAGCGTCTGTTCATTGCCACATCTTGTAATAAACCTACTAAGAAGCAGTGCGTTGAGCACCAGTGTATATTTTTTATAAAATAAAGCCTGGGACATCGGCAGATCGGAGTTGTGCTATATTCATTGCCAGTCAACGAAACTGATTATTATTCTATGAATTGTGGTAAGCTTGAAATATTCAATATCTTTTAATGAAAATTGAATGTAAATTGTTAATTTATGCCTGTATATATGTGTAGTTCGGTAGCAAACATGATGTAAAGCCTATAATGCTCCAGCCTGAACAGAAGGTGTCGGAGGAAAGTAAAACTGCATGGAATGGCCAAACAGTACACTGACACCTAGATGATTGACTAGAAAGAAATAATGCTGGAATTGCAGACGCGTAGTAACCATTAGGGAGGGAAATACTGGTATAAAGTATTTCAGATGAAGCTGACAGTTGGCCTAACGCTCTGAACTCAATGTTTGTGATGTATTGTGCTCAGTGTAGAAAGAGAGTATAATGTAGTTATGACGTAGAAGGTACATCCTTCTTGTTTCAGGGACCGTGGTCTTAAAGTTATTGAGCAGCACCTGGTCAGAGCTTTGCTGAAGCCAGAGGTGGACAGCATACTCCTTGGTCCATATAGCAACCAGTGGGGTGGCTCCAGAACTCATTAAAGTAATCGAGCAGAGGAGTCTTTTACTGCAGTCATCACGCAAGATAAGAGAGTGTGGCCATGGAGCTCAACATTATGTACCCCATCTTAAAATGACAGTGTAAAATAAAATTAAGAGGGGAATTCAATTGTTTTAATATCAGGAACTGAGAACATCTCCAATACTAGTTCCAATAAAGACAAACTATTGAAGTCATGATGACAAATACCAACAGAGCTTGAACAAAACAAAACCAGTATTACCTCATATTACTACTACATAACTGACACACATAGGATACTACTAAAAATATATGTCACTACAAGATTCATATTAATAAATTCTGTACATATAACTTGTAATTAAAATTGATTGTGAATTCCTCATTATTCCCTTTATGTATATTTAAATCATGACATACATATTACATTCACCATGACAATTCGAGCACTGAATACATATACCAATTTCCTTATTTGAAACAAGTTATCAGTGAAAACTCCCTTTAAAAATATCAAAACGCACATGCACTTTACGAGTAGTGTTTATGTATGTGAGTGTCACAGTGTTGTCAAGTGTGGTGGAATAAATTAAATTGTTTATCTGTCTGTTGTTGTTATGACTTACACTTCATCATACACATACCCTAGACATATTAACGTAGTCATCACACTATTCCAGAATAATTCTGACTGAGGTTGTAACTACATATGTGGGTCAAAGCAAAGTAAGGTTTAATCTATAATACACTAACCACTCTCTTATCACTATAGATATAGATAACCTTTCTTCTTTACAGCTGATCTCAGTCAGTTCTACACTAAGTCCCCTATAAATATTTTATAACATCCCACTTCACCACAGTCGGCTTTCCAACCTGGTCGTTCAATAGATTTTCTTCAGTGACAATATAAATAGAAGAATAATTCATCTAATACAGGGCAGCCTTACAGGAATTTTTCAGACTGAAACCGGCGCTCATAACCCGTGCGATCATTAACAAGCTAAGTTCATTCTAAGCTGTTTTTGAACACTGTTTGAACTTATTTCCGCTCCTTTTTGAGAATGGTTGGACTCATATTTTTTTTTTTTTTCAACGCCAGCTGAGGGTGTGTGAACTAACAAAACTAGCGCAAATTCTTATCTATAACATTTTTGCTCCATCTTTTTCCTACATTTTTCATATTGTGATTTCTCTTCTCATACATTTGGCTCTTTCATCCATACTCATTTGCGACCCACATCTTGCTATATTCTTTAATTTTTTTTTTATCATCGTTGTGATCTCACCTCGCGATTAGTTCATAATCTAGAGAACCACATTTTTTAATTCATCGGGGCGAACCTTTCTATTTCACCTTTTTTTCCCTTTTCCAATCCCCCCATCATCCCTTCTCATTATTGTTTGAAGCTTACACATTCCTATCTCTCTTTCATTGGCTCTTTTTCCCCCATCATCAATCTAGCATCATAAATTGAATTGATATTTTTCTATTTTTGGCTGTATGGATTTCTATTTTTTTGTTTATCTCATTCAAACTACACCCACGTTTGGGCTGACAGGGGACAAGAGCGATCCTGTGAATGAGTGACCAGAGGGGCCATTAAGGATTGGTTGGCATGGGCGGAGCTAGATGTCGGATCCAGAAACCCATATTGGACTGGCAGAAATATAATCTACTGCGTAGCTTGCAGGAGGAAGGAGTCCAGTTTTTTACATTGTGAGGAAGAGATTAAACCCAAAAACGCATAGCCTAATACACGTGTTTATTCAGAGTGTATGATAATTCAGTTCTGTGATGAATTGTGTTCTTAAAGGATTTTGCGAAGTTAAAAGAATGTTAGTAGATCTTATACGTATTAATACATTTTTTTATTTTTTTTTATTTTAACCTCACAGCTAAAATGTGCGAAAGATAAAGTTTCAAATAATTCTTGGCATAACTGATTAATAAAATCAGAAGATTTTTCTAGAAGATGATAGGACGATAGGAGGTAATTAATAGTTCATATTTCACCTTTATCATCATCACAGTCTCCCATGCGCACACACTCTCATGCACAATATATTTAACATCATTAGAAGTGAACTCAGAGAGAGAGAGAGAGAGAGAGAGAGAGAGAGAGAGAGAGAGAGAGAGAGAGAGAGAGAGAGAGAGAGAGAGAGAGAGAGATGAATAATGAGCAGTAGTTTAAATGCAAGTCAACCAGTGATGTTAAATGTGAAAAACTTACGAAGACTTTTGTGTGTCTTCAGTTCATCAGAAGTCTGAGTCTACACGCAACGTGTCTGACGTCTAACCAGAAATAAGTTATCAAAAACGGACATTTGGCTAGCAGAATTCGCCATAGGACATCTTTCATTCCTCAATTAAAAAGGAATATTGTCTCACCCACAAGTCAGAAGGTGGACGCAGCATTTTTCGTCACTATATACTGCTTGCTCACAAGTTCAATACAGAGTGCTCACAAGTTCAATACAGAGTTATCACAAGTTCAATACAGAGTCACCATAAATTCAAATCACTCGAAAGATCATTATTATCTGAAGTCAAGCAAAAGAGCTCAAAAGAGGAATCGCATATTTATAGCAAGTGCAACCCCCTCTTAAGCGCATTCTATGAAGCAGACTATATATATATATATATATATATATATATATATATATATATATATATATACTATATATATATATATATATATATATATATATATATATATATATATATATATATATATATATATATATATATATATATATATATATATATATATATATATATATATATATATATATATATATATATATATATATATATATATATATATATATATATATATATATATATATATATATATATATATATATATATATATATATATATATATATATATATATATATATATATATATATATATATATATATATATATATATATTATGAATCACGACTACATATGCAAGGTTATGAGTCTACATATCACTAACATTTCGTGAAGATATCCAGTCTGACCAGTACCCTCGGGAGATTAGACCACAGACTTTTTGTTCATATGACAACTATTAACTGTTGATCAACACTACAGAGATATACTCAAACAGTGAAGGAATATACATAGATATCTCGTCAGCGTTCTCCGTACGACAACAGTATTCATCAGAACGTCCTCGGCTTAGAGATACCCCACTCGACATAACGTATAACTTGGGACATTTTATGCATACATGTGAATCCTCATATCTAGGAGAAGCATTTAGCGACACATGGACTGTGTAGAGTACTCACCATTTTGGTAACACGTATCATATCACATCATCATTTCACTTTACACCAGTTCATTCTTAATTAACTATTACTTAATTAACTGCAATTTTATTATCTCATCTGTGTGTTTTTGTGAATCGTCTTTCACCATCATCACGTTCTAACCATTACTAACCCTATATGTGTGGATATTTCATTAATAAACCCAACGATTGTTTGATCATTATCTAGTTTGTTAATGTATCACTCGTGCTGTCGGTGTTACATATTCACATATAGGAACCTTTCTCTACTCAGATGAGGTTGGGGGCTTTTTCTTTACGGGATCTAAGGGCAGAAGCTAGGGTCGTGGGGAAACAGAACTCTTTCCATAATTAATTAGAAAACACTGTCTAGTGGAAAGCATTCGCATTCCTGTCTTCTTGTCCCTATCTCGAATAGGTCTTTTTTTCTTTCTTAACGAGCCAATTTCTAGAGACCTTATATCTAATATCTCATAGACTATTCCTGGCAAAAGCTACTGTCGTAGTTGCCCCAGTGACTCACCACACGACAGGGTGATTCAGCAAAATATTAATTTACCAGCTCTATATGGTTATGTATTAAAAAAAACCTAAATCATACGGGTGCAGACATAAAGTTCACTCAGTAGTGATTAATACAACTACAGATTTAAGGTTGCATATAACAAGTTTAAATAGCAATTATTGGTTAACAAGATTCACATCAATAGAGTTATTTTAACAAAGAAAACAAATAAGCAACTTCTGTCATCATGGGATGATTTATGTGGAAATTTTACAGAGTCTATATATATATTGGGCCAGTACTTTGGTACTTATCTGGCCAGGTGTTGACAATGATTTGTCGTTAATTTTGGGTTCAGTCACTGCTGGTTCCGTTTTTGGACTGGTCCTTCTCGTCAGGAGTCAAATATAGTGCTAGTAGCACGCTCCTTGCAGCAAGCTGTGGTAACTACGTAGGTTGTCAAGGCAAGCGTCTTCAAGACCCGTCTCGTATAAGTGTGTAGCGTCGACTGCTGGCAACTTGTACCGCAAACTGCGAAGAAACAAATGCCCCTTTTTAAGTATAGGGTCACGTAATATAGTCATCAGGCGACCACTACTTCCATCCACCATTCCATCTTCCTCAGAATTGTGTACCTTTCCTAGAGCATTAAATGTGGACCCACTGAGTCAGATGAAAATGCTTTTTGGCAGCGAAGACGACCATTGTAACATTCCATGCACTCATATGTGTACACAGAAACTTATCAAAATGTTAGTATAATACATGTATACGCCATCATATCATCATCCACTCCCTGCTCCCTATGGAGCGTGGGGTTACCACTGGCATTGGTTCTTTGTGAGGAAACCCGCACAAAGAAGACACCAGCTCTTGCAGTGGCGAATTACAGACTTTTTGCATTTATGCGCAGAAAACGGCTGTAATTTGTCGGGCAGATCTTTACGATGCGGTAGACTTTTAGGAGGGTTAGATGTCTTACTGAGTGCACTTGAGTTAGGATCCTACAAGTTGGAACGCAAAGTGATGAATCTGGAGTTACTCCTTTCTACTTTTAGAATTCACTTCCAGTCCTCTGGTCCGTCTTATACTGGGGTCCTAATTATTACGTGTGTGTGGCTCTCTGTGATTTCTCTGAGAAAAATGGAAGGCAGCGTGAAGCAGTCTTACAACGCTCTATGTTACGAGCAAAATATTTGCTCCTACGCTAAGCTCAGTTGGGTAAAGATCCAATCAGAAATAGTTTAGTTGAGCATTACAATAATAAACCAACCACAATTAGGCGTCTGATTCTGGTAGGAGTCCTCCCCGCACCCCCTCCCCACCCACCCACCCTCATGTTCAACATTACTACACGAGACATAAGATATTCCCCTTACATGTTATTGTCATACACCAAGATTATATAAGTTCTTGCCACTTAAGTGTTACTTGTTATGTTTACCAAAATCACTACATCACATATCTTTCCTAGTTATTACGTCGGGTAAATCTCTACCATGGTGGTACCTTCTCATAGTTGTTAATTACAACAAAGTCTGGGCGGAAATGATTACGTCGCTCCTAGTACTCCAATATCACGATTGTTATTCTCTGACATCCCTGTTTACCAACCGTCTGACCTTGCAATATGGCAAAATTAATACGGTATCTAAAATGTCATCGTGTGCAAAGACAATCACTGCTGATTAACCACTTGTCCTTCTTGCTTACACAGAGTCTGGTGATTTAACCAAACAAGTCGCTTTAGGTAGATTTTTAATTTGTCTGATGCTGACGATTAAAATAAATTCGTCAACGTAGCTACAAAAACCAGGTCAAGCGGTCATCAGAGCAACCTGGTGAGATGATAAGATAACCTCGATCGATGAAAGCGTAAGAAATAGAAAATGAAAAGGCGCACTTAGAAGGGATGGTTAAGCAAGTACGGCCGGAGAGGATTGGAAAGTAAAAAAAAATTGACAGAATTTAGATGAAAATTTCGTCACACATGGAGGAAAATGTGATTATTTTAACATGGAGGAAAACGTGATTATCACAGCACTGAGGAAAACATAAATATTACCGCATGGAGGAATACATGATTATCTAACATGAAGGAAAACGGGATTGTCACAGCGCGGAGGCAAACTTGATTATTTTAACACGGAGGAAAACGTGATTATTTTAACACGGAGGAAAACGCTTTTATCACAGCACGGCAGAAAACATAATAATCAAAGCGGACTTGAAAGCGTGATTACCAAAGGACGAAGGAAAAAAATTCTTATCACTGCCCGTATGGAAAACGGGATTTTTGAATCCCGGAGGAAGGAGTGATTATCAGATCGTGAAGGTACATATGACTACCAAAGCGCGGAAATGAAATACCTGAGATTGTCATATCTAAATTGGTCCACCCCACTTTATTTCGCCACCTTCAGGAGCGTGAAGCCACTACTGGAAGTATCCACCTTACCTGGAGCCTGCGCTAATGCGCATGCTCTTGCAGCTGTGGTTTTTGTAGTAATTTGTTTACATAATGAGGTTGCAAGGCCCACTTGAACAGTTCAATTAATGGGTCTCAGAAAGTTCATTTTGTTGGGTGTTTTTTTTTTTTATATTCATGAAATTAACTATTTTAATTCTTTTATCCTTCACGTTAACAGCATCTTTTCCATCTAAAGACGCAATCTTTTTCATGGCGAATTTTTCAGGATGGTAACCAAAACTAAGCACCCGTTGAAACAACGCACACTTCTTCCCTGTATACTAGGTGGCGTTCAGAAAGTAATGCACCACATCGTTTTTCTCAGGAGCTGTTTATTCAAAAAGCATGAAATTTATACACAATATACATGGATATGTCATGTAAACATCGGTATTATTCAACATAATCCCCATCAACTTGTACGGCTTTATGCCAGCGCGAAACAAGTGCATGTATTCCTAGCCCGTACCAGATTTTGTCTTGAACATGTAGCCATTTCTTCGGTGTATGAATCACTCCTTCATCATCTTCAAACCTTGTCCCACGGAGTGGATCTTTAAGTGGACCAAATAGATGAAAATCAGAGGGTGCCAAATCGGGACTATAGGGTGGATGGGGTAGTACAGTCAAACCCAATTTGGTGATTGCTTCCCGTGTTGCCAGACTTCTGTGAGGTCGCGCATTGTCGTGAAGGAGAAGCAGGTCTGCTGGATTCTTGTGCGGCCAAACTCTGCGAAAACGTTGATTGAGTTTTTTCAATGACTTAAGGTAAGTTTGCGAATTGATTGTCTCTCCTCTTGGCATAACGTCCACAAGAATCACACCTTCAATGTCCCTAAAGACAGTGATCATGACCTTTCCAGCTGAAGAAATTGTCTTGAATTTATTTCTTCGTGTTGATTGCGGATGATGCCACTCCATTGACTGTCTTTTTGTCTCAGGTTCAAAATGATGTGCCCAGGTTTCGTCACCTGTAACGATCTTAGCCAAAAAGTTCTCTCCATCAGCATTGAAACGCTCCAACAATTCAGAAGAAATTGCTTTCCTTTGCAATCGGTGGTCATTTGTGAGACTTCGAGGAACCCATCTTGCGCAAACCTTAGAAAATCCGAGAGTTTTTATAACTGCATTTGCACTACCAATGCTGACTGACAGCTGTAAGGCCAATTGTTGAGTAGTGATTCGCCCATCAGTAAGAATAATGCCCTCAGCGCATTTCAACATTTCTGCGTTGATGGCTGTGGTAGGACTTCCACAGTTGCGGCCGATCAAGCAGCTCCGTATCTCCACTTCCTGATTCTTTGATTCTCTGAACCCAGCGACTGACTGTACTCCGGTCGACTGCAAAACTTCCATACACATCACATAGACCCTTGTGAATGTTCACAACAGTTTCCTTCTCTGCAACGAGAAATTCTATCACAATTCGCTGCTCATAACGCAAGTTGCTAACACGCTCCGTTCAACGGTTTAGGGCAGCCGAATTATTTAGCCGGTTGCAGTGCAATTTGGTGCACACAATTGGCACATGCCATATTTGAAGTGTACAAAATTTCATGCTTCTATCTTCATTATTTGCTGAGAAAAACGATGTGGTGCTGGTGCTTTACTTTCGGAACGCCCCTCATACTTCAAAATGTGTTTTAAAGAAATATTCATGCCTCTGTTGCTGGTCGATGACAACATTTATGGGACTTTTACCATTTGTGTTTTGCAGTTCGGGTAAATATGAATAAGTGTCTCTAGTAAATATTTATACAATAATATATAGCAAATGAAGCTTTATTGCTCATCATAGATGAAGCTTCTATACTTTCGTGCCACCGTATTCGTGTTTCTGTACTTAGGCAAAAATTGAAATGACCACAAGGGGATCATCAGGGCATGTAGCAGAAATACAACATAGTTATTTCCCGCTTGTTTTGGCGTGTGACTTACTCGCCAAGGACTAAAAATGTTAACGCTCTGTGTCCCGAATCTGCGCTGATTTTTAAAATTTGTGGCATTTAAAACACACATTTTAAGAATCTCTTCTTTAGGCAAACATACTGCTGGAGAACTATTCAAGATAATTAAATGAAATTATGGTTAAACCAATTTACACGTTTTTAAAAATATATGTCTGAACGCTGTCAAACCAAATTATACAGAAAGCAGTAAAACTTTAATGTCCAACATTCGCTTCCATAGAACGGGGGAAAGCGTATCCAGACACAAAAAGGTGAAGCAGCAAAGACCGTCTTAAGTGACAATAGAGGTCGCCGTTGTTCTGCATACATTAAAACTGAACTAATGTTTCGCAAACGAGGTGTTGTAGTTTGTCGTCTGCAGCTCTCTTCTGTTCCAGAGATTCTCAAGTTTGATTTGGAACATTAAACTATTTATGTTGTCTTTCCATACTTTATTTCTTGTGCTCGTCGACTGTACCTTAATCGTTGTTGTTTAGTTTTTCTGTACATTTTAAATTCGTTTTATAATGTCTTGTTCTCATGACTTGCCAGTTACCTCTTTATTAGCAAGACGTTCTTATAGTTACTTGTTGTATTTATATGTGGGGGTATGTTGAACCTATATTAATGTGCCATCTTTTTTTAAATAGTTCATACGTAACTTGGCTTTTTGTGTTTTGTTTTTATTTCTTCCGTTGGGTTTTTCTGTACAATATTTTACATTTTGGTGTTTATCGTCCTTTTGTTTGTTCAGTACAATTATTTTTCTTTACTAATACATGTCTGGTTTTCTTCATGCGGTTTGATCTTTACAAATACTGTCTTTTTTTAACTTTGATTTGTTCTTTACCAATCTTTTTTGTGTTTCTCTCTGTGTCGTGTTCTTTACTAATACTTAACAAAAATAAAAGTTCTCTGCAGTTTGTTCTTTAGACATAGTTTTTTTTAAATATAATTATTTTGTTTTATTTTTGAACACATACTACTTTTTAGTTCTTTCCTTTTTTAAGCCTTTGATCTTTTTGTTTTGTTTTGTTTTGTTCCGTTTGGTTTGTTCTTTACATTCGCTGTCTTCTGTTTTTGTTTTCTTCCTTTGGTTTGTCCCGTACACAATACTTCACATTTTTAATCAGTTACTTTTGAGTAAGCATGTGATATTGGAAGACAACATAAACTAACAATTCTAGATTACATCACTCATTATCATTGTCCTTCTCGTGTTGTTGTAGCACGGAGCCAAACCTCCAGCTAGTCACGTGCTGCTGCAGCGGTGGGTTTTGTCAATTTATTTATATGATGAATTTACCAACCTAAGTCTCATATTTGTCGCCTATTACGACACGCATGAAGTAGTAGTAATCATTTCCTTTTGTTTTGTCTTGTCTCGTCAGAGACATCTGCGATCTTCACGTGGGAGAATACATGTTGTTGGTGTTGATTTTAGGACCTTACACAAACCACTGAATTTTGATTTGTGCATGGGATACCCCGTTCAATCCCATATGGGTTATAATTTGGGTATATAGTGTTCCTTTGTTGGGTACTTGTGACGGTATTGCCTCTCTTGCTTTGCAGTAGTGGTCCAACAGTGGCCAAAACTCAAGAGTATCTATTATAGGCTTCAATGGAGTCTATCTTTACACAAGATTACTCTTGGCAGAAATATCGAAAGAAGAGTAGTAAAGCTTCTTAACTTAGCTGCCAGTGACGATTCTGATCCTCATCCTCTTGATGAGTTGGTTTTCTGTACACTGCATTCACACGTCTCTGGTCAAGGTTCGTAGGGTGAAGCTCGTTTCCAAGGAAAGTCTAGGAGAGTCTTCAAAGCTGGTCTTCCGTCTTACAGCGTAACCACTCGTCCCTTCTTGTCCCAGAAATGGTCCTTTTTGCTGGTACCACCAATAACTGGTAATAGAAATAGAAACGAAACGCTCTTCTGAGTATGACGTTTTCCGACACATAGTTATGTACCCCCCTCTTCTATTCTACCATCCCATGTTAGAATTTACCCTCGATGAGAATTAAATTTAATACCTCGGGATAAAACTTTCTTTACATTTAAACTGAGTAGCTTTAGCTTAACATTACATTTAAATGAAAAGGTTAAACGTACAGATATAATATGTTTTACATTTACATCTCCACTGTTTGAAAAGTGTTCACAATATAAATTCATTTATGTTTCCTTTATATTTACACTTGTTGAAAAGTTTGAAACTTCTATTAATTTTAACGTGAATTTGTTTTTCCGTTTACATTTACAATGAGTGAAAAGCTTTGAAACTGTAAGTATTATTCTTAGAATGCACATCATTTCTTTCATCTTTCCCTCCATGCTCCATAGGGAACCTGGAACTACTTTACGCTTTTAGTTCTCTTTACGAAACTATTAATAAAGCAATCACCAGCCCGTGAAGTGGTGGTTCATGAATCTTCATTCTAGATACTGAGGTTGCCATCCTCAAATGACTTGGTCATCCAATAGCGAATTTCACACATTAAAATTCACATGGTAATATATATATATATATATATATATATATATATATATATATATATATATATATATATATATATATATATGTTAGTTCACATGTTAGTAATGAAACATAATGAAAATGCACTACTTACGCCAATCTTGGCTACATACGTGTTGCTCAGATGAATAAAAGAGACTTACACGCGTCCTCACCGCGAAAACGTGAAACAACAATAGGATTTTGGAATGTCAAGACAATGAACGAGACGGGTAAACTAAAACAGGTCACAGCAGAAATGAGAAACTATAGATTACACATTCTAGGGATAAGCGAGAGCAGATGGACAGGGGCAGGAAAAGTTAAAATAGCAACAGGAGAAACAGTACTTTACTCTAGAAGAGAGGATGGACAGCACAAAGAAGGTGTAGCCATTATTCTACAGAAAGGAATAGAAAGGACATTATTGGAATGGAAACCCATCAACAACAGAATGATAAGAATAAGACTGAGAGGGAGATTCACCAACACAACAATAATACAATGCTACGCACCAACAAATGACAGCGATGAAGAGGGCAAGGATGAATGTAATCAACAACTGCAGAAAGAAATGGAAGACACACCTAGATATGATCTTATCAAAGTAATGGGAGACTTCAATGCGAAAGTTGGTGCACACAATACATATAATGAAAGAGTAATGGGGAAATGCGGCAGCGGAACAGCAAACGAAAATGGTGTTAAATTAATAAGTTTCTGTAGCATTAACAACCTGGTCATTGGAGGAACACTCTTCCCACACAAGGAAATTCACAAATTGACTTGGGAATCAATAAATAGTCGGGACAGAAACCAGATAGATCACATCACGATTAATGGTAGATGGAGACATGCATTACAGGATGTGAGGGTAAGAAGAGGTGCAGATGTGGGAAGTGATCACCATTTAGTAGTAGCAACTGTAACTACACAGAAAAGGTTTGACATCAGCAAATTGAAGGACCCCCTTACCAGAAAAGCTTTTGTGGCTGATATATAGAAACGATATCAATTTGGCATAAGTCAGGAAAAGACATCGACTGATGATGTAGACCAGAAATTCAACACCATTACAACAATATATAAGGAAAGTAGCAAATTTTGCTTGGGATTCCAGTAAAGGAAGAAGCAAAACTGGATAACACCAGAAACATTAAACAACATAACAATGAGAAAGGAAATGAAAAGAAAGAAAACAGAAGCGAAGTACCCCAGGTTAAAGCAACTATATAGCGAACAATACAGTCAGCTGAACGAGGAAGTTAAACGCCAAACCCGAGCCAACAAAAGGAATTTCCTAGACGATCTTGCAAGACGGGCAGAAGAGGCAGCACTGAGAAATGAACAAAGTACAGTATACAAAATAACTAAATTCATCAGCAGAAAACGAGGTGCAAACAATATTACACTAGTAAGAGATAAGCAAGGAAATCTCATCACGACAGTAGAGGGACTGAAAACAAGATGGGCAGAGCATTTCAGAGAAACTCTGAACAAGAAACCACCAGAGACACAATTGAATGTTCCTGAGGCTGAAAATGATCTAGAAGTTAATAATAAGGAGCCCCGTTTTGTCAAAGTACTTTCTTAAGGATTTCATTGCTAAGTATATCATGCCCTGAGGCAGTATTAGATTTCTCTTTTGTTGCGCTAGCTACTTCTTCCTCTGTTAAATCAGCATCTAAAACAATGAGGTGTGTTTGTGAAAGGCTAATGTAATACTATTCCTTTTGTAAGTTTATTAAAGTAAATTGCATCAAATTAGCAGCATTACTTTCAAATTTGGAGGATATAAAATATCGTTTTTACTGCCGCATGAGAATGTACCTTGGCGACATTCAAAGGTAATGGTATGAATTGGTATTGACTTTCAAAGCGTTCTCGATACATGACACTCCAGAAAGACTTATAATGCAACTATTCCATTTGAGTTTAAAAACAAATGGAAATACTTGTTACTGGGACACAGGACAAAGTATATTGCCTAAATTGCGGATTAAAGGTTTACCTCAGGGACAAAAGAACGAGTAGAGAGAAGAAAGAAAGCAACAGTTTAGTGAGGAAGATGCAAAAATGAATAAGGATAATACGACGTGTGAAATCGCCGAGGTATCAAGCAATTAAAATGCAAAATAGCTTCTGCATCCGGGCACAGAGAGTAATTGCTAAGTAAAGGGAAACACCGAAAAAAAAAACAACTTACAAAAAGAAAATCAACAAAAAGGAAATCGGGGGACGGGGGAAGTGGTTGGCGTTTTCTAAAGTTGTATTTGATTATTTCTTTGATCTCTTCTTATGTCGCACAGCAGCAAATAATGAACATTTATTTAATTCTTCTTGTCTTTTATCGTGGCCTGTCTGAGCTAGCGAATCAGATGTGAATAAGTGTCATCTACCAAAGCACTTATTGTGTCTGAAAGTCCAAAATAGACGGCGACGGTATGAATAAAAAGCATTTGTAGAAGACTCGAATCTTCAGGAACTGATGTGTATCTACTTGTCTTGGTTATGCAGGGGTATACGGCAATGAGAGAGCTGACAGATTAGCTTTGAGAGCACCCATAGTGGCAACAATGAATGTGGATACAGGATAAATACTGAGGGCAATTAATTATCGCTTGTTGGTGAACAACAGTGCAATCGATGAATCAACAAGTTTAAGATTGCTGGAATTTGGCATCACACGTAAGACCAGCAGGAATGGACGACTAATAGAATTGATACGTGGTGTATGCAACCAGCGCTCTACAGGAACAATTAGTATTCACACATTTCGACATTTGCTGAGGGAGACTGAGCACCTGTGGGTTTGCCCGGAGTGTAATTATGTCGACTCTGGTCAGCAACAGCAGCAATAACATTATGGTCAGAAAGTGAGAACTTCATTAAGTGGCACGTAGGATGAAAGTCTCGACTAGTGAGTGGTTTTTAATGTCAGGTTTTGACCATGAACTGTGGGTACATGGACGTATACAACTTTAGTCACTGCTGGAAGAAAGGTATCACGTGTAACTCGTGGATATAAATTCCTGTTGTTTGTCATTTACGTTGTTCTGTTCTTCATCTTCCACTCTTTCTTTGACTTTATTAGCAATATATATTAAATATGGAGTGTTGGGACGATCTTGTTACATAAATCACTTTATTATTTCTGCGAAGTCCTTTCTGTTTTCGGTGTTTTTTTTTTTTTTTGCATAATAAGATACTGATGTATTTAATAAAGAAAGGACTTAACATGCAGTAGAAACAACGTATTTCTATGTTTTTTTGTGGTGTTCTCGTTATATTACTAGGCATTACTCTCTCTCTCTCTCTCTCTCTCGCTCTCTCTAATATATATATATATATATATATATATATATATAGTTTAACTAGACTGATAAGCTTCTCGCTCTTTTTGCAGCCTATAACAAGTTGAAGACTTCAGGGTATTTTCTACACTGTATAATTAGGTTTTTCCTGTTTTATTTTATTTTTTATTTTGCCATTTTGAAACGTCTTGAGTGGAAGTCATGAGCTCCAGTTTCTCCAGCTTGACATGCACTTAAAATGATCATCACATCTGGTTCCAAGCTTGAAGAACGAAGCGCGTGGCATGCTGTGCATTCCGCGCTATCCAAGTAAGCTCTCAAAATATGCAGAGCTAAAGTAGTGTGCTCTGGTTCTGGGCTCTCCCAAAGAATAGTCACGTCTTACACAGAGCCGCATCTCAGCTCCACCCACCTATCATGGTCCTCAAAAAGATCCTCTTGCATGCAGCCAACCAGGTAAAAACCAGAGTTACGTCTGGGGCTCAAGTGACACACAGCTCTTCTTGTTTTCTCTAGCGACAATAGTACTATTTTGCACACACTGTGTCACTCACAAATAGTAGGGTAAAGAAGTAAAGTTATATTGAGGATTTGGTGTAGCGAGATTTGGTACCACTTGCTTTATTTGTGAAAAAATGTGTAACGCGACACAAACACACACACACACACACACACACACACACACACACACACACACACACACACACACACAGAGAGAGAGAGAGAGAGAGAGAGAGAGAGAGAGAGAGAGAGAGAGAGAGAGAGAGAGAGAGAGAGAGAGCAGGGATAACGCGGCGGATCTTGCTTTGAAGTTTGGAAGTGGCTGAAAAATTTGCAGTTCGTCTAGCCGACCAACATTAATGAAGGTAGGGATAGCGAATAAAGGAAATATGGCCGACTTTAAAAGTTTGCATTAGCTGGAAAGAAAATTAAAAGCTACAAGAGCAGGCCTGGTTGAAGGTTATTAAAACTATATTAATTCACAAGAGGAGATAGAATTTGACTAGTATTCAAAAGGATATTATTCAAATGTAAATAGTTTTTAAAATAATTGATAATTTTCATCGTCATCACATCTACTAAAAGTTAGCTAATAATCTTTAAAAATTTACTGTAACTACATACCTCAACGGATTTCGATAAAACTTGGATAGAATGAAAGCCTCATATGGGGGAAAATGAAAGGATACCTAGGAAGGAAGGAAAGAGATAAGTGTGTAGTGACAAGAAGAGAAAACAAGTACAGAAAAAAGCCCAGATCGCCTCAAACCAGGTGATAAAACGATCTTATAGGACTTCAGACGGTGCTTTCTCGTACGGGAGAGTCGCCGAAATATAAGGACACAGCGGCGCGTTTAAAATCACACACACCAAATCCAGAAGCCAGAGTGAGAATCCGGAAGACAGTATCTGCAAGAAAAGTTCTTTTTTCACGCTGCATGCAGGGCAGATACGCTTCAACAAATACAGCCTCACCGTGCGCTTATTATTCCTAAGAGGGTATGTAAGTTTATTAAAGATATATGTATGACTAATATCATTTTATTTCAGATTTTATTTACGATTTGATTGTATCAGGCATAATAAAAAGGGTATGACGCTAACCAGAAATAACCTCCACCGGCATTGTCAGGAAGCCTAACCATTAATTGGTTAGCCAAATATATCATGGCTAGTTCTTGCCGGAAGCTTACGACATACTAGCAAGTACATAAGTGACTTGGCATCCATAAGTGGAAGGCAAAGGTTATATCTTACCCATGTAACATAACGTGATTTATTCATGTATTTTGTTATTTTCTGAACAGCAGACATTATCTTATCATGCTATCTCTGTAACATATTACCATGAATCATTCATTTATATGCAAACACTGAAGATATGGTCGCCTCATGAACATCAGGGTTCGCGAGATTGTTGGAACACCATGGCCACCTAATACCTTCTGTTCCAGGTTTTATGATCGTTCCTGATCCAGTTTTATGATCGAGTTTTATGATCGTTCCTGATCGAGCTCATGATCGAGTTCATGATCGAGTTTAAAGGCTTGAGGACCTTTGATCCTGCTACTGAACCATAAAGGTCAAACAAGCTTCAACACCTTAGTCCCACGTAGTTATGGGGAGGGCTGAAGGAAAGTCTTCCTGATCATCAGTGTGTCTCAGGACCCTTGAACAAACACAAGATGAGTTTTTCTGTATGACATCTAACAAACACTGTGAGCGGTTTCAATAGTACCTGTCCTTGATGATAAAAGCTAGAGACTAGATAACAAGAGATATCAAACTACTGTGACAGACTTTAGAATTTCATTGGAAGATACATCCAAGAATTTTTTCTGTTATTTATTTTAATTTGAAACTATAAATAATCATACATTTTACTATCTTCCAACACCTATTTCTCATTACAAGAATATATAAATGTACACAATAAATTATGAAATTGTACTCATTTGACTTAGTAGATTTTTAACTGTTAAATTTTGAGTTACTTTTTCTAATTTAATTATTTTATCACATGGGGTTACTATAGCGAAAGTGGCACAGTATACTTCTGAAGCCTAAATCTATTATCCAGCTCAGAGTATTCACAGCCGTAACTCAATTGTGATACCAGTGTACTTCTCTGGCATTGGGACTTCATATGTTCTGGAGAGAGATTCTACTTCTTCTCTACCACTATCAGAACACCCGAAAAGCCTTTCGCTACATTTGGTAGTCTGAACTGAACGAACAATCCTATCGAGGCTAACTCACTTTATTTCAATTTAGAAATGTAAATAAATCAATAAAGATTTTACAGCAAAAAAAAAAGGATTATGAATGAATTGTGTTAGTAAAGTTCCCGGCAGGCCTGATAGGCTTTTGCTGGAAAATATGTGAAATACTGTTTGTGTGAAAATGAATGTTTGTTCCTTTGTTCCGTTGGTGTGAATGTTGGAAACAAACTTATATCCTGGTGTTCTCTTGGAAAAATAGAATCCAATGCTTTGAAATTAACTTCGCTGTTCGAATAAGGTATCCACAAAGGGCACAGAATCTGAACACGATTTTATAAATCCAAGATTGGTGTAACGTATCCACAATTAATGAGATATCCACAGATAACGAATTTGCTTCCAAAGGTGGGAAGGAGGGTTATAATGGGTGGAGTATGGTACGGGTGATGGTTGTTTAAGGGTGATGTCTGGTGTTGAGAATCTTTGAAATCATTGCAGTAATTGAAGGGAATTATTGTGACTGGTGGACGAGGACTATATGGCCACTGGCCAAATGTAACCTCTTTTCAGCAATAAGAGACAAGACTTGCACTGCATAAATCTGTTAGACAAAACAAAAATACATGTGTAACTACTCTTCTGCTGCAACACGCAGATTACTACAGAAACAATTTGAGTAGTGTCCAGCGTAGGCATGTTGGTATCCATGCATGCGTCTCCTTCCTAAAATAGGTCAGTCCATTCCTGTCTGCTGTGAATGAATTAGCTAGCCAGTCCGTGAACATACATAATAACACGACCGCTGTTTTGCTCCCGTCGTGGTCAGACAAGGTCACATGAGGGCGCGCTAGAGAATCCTTCTTTGCTTTCCACCGTTCATTCCTTCCAGCATTCATAATAATATGCTCATACATTAATGTTACAAACATTGAAAAGTAAAATGATCATTAAAATTATGAATGATACAAACATTGTAACATAACATCGCTTTAAAATACAAGCAGTGAAAATAAATGAATTTATTTATGATAAAGCATTTATGATACATACATGGTAAAGGAAACCCATTTATATAATACACTTAGACTCTCACCATGATAGTAATATATTTCATATTTATATATTTGAGCTAATTGTCTATATACTGGAAAAGCAAATACATACCCGCACCGGAATTTATAGTCTGTAAGTTAAACTAGAGGGCACTTTGTTTGTTTAACTCAAGTCTCCCTATGCACAGTTTTACTTTACAAGACTGCGTATTTCTCCTGCAGTAATGCTATCCCCAAATCTAAAACTAGTTTCTTAAACAACGAAAGAATTATTTTCGATTTACAGACGCTGGTTGTCCGAAGCTTCACTTGAGTTAAGGTGGGAAAGGCAAGTGCGTGAGAAACATTTTTTTCAGAAACTTAGGATAGACAGAAAATAAAGCAATATACAGGAAGGACAGAAAATTTCAAATAGGCAAATTATCTTCACTCTGCGACACACCTTCAACTTTCAGCAACTGTAGCACGCTAATTTAGAAGACTGAGAAGTTGAAACAGCTAAACAGAATGTAATGTGACCATTCACTTAACAAATAATCACAACACTTTTGTGTAAATATACGCTTATTTTAAATAAAAAATAATTAAAAAATATTTTAAACACACTCTTTTAATGCACTAAAACCCAAAAATAATTTTTTTAAGGAGTTTATAGCTTGCAGTCAAAAAATGTAACATTAAATTGACAAAAAGATTAAGGCGCTTAAGCACTTATCATATATTTTATCCATAAGTGTCTAATGAAGTATAAAGCAGAAGTTAATTTCATGCATAATCAGCGCCCCACGCTTTTTATCAATTTGATGTTAATCATAATGTCATAATTACAATATTAAATTATTAAATAATTGACTTGTTATTGTATTGTCATCGGGAATAAACAACTACGCCAAGTTTGAGCTATTGCTCATCTGGAAGGGATTGAAAAATAGATTGCAAGATTGAAAGTGACATGAAAGTGACATACAAGTGGAGTTAAATAAAAGCGTGTAAAAATTGTTGCTGTGATCGAGTGTATCTTAAATATATACTTTTAGATTGTGTGAGCGTTATATAAAGTTGACCAAGAACAAAGAAAGATTCGGAATTATATATATCTATTTGATCGAATGAGTCCCCTTGTGCTTCGTGCGTGGTCATTGTCTTAAAATACAATTTTGGCGAGGCGCGCTCTGTTCAACCTAGGCACAGGGACTGTCGGTTGGCTCACTTCCAAATATGAAAGATTAAGTGATCAGGTTATGATCCTTAATGGCAAAAGTTAAAATCATTAGAAACTGGAGGCGCCTTAAGATGACAAAAAGAGGCTACTCTTGGCTCTGAATTGATGCGTGGAATAAAAATGTGTTCATCTTTAATTCTGCCTGGGATGATTTTGTGCAATTTGTTCTAAAATTCAGTCCCCTTGTCTTTAGTTTTAACAGAATATTAAACTTAAAAAAAAAACTATTTAAAAAGTATGTAATTGATATTTTACTGTGAAACTACGTTATTGAGCGTCTCCGCCATTTCTTGCGAAGTGGTATCTGTGAAATCATCATACAATAGATTATTGACCTATATTTCACAAGAATCACATGACTGTCTTAGCGATTGAAGACATTAGAATAATTAAGGCTGTGAGCAAAGGATCCATTAGTCAGTGTTCCAGCTTTACAATTTACACATTAAAGATAACGACAACGTATGTTTCGGAAAAAGTTCTTTAGCTAGAGTCAAGGATAATGATCATTAAATAACTTTTATTAAAGTGTCTATTGATTTAATGCACACCGTCACACTTCGCTATTTTTGCGAGAGTACATATAAGGGGAAACAATACAATTATTGTCTAACGTTCAACCACAGTTACACCACCTTAGCTGGGCTCGAAAGCTAATGTATTCTCTCGAAAACAGAAAAAGTGCGCAAATGACGGTGTGCAAAGTGTGACAGACCGACCGACCAAAGTACCTTGCGGCGGGAATTATGGTATTAGATATGCTAACACAGTACGTTTTATAGAAGAATGTTAAAAATACCATAGACAGCTAAAAAAGAGTGGTAAGGATGTCCTGAAAGAGACCAAAGTGCAATGGAAGCTTATTGCCCAGGTTAGAAGGAAGCAATACATTTTCCTTGGGCATGTTGTAAGAAGAAAGAAGCTGGAGTACATCGTGACAACAGGAAAGATAGGAGGAGGAAAGAGACAGAGGACGAGAAAGAAAGAAGATACTGTACAGTCTGACATCATGATATATAAAGAAGTCAACAACAGAGATGATAAACTGTACTGGGCCCAGAAGTTGTGAAGAGACATCATCACTTACGACAGCAGGCATGATACTTGAAGAAGAAGAATTGTGCTAACTTCAGAACGTCAACAGTTATTCCCAACCAATTAGCTCTCTGGGGAGCATATTACATATACAATTCATGGTACCCTTTCTGTCCTTTGCTATCTTCTCAATATATACTACTCGTCAAAAGTCAAGGGCCACCCTATTATGTTCAATACACTTTTATATAAGCGCATAGAATGATTAAATGAAGGAAGTTTTTAGTAAAACTGGGTGCAATATCTTCCTCTGACAGTCCTCTAAGCACGTTAAGCATAAAAACAACTCACCGACAACCATGGTGATCACGTGCAATTTGGTTTGCTGACCATAAATTCACATTTTTAATCTGTTTTTTCAAACTTCCGTACAACCAAACAGGTGAAGTAATCGTGCTGATTGACATTCCACGTGCAATGGCGACTTTTCGTGAACAGAGTTCACTCTTAATTTGTTTTACAATCAGCAGACTTAGGGTAGTTTCATCACTTGCAAAAACCATGCCACCGAGAAGAAGTCTTGACACCTTACAAAGAATGAGGGCTATAGCGTGGGTTGAAAGTGGTTTATCTGTCCGTGAGGTTGCTAGACGGCTTGCAGTGTCACACTCTACTATCCAAAGAATTTTGGAGAGATTTCAGGCCACAGGAAGTGTGGAGGATCGCCACCGGCCAAGTCGCCCTAGATGCACCAATAGACATGATGACCGGTACCTCTTGTTGTCAGCCCTGCGCCATCGAACAGTGACTTGTTCCACTCTAAGATGTCAGCTAAGACATACTGTAAACGTTAATGTCAGTCAAAGCACCATTCGCAGACGTTTACATGAATTTGGACTGGCTGCTCGACGTCTTGCAGTCAGAATCCCTCTTACTCCTGCTCATCGCAGAGCCCGTGTTGCTTGGTGTCGCGAGCACATCCGATGGACAAGGCAACAATGGAGTCACGTTCTCTTCACTGATGAATCTCGCTTCAGAACGAAATCCTGAGACCAATTGTTCAGCCTGCTCTGGAGGCCATAGGTGGTAATGCCATCTTCCAAGATGATAACGCTCGACCCCATCGAGCTCGTGTGGTGAATGAGTTTATTCAGCAACATGGGATCATCAGGATGGCGTGGCCAGCTCATTCACCTGACCCTTCTCCGATTGAGCACCTCTGGGATGTCCTTGGTCGAAGATTGTCAACAAATCACCCCCTGCCAATGGATGTTGCACAGCTGACAGCATTTCTGCTTCAGGAATGGCAAGCTGTTCCTCAGGATACTCTTCGGACCCTTGTGGACTCGATGCGCCTACGCTGTCTTGAATGCCTTGCTGCAAACGGTGGTCATACCCGATTTTGAAATGTCTGTTTGTCCAATATCTATTGCGTGACTTTTGAAAAGGTGAGTGACACACTTCACAGCTTCATTGCGTTTGAAAGTGTGTTTCCATTTCTTTACGTGATATGTCAATTTGGTATTCAATAAATGCCGTTTTGAGTGATACCAATTACGTTTATATCAGATTTGTTTTATGGTTTCAACCAAGGTTTTTCTAAGTGGCCCTTGACTTTTGACGAGTAGTATATTTCGATATCTTCTGTATCCCTTCCATCTCCATCTCCATTTTAATTCTTCATTTGTTTTTCAGTCTCCCAGAGCATCTTTTTTTTATCGTGGGGATTCGAGAACAAGGATTGCTTAGTAATGTTATCAAGATATTCCTTCAGTGTGTGGTCTATCCAAAGTCAGCATTTTCTTCTAGCTTTTCCTTTCACTAGCAAAATATTTTGTTATCAGTTCCGCACTGTGGTCTTGTCGAACCATTACAATCCTTCTATCTACAGAGAATGACACTGCAATAGATGAATCGTCAAGGTTAAGACTATTGGAATTTGGCATCAAACATAAGACTAGCAGAGATGGACGTGTGGGAGGATGAATCCGCCGTGTATACAACCAGCGAGCTACAGGAACAGTTAGCAATCACACTCTTCGACATATACTGAGGGAGACGGAGCACCTATTGGTTTGCCCGGAGTGCAATGAAGTCGATTCTATTAAACAGTAACAATATCTACACAAGTACCCGTGGATAAAAGTCTGTAACTTCTTGTTTGCCGCCATGCAGTTTCTCTCTCTCTCTCTAATGTATTGGTGAAACGCTAAGCTATCAGTACGCTCTGCATGTGGAGCAGATATTCTTGTGTGATATGGTCTACAGTTTGCTGGTTTTCCACACAATTTGTTGAACAAATGGTATTTCTTCTTCTTCTTCTTCGTTCGCCCTGAAAAGGACGGTGGTTGCGTTGTGTCTGTTTACAACGTAGCTGTGATATCTGCACCTTTCGGTCGACACATCCGACTTCTGCACGGCATTTTTTAGGACCGGGTTTGCCTTCCCATTGCGATCCGTGCTCGCTCAGCCAGCCTGCACTGCTGCAGACTGTTTCCAGGACCACCACGTGGAGGTGGAGCACTGTCTTGACCAGCTCTGGTTCGCTGGTCCTGACGCAGGCAGTCAAGCTATGAGTCGCTGACTGCGGTCTCTATTGCTGCGTCTTCTGGTCCCAAATGGTATTTGAGTCTGCAGTGTCCGATTGTCAGTCTAAAAATTACAGTTTGATGTCTTCTTACCACAGCGAGTGCGTTTCTGCTATATTTGAGTCTGAGTGTTGTTTGTGCCATATTACTTTGACACTGTTTATTATTGCTTTTATAGCTTCATATACTGTTATTTCATCACTGTGAATTTTTCTTCCTGCGTCTTTGGCATATCTATCTGCCTTCTCATGCTTATTTATCTAGCAGTGAGTTGAATCCACTTTCACCTTGTCGAGTTTACAGCGTTGTGCAGAGTTTTTCATAGAGGCTGACTAATTTATTGTTGTTATGGTTCCTTAAGGAAGAAGTTACGTCCCTTAAAGTAGTGTTTCTCAAATACGCAATGGTCACGTACCATTTATCATGAGTGTTTAGTGTTGCCGATGTCCCGAACCAAGAAGAAGATAATTTAGGGATAGTATTCAGTATTCCTTAGATTTCTTGGCCATCTCTATCGCCTCAGGATATCTCACACAAATGAATGTCCACGTGGAACTGGAATCCAGACCCCCGAACACATTCTCCAAAAACTGCCCAACCTTTGATGACCCACGACGTCTGACCTGGCTAAGGGGTGCTGAGCTCAAGCAGATGAAATGGGGCTGCCGCGCTGACCTGGAAAAGACTGTGGACTTCGTCCTGGCTACAGGCCTGCAGATTTAGCATGACTACAAACTGAACGCTGAAGAAGAGTATTCCATATATTATTCATAACAGTCGAAGGTAAACGGAGAAGAGGAAGGCAAAGAAAATCCTGGGCTGATAACATCAAAGAATGGGCAGGACACGGTTTTTCCACACTTGTACGCATTGCTGAGGATAGAGAGCAGTGGAGGACCCTGTCTGCTGAAGCTTCCACCATGGCACCCCTACGACCCATGACGGGTTACGGGTTGAGATGAGATGATGATTCATAACTGATAAGGAATCTGCGAAGAACGCTATCAATTTTGTCTATATGTACCACAATGCTTATTACACCCGTTTCAGTGCTTCTTCCTCAGCTCTGAAATTGATTGAAAATGTCCCCCAGTAGCTACTAATATGAACTTGCTGCTGGTTTGTCAGTTTCTTTATACACCTTTTATACCGTACTTTTTAATATCTCTTGTTGCTGACCAGTTTGTAATATTGTGTGTCTATTCTGTGGTTGCGTACAATTTTTGCGGGACGCTCATATGGTTCCGGGACTGAAACCTGCTAGTGTCACACTCCAGTCTTCTTTCTTCTGCGATCCTTAGCCACCGACTCTCAATGACGTCAGTGGCCATCACGCCTCGTGGCGTCTTGTTGGGCAGCAACAAGCTGCTTCCACTTTTTTCGGTCGGCGGTCATTCTTCTTACAGTGCCCCAGCTCTGGTTCATTCTTTGCATCTCGGCCTCCACAGTTATCTGCAAAGTTGGCCTCTCTTTTGCTTTCCTTCAGGGGTCCATAGCATAGCGGTTCTTGTGATGGCATTGGGTCTCTTCTGTGGACGTGGCAAACCCAACTCCAGCGTCTGCCAGCATTGATGGTATTCATGTCCTCTTCTCCGAGTAAGCTGTTCTTGGTTGGTGATGATGTTCGGCCAAAAGTTCGGAGTTCTTAAACAGATTGTGTGGAAAGAGGACGATTTTGACATTTCCTTCTCTGTTACTCGCCAGCATTCCACACCATAGAGAAGCACAAAAAGTATACAGCTCTCATATAATCTTAATTTTTTGTTTGTGCTATACTGGGAAGACTTCCAGATGTTGTTGAGACTAGCAAAGGCTGTGTGGTAGAATTATTGAAATACATGTCTATATCTATTTTCATTTTCCTCATTTCTCTTATACTCGACTTGTTACCTACAGATATTTTTCTGTTGACTTTTACTTTCCCACACACAAGCTATCTTTTTCCCCATTTCTTCTAATTTAGCACGCGCAGTTTTGGACTGTGCGCTAAATCTCTTTGATGTAGAGTTTACGAGTAGACCGGATTAGCACGCGAGTGGTTTTATGTTAATTGTAAGACGGCAGAGATCTACAATCGACGTAACAGTGACGAAACAGAGGAGAGTGGCGTTAAGTCTTAACGAAATCTTCTTTAAGTACAGGGATCAGGGGAAATAAGTCAGAGACAATTGCTGTTATCTTCCCCTGAATCTGTTTCGCCTGTAAGTAATAATTCTCGATGAGTAATTTGAGATGAAAGACTTTGACCGCTGGGAATGGCCATTTGAAGCGGAAGGTGTAAAGTCTGGACTTTGGTCTCAGCGTGAGAAATGCGGGTATTTGCAGAAACGAGTTAAGGAATATGTAGATTTTCCCAAGGTGCTACATCTGGCAAATTGAGTCTGTTTCAGGTCTTAGACGTAACTTATTTCTTTCATCCGAGATATATATATACTCTAGATTTTCTACTCAAATTCATCCAAGTACCGCCAGCAAGACTAGAACCTTCTAGCTTTCGAGTCCTAGATCTCTGTTAATAGAGTATCATTTAGTTGGTCAAATTGGAGATAGTTTCTACTTCTGCGCTGTCGTAAATATATATATCTAGTAGTGATTGAGTGATTTAAGTGGTGATCGCTTATTTTATTTCACTAGTTAATTCCTGTGCAGAGAGATCAAAATGATAATTCAGTTACATTCTCAAAGTTACTGCATTACAGTGGAGAGCAAATATATTATATTTCTAGCTAAACTCATTCGGCTATTAATAAATATTATTAAACTGTTAGTAACCAGCAAGAGAATAGTTTAACTAACTATGTAAATGCACTGATGACTCATGAGTATTGACGAAATATATTTTTATGTATTTCTAATTTATGATGATGAGTTTTTTAAAAAATGACTAGAATTTATTTCACGAAAGTTTTAACGATGAGACTAGCTCTAAGCTTATGGTTTCTAATTTAAGTTGAATAACCGAAGTGAATATTATTTACGCGTAGGATTAGATATACTATTAGGGTTGAGTATTTATGTGTTTCTTTTCTTCCCTTTACAGTATTTTGGGTCATAAACCCTAAATCTTACCAGCGGCTTTCAGTACCTATGTAACTGAGAAGAACTTTACTTAAAGAACATTCTGAATATAATTACCGGGTTTTGCAAGTGACCTGTCTGGCCTCGTGTTTTTTACACCCAGAAGAACGACAGAGTACTGGCCCAAAAGTAATATTAAGAATAAATGGTAACTGGACTTACAGAATATCCAGATTTCTTTCTCAAGTTCATATATACTTCGTCTATGGTGGCGACTGAAATAACATTTGACATTTCCCATATAACGACCATTGTGTTGTGAAGGAGATTTATCCTAAACCGATTTATGTACCTGACATTCAACTTAACGAGTGAAGTTCCCAGCTATTGTACCCTGTGAACATTAGATATCATAAAAACTTTCCTAACTGGACAAAAATTGAAGTGACCTTCATCAGCCTCCTATTTACAACAGTGAGACAGGCGTTTCCCAACATTTTGATTAATTAGTCTTTGGAGAAACTGGGGTTTGACTCGCCAGTAAACTCAAACTTGGATGGTCGGTGAGTGACTGAACAATTTGTTCCAGATGTTATGAAAAGCAGCGATTAGGTAAGAGTGCGCATGTTGTCTGTGATCACAGCTGTCAGAGCGAGAGAATAACAGGGATGAATAATTCGTATAGGATTTAACCCATGTAATAACTTTGTATTTTCTCTTGTATGCAAGTTTTTTGCTAATGCTGTTTTCCTCTTAGGATAGATTAATATATATAAACTCTGTTCTTTACTGAGAAAGGAAATTTTTTACCTTAGCGTATAAATCTGTGACTCTTTGGGCTATAACTTCTCTTATAACGGGATCTTGGCAACCGAGGGGGAAAGGATTACACCTATGAGTCTATCTCTTTAATTGATTCTTAACCTTTGTTTATTGTATTTGATTTGATATTCAATATTGTCGATGTAAGTTTCTTTTTTATGATAAATAACAATTTACATAAATTTTATCTACGTGTGGCGGTCAGCTTGTTCAAAAAGATCACTATTTCATAGATAAGAGTCTTCACGTATGTGCGTCTAATCGTCGTCACTTATCTGTGTGTGTGTATATGTGAGTGGTTAAATATATAAATAGATACATTTATATGAAACTGTCTGATCTGAACTCTCAGTCGTAATCGATAGGCGGGTTTGATTATCTATCAAATCCAGGGACAGATTTTACCTTTCACCATTTCACTTGTGAAATTCTATTTCTTTACCTTATCTCTCACTGAGCTATCACCTGTTCTTGTCCTATTCAGTTCTATTCAGGAGGGAATAAAAGTGATCTTAACCTATCGAAAATATACGACAGGCTGTTCTAGCTTCATTCATTCTGTTGTTGATGTCCTTGATTGTTTCGCCGTCTGGTGTTACATTGCACCCTAGGTATGTGAATGAGCCTGTCTCTTCTATCTTCTGGTTTCTCATTGTTATGGGCTCAAGATTGCTCGCATTGAGTGTCATGACCTCTGTCTTCTTTAGATTGATGTTCAGACCCACCTGCTGGCTATACTTTTTCAGTCTATCTGTTTTTTTTTTTTGATGTGCGGAGTAGTGCAATGACATCTGCCCATTCCAGATTGTCCAGTGTAGAAAATGATGTCCATCGTATTCCTCTTGGGCTGTCGTCTGCTGTTTGGCGCATCACCAAGTTTCTGACCGCTAAAAATAAAGTGATTCATAATGGTTATCCCTTTGGTACTCCTGTTTTCACCTCAAAAATTAGTTTGCGCTGCCCAACACTACAACTAAAGTTATAGCGGCTTTTAGTAATGGAAACAACACATCTGAGAATTCTTTAAGCCCTCAGTATTTTCCATAAGCTGTCCCTGTGTATGCTGTCAAAAGACTTTTCAAAATTAACAAAGTTAATGTATAGCTCTCTCTGCCACTCCGGGCTCTGCTCTATAATGTTCCTGAGGGTGAATATACAGGGTGTCCATAAAAGATTACCCTTTTCAAAAAAATTATTCTCGGCCCCATGACGTGGTACGAGGATGCTTTCTATCACAAAAGTAAGATAATCTCTGCCAGTTTTTAAGCATACCTTGCAAAGACTCAAAACATTGCGCATGCGCGCAGCGGGTATTTCAAGTGACACTTTCGCAGTTGAGTTGCAACCGGTAATTGTTACATGTCTCTCAACACACTGGTCAAGTAGATGAAAAAAAAAGAAATAGGTACATTCTTTTTGAGTTTTTTAAGGTATGCTTACAAACTTGCAGAGTATCTTTCTTTTAGGATAGAAAGCATCCTCGTACCACATCATGGGGCCGAGAATACATTTTTTGAAAACGGTACAATCTTTTATGGACACCTGTATAACCTGCACATCTTCTGCTGTTTCTGAATCTTGCTTATATTAAAAATTACTGCATGACAGTCTAATGTGTTGTCCCTTTCATGTTATTACAACATCATTTTATCACCCACCCGTCCTAATTATTAATTCTCATCATCCCTTCCAAAGTTATGCTATCCTAAAGTTGTTTATTATAATCAGCCGGAAGCGATTATATCATTCCTCGTGTTCCAATAACAAGATTGTACTCTCCGATCGAAACCCCTGGCCCAGAAATATGTCTAGACATTGTGTGAGGATAGGCAGTGTATTTGTGCAAGTCATGCTTGAAAACTTAATACATTATCTTAAAATGCCATCTGATGTCCACATTGAAAAAGCCGAGACAACATTGTCTTGTTGCAATTTTCTGCGAGTCATGTCGACGAATCAGACATTCATTATCTTCATTCACCGTCACATATTAGGGATTGTCGTCATTTTCCGGTGGTGTAACCTAGTTCGTCTGGCTTAAACAATACGTATGTCGCTAAATATAAGCTTAGTACGTCTAGTGCTGGCGATTAACCAAACAAATCAACGTGGCTACAAGAAGAAGTCGAACCGTCAGGTCCGCCTGTTCGGGTGACGAGGTCAAGATAATATCACTAGATGAAGCGGAAAAGTACGATAAGGGGCGGATGAGAAGTAAGAGAAAGAATGGCACAGGAGATAGTGCAATGTTGTAACAATAAAATGTTACTGAATATATGACTCTTCACATGTGTAAACATTTACGTTATTAAGGATGGTAACAAAAAATGCCACGATTAAACATGTGCAAAATACAGTTCTCCGGCTGAAAACGTGCCATGAAAAAGACTGCTACTTTGATGGGAAAAGATGTGAGTAGAGTGATGGAGGGATCAGAGGTTTCGTCATATAGGGAATGTTGTCCTGGAGGTTCTGACAATATTGATCACGTATGTTTATATTGCATACGTTTTTAATGTTACAACATATGTTCAACATGTTAGATAGCATTAGAGCTAACCCCCGTCTCCCCCCTACCCGCCATGGTATGGGCTTTCTTCTTCATGTCCTTCTTCAAGTCAGTCACATTGTGTAGCTCTGAGACATGGGGAACATGGGGAACATCGGGAACAACAAAAAGCTGCTGACTTTCACAAATGGTTCCTTGCGTAGAATAGAAGGATAGAAGATGTATGAAAAGATCACTAATGTGGAACTGAGGTCACGATCTAGACAAGCGTCGTTAGAACAATAGATAGGACGCCGTAAATGGATAAGACGGACATTGTGGAAATCTGTTGATAACATTACAAGGTAGTCCTTGACCTGGGGTTCCCAGGGTAAGAGAGGTAGAGGTAGACCAAAGAACACACGGAGAAGAGAACTGGAGACAGGCATGACGGGAATGAAGAAGTCATAGAGAGACCTTGAGCTGATGGCACGTGACAGGAAGACTTGGCATACGTTTGTTGAAAGCTTATGCTCCTTAGGGAGTTAAAGTGTAATGAATAGTTACAACCACATGTGGGTTAAAATTTGTGTATATGGTTCTCTTTATTCAACATAACACACTATTTTTATTATTCTTCCTTTGTAATAGTGAATTTCCATTATCAGCTATCATCATCGTATCTGTTGTTAGCTCCTTTTCGAGCATAAAGCCACAACCAATTTTCGACCGTACGTATCATACGTACTGTATTTTTGACGGTAAAGTACGTTTTTACGCGTACGCTAAAACTTCCGTACGGTGTAATCACGTTACATAACTGCGTCAAATGTTTGAAAACCTGAAAATGTATCTCCAATTGAAACATGTTATGCTGTCTCACAGAAGCTAGACAGCTAAAACTGAAAGCAATTTAACTTACTTATTTTTATTCTAATATCGAGCACAACTAACATAAAAACAAAGAACAAATTGTTTTTTTACACATTATGCACTAGTGACGTAATTTCACGCTATACTTACGGAAAGCGCGCCATGTCAAACTTACTCATATTAATTTAAAGTATAATAACGTATTATACGCGTATTTTATTGTTTGCCATAAAGTAGTATAATACGCGTATGTTGTGGCCATAAAATACGTATAATACGCGTATTTTATTTTTGTCATAAATTACGTATAATATGCGTATTTTATTTTTTGTCATAAAATACGTATACTACGCGTATTTTGTGATTCGCATCCGTAGCTAGGCGGTGGTACCGCGCGGAAGGTCCTGGGTTCGATTCCACGGTAAGCCACTCACGTCTGCTGTTTTTCTGTTGTCTAGTTTTCTACTTCTTTATTTCTCACGAGTGCCTGAAAACACACCTGTATGTGTGTGTAATATTTATTTACTGTTTACAGGCCTCGAGTTTCCCTTCTTTATATAATACTCGTATTTTATTCTCAGACGTAACGAACAGTCGAATATTGGTGTCGTAAAGTCGTTCATTATGTTGTTGATGTCTTTGATTGTTCCGCCGTCTGGTGTTACAATGCACCCTAGGTATGTGAATGAGCCTGTCTCTTCTAGCTTCTGGTTTCTTATTGTTATGGGCTCAAGATTGCTCGCATTGAGTGTCATGACCTCTGTCTTCTTTAGATTGATGTTCAGACCCACCTGCTGGCTATACTTATTCAGTCTATCTGTTTTTTCTTTGATGTGCGAGTAGTGCAATGACATCTGCCCCTTCCAGATCGTCCAGTGTAGAAAATGATGTCCATCGTATTCCTCTTGGGCTGTCGTCTGCTGTTTGGCGCATCACCAAGTCTCTGACCGCTAAAAATAAAGTGATTCATAATGGTTATCCCTTTGGTACTCCTGTTTTCACCTCAAAAATTAGTTTGCTCTGCCCAACACTGCAACTTAAGTTATAGCGGCTTTTAATAATGGGAATTCACGTTCCCGCAAGATGGCGGCAGACAGAATGAATTAGGAAAAATAAAATAAAAGAAAAAAACACTTGCTTCGTAACTGGGTCACGCAAAGTACCTAAACGCAATTAACCAATCAGCATGTCCTGGCAATTAAAAAGACTAAAACGCCGAGAACCAATCAAAAGGGTTCCTTACGCAGCTGTATTTACCTGCGTCTACCTATTTATGTGGGCTCGTTTTATTCAAATACACACACACACACACGCGAAGACCAGCCAGAAGATAGACTTGAGAAGAGAAAGCGGTCAAGACTGATTCCTGCTTACCTGCATGACCGGGCAGACTTGCTTCACTAAGTCGAGTCAAAATCTGGCTTGTATTAATCTTAGAGGGTAGGTAAACTTACTATAAATAAGTGTGAAACTAATATCACTTTTAGGAGTTTTAATATGCCTATATCATATGACTGTATTTTATAGTATCATGTATAATGATTGTGTATGACTGTTGAAAAGGGAACCCACCTGAAAATAATCTATACCTGTATATAATATCACTTTAGTATTTGAGTTTTACTATGACTGTATTATGTATAATGATATATTTTATGGAATCAGGTATAATGATTTTATTTCCTAAAACGATTGCCGAAGACGAAAACCAACCTGAAATATAACCTAACAGTCCTTGTTAGGACTCATATAACTCCAACCTGAATATAACCTATGACAATATCGTGTATAATGATTGTATTTTATAGTATCATGTATAATGATTGTGTATGACTGTTTAAGAAGGAAACCACCAGAAAATAGCCCACACCTGTATATATTTAATATAACTTTAGATTTTGTTTTACTATGAATGTATCAGGTATACTGATTATATCTTAGGGAATTAGGTATAATTATTGTACTTCCTGGTACGATTGTTGAAGAAGAAAACCAACCCGAAATATAACCTAACAGTCCTTGTTAGGACTCATCTAACTACAACAGTATTGTTAGGATATATTTTACCAGCCAATATAGCACTTAT